>JAJSOF020000003.1:17504933-18104933 GCA_025594305.2 Periplaneta americana | reverse complement strand
GATAGAGACTGTGACAAAGACAAGAAGGATCGCATATAAAACAATGGACTATGATAGGGACAATGACAAAATAATAACCATGATAAGAATGACGACAAAGACACCAAGGACAATGATGGGGACCATGACAGAGACAAGAATCACCATAAGGGCAATGATAAAGACGACTACAAAGACAATGACCATGACGGATTGACAAGCATCATGGTCTATGTTGTGATTCCTATCTTGATCAATATCATGATCCTTACCGTGGTTTTTATTGCCCTTGTTATGGTCCTACATTTGTAATTTCAAAATAATATTTTCCCCATGTAGCAGGTAAATGTAGTCTTCATCACAAGGTCTTTAAAAGCAGTACATGGCAATCTGACTGATCAGGAGCTTCATGAAATATTTGAGGTGACGTGTATGTGTTCCGAAGTCTTCTCGAGGTGAAGTCCCTCCAGAGGAAGTGAATTTACTGATACGTTCATGGCCTGCTCACACTTATGCATTGCATCATGTTGCGCTGGAATAATATCTTCTCTGGTCTGCTCTCCTCTCATTAGAGCGATGTAGTTGGTGCAGCATGGTGTGGCTAAATAAAATGAATTAATTTTTTCACCTGTAATATTTCCTAGTGTGTTACGTATTTCCCTCCAAACATTATCCTGTATGTTAATATTACAAACATATTTGTGGTATTTGTCATAAAGAAACAAATTAATCAGTTTTTCACAATCCTAACCAATAAAGAGTCCTGTGCCATGGCACCGAGGTCTAATGCATCCTGCCTAGGACTCGTGTTACGGAATGTGCACTGGTTCAATTCCTCATGGGGGAAAAAATTTTCTCATGAAATTTCGGTCAGTGTATGAAACCGGCATCGTGATGCACTTGGGGAGCTATGATAGGTAGCGAAATTCGGTTTTGAATGCCAGCTATAATGGCTGGGGGGGGATCATCGTGCTAACCACATGATACCTCCATTCTGGTCGGATGATCGTCCACCTCTGTTTCGGCATGTGGGCGTGAGGCCAGCAGCCGGCTGGTTGGTCTAGGCCCTTCATGGGCTGTAGTGCCATGGATTATTATTACTTAACCAATAAAGAAGTTGAGATGCATGCTTAAGTATGAGCAGCCCATTACTGTCCACTTGGTCTTTTTAATCTGTAATATTGTTCTTGTGTACAGCATATCTCACTAGTTGAAACTGTGTTGTCAATGTTTTAGTCTATAGACTTTGCTTGTTTTCGTGTTAATGTAGCTATACACACAACAATAAATTGTAACAATTTGTTGAGCACAGTGAAATCGAATGTCCCCTTATCATCCACATGCCATAGATACTTGCATGATGAGCATGTCATTGGTGGATGACGTATTAGCAATTCATGGTTTAATTCTTTCTTGCTCATGTTAGATGTAGATGGTCTTGTGGTCTATTGTTCATAAAAGAAATCCAATAGATGAAACTGCAACACAGTTTGTATATCTTGTCAGTTTCTGCCCTCAATTTTTTATTGTTTAATTCCTTTTTATAAGTGGTTACAAAATTAATAAAGTGATTACTGTCCACTGCTGTGGAGTAATGGTTAGCGCGTCTGACTGAAACTAACAGGCCTGGGTTCAAATCCTGGTTGGGAGAAGTTACCTGCTTGAGATTTTTTCTGGGATTTTCCATTACAAGCAGTGAGCTCTATAGTAAACTGGAGACACCACTGCAATGCTCTTCCCTGTCTGAAAGCATGGCTGTAGATGCTGTGTTGGATAGGGTAGTGCTCTCTTTCTAAGTAATGTGTTTCAATCATTCTTTCGTGAGGTTCATGTTGCACATGTGCAATAAGCAATAAAAATACCGATATTGTTTACGAAGCATTTACTGCAAGGGAGACAAGGACAACACTGTTAAGGTAAGTGTTCACTACATCGTATTGCACTCATCGGATGAATTGCACGGATCAGAAAAAGACTATCTTTGCTGTAATTGTTATGTAATGGTGTTCACTACATCGTATCGGATGCATTGCCTCGTGGCAAATTGTCCACATTTCTTGGATGGGTAACTTTTCTGTTGCATGTGATCATGGCCTTCTTTAATCAATAAATTTTAATTGGTCAACTGTTACTATTATGTTGTGCCATGTTCAGTGTTGTGCCAAAATGGCAGATGGAAAACTTATTTTGCGTGTAGAAAATTGCGAAGAATTATATAATTTGAGGTGTTCCCATTACAGTAATGAAGTCGTTTCTTGCAAATATATAACCAATATTTCTTTCGTTTCTTCCTCTTCAATTAAGATGCATGAAGCAATTACAAATTCTTATTTGCTAACAGACGTAATTAATAGACCTAACCTCAACTCCTCTGCTTTCAGTAATGTCAATATTGTATGACGTCATGTTTTAAACAGCTGATAGGGGAATCTGATGAGGCGAAGCCGTTACACTGCACTGCACTTAAAATATCTGTTGTGTGCGATTTGTCTGAGTGCAATATGATGTAGTGAACACTTACCTTTAGAGATAGCAATATGCTCAGGAGCTCAGCACTCCTGTCACTTTTAAAGCATTGGGTTGTGTCTCCAGTTTAGATCTCGCTGGTTAAGAGCAAATGCTGGATATCTTTTGGTGCTGGACCCTGGACTCATCTCTAATATTATTGCCTTCATTTCACTCAGATGCTACATAACCATAGCAGTTGATAAAGCTGTGTAAAATAACCAACTAAAAAGAAAGATAACTACTCTTCTGTTTGTATGATTTGAGGCTTTCTCGGCATTGGTTTGCTAATGTTTTTGTGGGATATCAGCCGAGTTAAAATTTTGGAATGTTCCAAGCTTTCAACTGCTATCTCTGCAGCCAACTTCAGGGAAGTTGTCTGGACAGAAAAGTCGTGGGTTATATAGATGTTAGGTTGTCTCAGGTGATACGGGATTGGTTGGCGGATTGGCCAATCTGGGGTTGGGAATTATCATTCCTTGTAAGCTCTGCCCCTCCTGGGATTCTTGTGTGAAGTTTGGTGGGCGATGAGTCCTCTTCTGTTGCTTTTGGGGTTGATGGGTTTATATTTTTCAATCACTTGTAGATGGCTTCTTTTCTCTTGCTATCATCATACTTAGATTTTGTATGCCAGAGACAAGGTTCATTTCCACAGCTTTGAGTGAACACTTCCAAATGCTCTTGATATCTACTTTGATTTTTGTGAGTTGTTACTGAACTTGCAAACTCGAACTGAGTAATCAGCTGTTGCCACAGTCCACTTGTGGTACCAATTTATGAATTAGAAAAATTAATTTGAACCATTAATCTATGCAAACCAAAATATCTTCAATGATTTTTCATCTACATATGAAATAAATCTGCAGGGATAAAATGTTACGATTTATTGTTATGTGTAGTTATGCTTAGTGATATAACAATGTTATGAAATGAAAACTGCAATATAATTTATCATCAGAATGTTAAGTCTTGTAATGGTGGAATGTTTATTGTTTTATCTAATAGCTGTTTCAATGTTGAATTCTGTTACAGGAAAACAGAACTCCAAGGAGCTGAATATTTTAGCAAGCAATTGATAAGATTATAGTTTATGTATATCTTTGTAATGTGGAGATGTAACATGAATTGTGCTGCTTAATTAAAAATTCTCATGACAGAATATGTGTATTATGTTTTTCTCCTAGAACTGTCACCTTTCCTAAAGGGACCCCTTTTCGTTTGAAAAAATTTTCCCGCCAAAAAAGATAGAATATATACGCTTTATAGGCCTTTTATAGTCGCTGACTGCTTGTGGAGAGCAAATGAAGCCATTTATTTTCTAAGTGCTGCTTATATAGGCTACAGTAGAGAATCCTGGTGGACAAACTGTACACTACCAAATCTTCCTGAATTTATTCTAAGTCCCGTGTTCAAGGAGGGAAAATATTTGTGAACTTATGCTACACTGCAGAACTCTGGCGTGCTGACTATACCAGAGTTCTGCAGTGTAGCATAAATTCACAAATATTTGCCCTCCTTGAACACAGGACTTAGAATAAATTCAGGAAGATTTGGTAGTGTACAGTTTGTCCACCAGGGTTCTCTACTGTAGCCTATATAAGCAGCACTTAGAAAATAAATGGCTTCATTTGCTCTCTACAAGCACTGCTAGCAGCCACTATAAAAAGGCCTATAAGGCGCATATATTCTATCTTTTTTGGCGGGAAAATTTAATTTTTTTAGAGGGAGGGTATAGGATGTATATATTCTAATCCACAAATAAACCTAGTCTTTACAATAATCACAATTTATTACAGTATAATTCCATACACGTGGTTAAACTTTTACAGATGTACTTTCACTGTAACTCCATATCATGCACTCAGAAAAATGATATCTTCTAAATCTGCAGTGGAATCCTGCTTACACTGAAGTCATGTAGAGGATGCAGCAAACCTGGAATGAAAGATTACAAAAACTGATCAGAAACCTACTTCATTTGTTCAACACAATACAAAAATAGAAATCAGCTCGCATACATTTGGCCTAATGACATTTTGCACAGAAAATAAAATGTACAAGAAATTTCACTTCCACTCCCTGAAAATGAACTGTATTTCCAGGATACTTTTTATTAACTGGGACTATAAGGCCCATAACACACTTTCAGAGTTTTCACCAGCAAGAAATGTGTTGCGAGAAAATTAAAAAATTGATAACATGGATTCAAATGGGCATCCACACTGAAAGAAATTCTCATTCAGGGCAAAAACCTCATGTGAGTTTCTCACTGGAATCAGTAGCTGAGTGAATTTTCTTTACACATTATTAAAAGATGTTTCACATTTACTCTTTATGACGATTGAATGTAGAGAAAGATATCACAGGTGGCGATGAATTGTATTGTTTTTATTTGAAAATGAGGAAAGATGGCTGATAATTGCAGTCAGAAACTTATCCAACTTGTACAATGTCACCCATAGGCCTATTTATATAATACATGGGATGAAAACTATAAAAACACGAAACTGAAAGAAGAAATCTGGAGACAAATATCAGATTATGTGAAAATAAATAGGGCTATATTTTAGTTTGATGAGATTTAGTAGTATTAATTAAACATTTGAAATAATGTATCTGTATGTCTTAACAGTTTACATAATTTTAATCAGAACATAGCAAAGAATCCTCTATCATATCATGAATGGCAAAAAACTGTGGTCCGTTCAACCTGAAATAACACCTAAAACGTATCATCATTCAAATCGAAACCAGTGTCCAAAACTCGCCCTTATTTTCGTAAGATACAATGTAATTTTCAGATATTTCTGGCTTTAATTTTAGGCCTACTTTTGCTTTTTATTAACAAAATATGTTCATGTAACTCCATTTCCCCATCATATGAATACTCAGATTCAACAAAACATTCATACGTAATTTGTAAAGTACGCCAATATACTTACAAGTTATATATTTAAGTACAACAATATATGTAAATACATAACCTATAATATTTCCACCAACAAGTGATTACTATAATCAGAAAAATTCTTTCTCTGCATAAAGGTAGTGCATAGATGATCATAGTGAGGTGTGATCTGTGATAGAGAGACCTCGCCAAGTGTGTGGAGGAGGCTCTTCCCCTCTTTCTCACAACACATTTCACACTAGCAAAAACTCTTCAAGTGTGTTACAGGCCTAAACTAGAGTTTTTATTAGTTTGATTTACAGACTTATGGCATGTGGGCAGTGGCGAGGAATACTCTGCCACCCATTCTGCTCTTTGAATGCACCCATGCATACTGTGCAATTTTGTATCAGGTACCACATATAATGGCTCAATATTCGACTCTAGAAGAAAGTGTTTGTGTGCAAGTATGAATCAGCTTGTTGGGTCTGTAGAGATTATTGCAAAATTTCCAAATACTCAACTGCCAATGAGGCAGGCGTTCATAGACAGCAAGTGAAGAGGACAGACATGTTGGTGGAAGCTCTCACAAGTAGGTTGCAATATAAGCAAGTATGGGAGTTGACCTGAATATCTACAGGTTACACATTGGTTGCTTCACTGCTAGGCGGCAAAGGAGGTTTATAAGCTGTGTAAGTGCTGTGAGTGCAGTAGGTTACAGCAAAATTACAGCGGTGGCAGTGTTAGCAGTTCTACTAATTATTGGAAACGTTGAACTAAATCCAGGACCGAGCAACATGGACTCAAGAGACAGCAGCAATGAGGGATTCAAGAAGGAATTGAAGGACTATATGAAGGAAATGAGAGAGGACCACCAAAATGTAAGTGTTCTCCTAAGAAAGGTAGCTACTGATGTAGACACACGGAGGTGGAAAACAAATTGAGAAATGTAATTAAAGAGCAATGCATATTAAAGGCTGCAGTAAGTAGAATGGAAAGTGAAAGTAAAGTAAATAACATTGTAATTTACGGAATGGAGGAACACTATTATGGAAGAGCTATAGTTACGTGTTATTTGGTGCTGGAGTTCCTTACAAAATATTTTGGGCTAAATTTGGGAGAAAATGCTATAAATAATGCATATAGAGTCAGTCAAGAGAGGAATTGCCCGATTGTTGTGAAATTCAACAGCTACTTTGTCAAAGAACACATTATTACTAATGCTCAGCAACAATGGGGATCAAGGATAAACATTGATAATGACTACACGAAAGAAATTAGGGATATTAGAAGGAAATTAGTACTGATACTGAAAGATGCACGGAAAAAAGATCTAAGAGCAGTAATGATAAAAGATAAATTGAGGATAAATGGGAACATATTTGATTTGGAATTCTTCACGCGGCACAGCATAGAAGATATAATGAACGATAATAATGAATAAGATCGAAGAAAAAATTTGACATATAGAAACAGATCAGCATCACCACAACAAGCATGGAGGAGTAGAAGTGTATCACATGGTAGAAAATCAAAAAGTTTGGAAAGGGGCAAGCAAGGAGGAGAGGTAACACACATGAATAAGCAAGCCGAAGACAACAGTAGAAGATTATCTGGACCATCCAAAGGTGGGATATTAGAGCCAATGAGGCAGGCACTACTTTAGTTAGTGAATTACATTATACACATGATGCAATGAAACTGTTATTCCCCCCAAATATGTCGTGAATTAGAGCATGTATTTATGTACACTAAAATACAGTATTTTTTACTCATAATAGTTGTAATTTAGTGAATAAATCTAAGAACACAGGACTGGTGTTGAACAAAGTGTTCTAGAAACAGCCAGTTTTGACAGGCTAGATTAGATAACATTGATTCTATTCTCACATTTTCCCCAACCCCCTTTTCACTTGTGCCCCTAACAATTAGTGCTCAAAATGTGATCCTTGTTGTGATTCTTATCGTGGTCTCTGTCGTGATTCTTATTGTGGTCCTTGTGATTCTTATCGTGGTCTCTGTCGTGATTCTTATTGTGGTCCTTGTGATTCTTATCGTGGTCTCTGTCGTGATTCTTATTGTGGTCCTTGGGATTCTTATTGTGGTCCTTGCGATTCTTTTTGTGGGCTTCGTCGTGATTCTTATTGTGGTCCTTGCGATTCTTTTTGTGGGCTTCGTCGTGATTCTTATTGTGGTCCTTGCGATTCTTTTTGTGGGCTTCGTCGTGAGTCTTATTGTGGTCCTTGCGATTCTTTTTGTGGGCTTCGTCGTGATTCTTATTGTGGTCCTTGCGATTCTTTTTGTGGGTCGTGATTCTTATTGTGTCCTTGTGATTCTTATTGTGGTCCGATTCTTTTTGTGGGTTTTGTCGTGATTCTTATCGTGGTCTCTGTCGTGATTCTTATTGTGGTTCTTGCGATTCTTTTTGTGGGCTTCGTCGTGATTCTTATTGTGGTCCTTGCGATTCTTTTTGTGGGCTTCGTCGTGATTCTTATTGTGGTCCTTGTGATTCTTTTTGTGGGCTTTGTCGTGATTCTTATTGTGGTTCTTGCGATTCTTTTTGTGGGTTTTGTCGTGATTCTTATCGTGGTCTCTGTCGTGATTCTTATTGTGGTCCTTGCGATTCTTTTTGTGGGTTTTGTCGTGATTCTTATCGTGGTCTCTGTCGTGATTCTTATTGTGGTCCTTGTGATTCTTTTTGTGTGCTTTGTCGTGATTCTTATTGTGGTCCTTGCGATTCTTTTTGTGGGTTTTGTCGTGATTCTTATTGTGGTCCTTGTGATTCTTTTGTGGGTTTTGTCGTGATTCTTTTGTGGTCTCTGTCGTGATTCTTATTGTGGTCCTTGTGATTCTTTTTGTGGTCTCTGTCGTGATTCTTATTGTGGTCCTTGTGATTCTTTTTGTGGGTTTTGTCGTGATTCTTATTGTGGTCCTTGTGATTCTTTTTCTTTTTGATTCTTTTGTGGTCTCTGTCGTGATTCTTATTGTGGTCCTTGCGATTCTTTTTGTGGTCTCTGTCGTGATTCTTATTGTGGTCCTTGCGATTCTTTTTGTGGTCTCTGTCGTGATTCTTATTGTGGTCCTTGTGATTCTTTTGTGGTCTCTGTCGTGATTCTTATTGTGGTCCTTGCGATTCTTTTTGTGGTCTCTGTCGTGATTCTTATTGTGGTCCTTGCGATTCTTTTTGTGGTCTCTGTCGTGTGATTCTTTTTGGTCTCTGTCGTGATTCTTATTGTGGTCCTTGCGATTCTTTTTGTGGTCTCTGTCGTGATTCTTATTGTGGACCTTGTGATTCTTTTTGTGGTCTTCGTCGTAATTCTTATTGTTTTCCTTGTGATTCTTTTTGTGGCTTTGTCGTGATTCTTATTGTGATCCTTGTGATTCTTTTTGTGATCCTTGTGATTCTTATTGTTTTCCTTGTGATTCTTTTTGTGGCTTTGTCGTGATTCTTATTGTGATCCTTGTGATTCTTTTTGTGGCTTTGTCGTGATTCTTATTGTGATCCTTGTGATTCTTTTTGTGGCTTTGTCGTGATTCTTATTGTGGTCCTTGCGATTCTTTTTGTGGGTTTTGTCGTGATTCTTATTGTGGTCCTTGCGATTCTTTTGTGGTTTGTCGTGATTCTTATTGTGGTCCTTGCGAT
Source organism: Periplaneta americana (assembly GCA_025594305.2). NCBI lineage: Eukaryota > Metazoa > Arthropoda > Insecta > Blattodea > Blattidae > Periplaneta > Periplaneta americana. Next base: position 18,095,919 of record JAJSOF020000003.1, on the reverse strand, counting down.
TCTTTTTGTGGTCTTTGTCGTGATTCTTATTGTGGTCCTGTGTGATTCTTATTGTGGTCCTTGTGATTCTTTTTGTGGCTTTGTCGTGATTCTTATTGTGGTCCTTGTGATTCTTTTTGTGGCTTTGTCGTGATTCTTATTGTGGTCCTTGTGATTCTTTTTGTGGGCTTCGTCGTGATTCTTATTGTGGTCCTTGTCGTGATTCTTATTGTGGTCCTTGTGATTCTTTTGTGGGCTTTGTCGTGATTCTTATTGTGGTCCTTGTCGTGATTCTTATTGTGGTCTCTGTCGTGATTCTTATTGTGGGCCTTGTGATTCTTTTGTGGGCTTTGTCGTGATTCTTATTGTGGTCTTGTGATTCTGTCGTGATTCTTATTGTGGTCCTGTGTGATTCTTTTGTGGTCCTTGTGTGATTCTTATTGTGGCTTTGTCGTGATTCTTATTGTGGTCCTTGTCGTGATTCTTATTGTGGTCCTTGTCGTGATTCTTTTGTGTCCTTGTGATTCTTATTGTGGTCCTTGTCGTGATTCTTATTGTGGTCCTTGTCGTGATTCTTTTTGTGTGATTCTTCTGTCGTGATTCTTATTGTGGTCCTTGTGATTCTTATTGTTTGTCCTTGTGATTCTTTTTGTGGTCTTTGTGATTCTTTTTGTGGGCTTTGTCGTGATTCTTATTGTGGATTCTTTTTGTGGTCTTTGTCGTGATTCTTATTGTGGTCCTTTGATTCTTTTTGTGGGCTTTGTCGTGATTCTTATTGTGGTCTCTGTCGTGATTCTTATTGTGGTCCTTTTGATTCTTTGTGGCTTTGTCGTGATTCTTATTGTGTCCTTGTCGTGATTCTTTTGTGGTCCTTGTCGTGATTCTTATTGTGGTCCTTGTGATTCTTTTTGTGGGCTCTGTCGTGATTCTTATTGTGGTCCTTGTGATTCTTATCGTGGTCTCTGTCGTGATTCTTATTGTGGTCCTTGTGATTCTTTTTGTGGGCTTTGTCGTGATTCTTATTGTGGTCCTTGTGATTCTTTTTGTGGGCTTTGTCGTGATTCTTATTGTGGTCCTTGTGATTCTTTTTGTGGGCTTTGTGTGATTCTTTTTGTGGTCTTGTGATTCTTATTGTGGTCCTTCGTGATTCTTATTGTGGTCCTTGTGATTCTTTTTGTGGGCTTCGTCGTGATTCTTATTGTGGTCCTTGTCGTGATTCTTATTGTGGTCCTTGTGATTCTTTTTGTGGGCTTCGTCGTGATTCTTATTGTGGTCCTTGTCGTGATTCTTATTGTGGGCCTTGTGATTCTTTTTGTGGGCTTTGTCGTGATTATTATCGTGGTCTCTGTCGTGATTCTTATTGTGGTCCTTGTGATTCTTTTTGTGGCTTTGTCGTGATTCTTATTGTGATCCTTGTCGTGATTCTTATTGTGGTCCTTGTCGTGATTCTTATTGTGGTCCTTGTGATTCTTTTTGTGGGCTTCGTCGTGATTCTTATTGTGGTCCTTGTCGTGATTCTTATCGTGGTCTCTGTCGTGATTCTTATTGTGGTCCTTGTGATTCTTTTTGTGGGCTTCGTCGTGATTCTTATTGTGGCTTTGTCGTGATTCTTATTGTGATCCTTGTAATTCTTTTTGTGGTCCCTGTCGTGATTCTTATTGTGGTCCTTGTGATTCTTATTGTGGTCCTTGTAGTGATTCTTATTGCGGTCCTTGTAGTGACTCTTTTTGTGGGCTTTGTCGTGATTCTTATCGTGGTCTCTGTCGTGATTCTTATTGTGGTCCTTGTGATTCTTTTTGTGTGCTTTGTCTTGATTCTTATTGTGGTCCTTGTGATTCTTTTTGTGGGCTTCGTCGTGATTCTTATTGTTTTCCTTGTGATTCTTTTTGTGGCTTTGTCGTGATTCTTATTGTGATCCTTGTGATTCTTTTTGTGGGTTTTGTCGTGATTCTTATCGTGGTCTCTGTCGTGATTCTTATTGTGGTCCTTGTGATTCTTTTTGTGTGCTTTGTCGTGATTCTTATTGTGGTCCTTGTCATAATTCTTACTGTCGTTCTTGTGATTCTGAATATGGTCCTTGTGATTCTTACTGTGGTCCTTGTCGTGATACTTATCATGATCCTTGTTAACCTTGTCATTGCTTGTCGTGGTCCTTATCGTCATGCTTCTTGTGGTCTACATCGTGTTATTTATGGTCCTTGTTTTCGTCCTATTCAAAATCCTTGTGTTGTTGCTTTTGTGTCCTTGTTGTGTCTGTTGTGATCCCGTCACAGTCCTGCATTTGTCATTTAAAAATATTTCCCTCCTTTGGCAAGTGACTTTTGTGTAACATGACACCTTCCAAACCTTCATAGGAAATGTGTAACAACCAGAATTAATAGACAACTGATACTATTTTGCACTGGCGTGTAGTCTGGAATAGGGTTGTGACAGGATGGAAGATGTGTGAAAATAGACGTGCATGACTATGTCTATATTGTATCTCATAAGTATCATTTTCAGATAAACTGACTCATAGACAATGACTATAAACAAATCTCGAACATCAGATTAGGAGAAACTGGTGCACACCAGCAGCTAACATGAGGGATATTTAAAAGTGTGTTTCTGTTAAAATCTACAAATGCAGTAGCATCACAATACTTCTTTCTCAATTCTTTGTGTAATGGAAAAGTAAAAGTTTAGCTACTTTTCAATAACCGTCATGTGTATCACGTGATCTTAATATTTCAACAAGACACTTGCCTGTGTTGCTGTAATTTGTGAAGATCTCCAATTCAAACCCAAGCCGCTGACACCAGCTTCACATCCCTTTTCTCCGACAGACGATCATTTTCTTCTAGCTGCAAAAATAAACAGTTTTCATTACACCAGAGTTACAACAGGCAATTAAAATTATTTTGTGCGAGATCGTACGTATTTGCTTGGTTTCTGCAAAAAACCAATCCGCGGAAAGTCTAAAATTCCACATTCAGTATTCCCAACCAAACACACATAACAATTTCCCTCTTCTTACCGCTTAAGTGACATTCATTTTACTGCTTTAGGCTTTTAACATATTTTTAGAGACGTTCAATATAGTAGTAATTATAAATTGGAAACTTACCACTGCAATTTCACCTAAATTGCACTGTTTATTGTTTTTAAATATTTGCAAAAATTAAGTAAACTCTACAACTCCACTAAAGTTACTGCATTTCGTGATGCATGTAACATTAAGGAAGCCATTTGTTTTAAATTCGCATTTACAGACTGAGTGAAAAAAAAGACAGACGCATATCACGGCCTGCTGGAGTATAGTAAACACAGAAAACATTTTAAAGCAACAATGTTGAAGATAGATATTTTTGTTTTCCAAAATTGCCGTCATTGAACAGAAACCAAGATGGAGATTTCATTGCAACTAATTAGAAATTCCTCTTTCAGGTATGTAATAAACGATCTTCGCACAAAATAATGTACGCTACACGAGCGGTATGTTTTCTTTCAATTCTCGGAAATTAAAAAAAGCTCAACTACGTTTTGCTTTTTCAAAGTTTTCCTCGAACATGAAAACTTCAACATACCGCTCTAGTAACGCATATTACTATTGTTAAGTGAAGTTCTTCAACTCTTGGAATTACTTTATGTTGTATTTTAGAGTAGTTTTCAAACAAGTTCACAATTTGCGATCATTACTATTTACTTTGAATATACAGTAATTGTAGAATCCTCTCCATTTTAGATAAAATTTGTATGCCTTGTATTGGTGCATCGGTGAGACTGACAACTGGGCAGCTGATCTTTTGAGCAGGTTAGGCAAAGGTGTACAGTATGTACAGATATGCTTCCTTCTAGTATGTGATTCACGTGTGTTACTGCAGTGAAAGCTTCAGAAGAGAACATGGTATCAACAAATACCTACTATCCCATGCTACATAATGCGCCTCTTCTACTGAAACATCTGAATCCATTATTTACAAAATAATAATAATAATAATCCGTGGCACTACCGCCCGTGAAGGGCCTAGACCGACCAGCTGACTGCTGGCCTCACGCCCACATGCCGAAACAGAGGTAGACGATCATCCAACCAGAATGGAAGTATCGTGTGGTTAGCCGTTATAGCTGGCATTTGCAACCGGATTTCACTACCTATCGTAGCTCCCCAAGTGCATCACGATGCTGGGTGGGCATCGGTCTCATACACTGGCCGAAATTTCATGAGAAAATTTCTTCCCCCATGAGGACTCGAACCAGCGCGCATTCCGTAACGCGAGTCCTAGGCGGGATGCCTTAGACCGCGATGCTACGGCGCATTATTTACAAAATACCGAGTCAAAATCAGCAAATATCCATGACGAAAAAATGAAATCTCCAGGAAATAAACATACAAGCAGGTCTAAGATAACTGATCAGTGAATGTGATTGCCTACTGCATCATAAAGCATGCCTTATTAAAAACACAGTGTTATCAATCGTTATAATAATGGACATGATTGATGTGACCATGTAATTAATATAGGGTTTAAGTACTCTCAAACTGAACTCATCAATGATTTATTTTATTATTGGGTTATTTTACGACGCTGTATCAACATCTCAGGTTATTTAGCATCTGAATGAGATGAATGTGATAATGCCTATGAAATGAGTCCAGGGTCCAGCACCAAAAGTTACCAAGCATTTGCTCGTATTGGGTTGAGGGAAAACCCCGGAAAAAATCTCAACCAGGTAACTTGCCCCAACTGGGATTCGAACCCGGGCCACCTGGTTTCGCGACCAGACACACTGACCATTACTCCACAGGTGTGGACTTTCATCAATGACATTGTGGCCAGCCATATCACTTAAAATTACAATTCTAATGCTAGAGTGCAGTGTAGTGACACAGACTCCTCTAGACATGTAACATTGCCTGTGCCCAATAGAATGGAAGAAGTAGGCCTATTCTGTTTCTCTACTACATTTTCTATTAAATGTGCTACTCTTATTATAATGTGGATTGCTGTCTAGTGTTATTGGAGTGACTGCATTCTTGAAGAACTGTATGGTAACTTCCCCTCATTTCTCATCACTCCTCCAATCAGTGAAAAAGAAGCCAACTGTTAGCACTCTGCTTCCCCTCTCTGGATTGAAAATTAATACATTTTAATTGGAAAAAATAAAACTTTAAGTTCTCGAATACACACACTCACTCCTAAGTATAAGAGATTATGTATTTCCCACTAAAACAGCAGTTTCCAAAGTGTGCGCCATGGCTCTCAGAGGTGCCACCAAACTTCGGTAAGGGTAGCCTACTGTGCTAAAGATATTGTCATCTGCTTACACAGTGGTTAGAAATGATAAAATGACAAAATCCACAGACTATGAAAGAGTAACTTAATGGAACTGAGAAAAATTCCTTCCGGCGCCGGGATTTGAACCCGGGTTTTCAGCTCTACGTGCTGACGCTTTATCCACTAAGCCGCACCGGATTCCACCCCGGCGTCGGAAGAATCGTCTCAGTTTTAAGTTCCAACTCTTGGGTTCCCTCTATTGGCCGCCCTCTGCACTACATCATAGATATCTATGAACCTCGGACCGAAGTCCACACATGTGCTGAGGTGCACTCGTAATGAGTGACTAGTTGGCCGGGATCCGACGGAATATATAAAATCCACAGAGACTTAATATTTTTTTGGTACATAAAGAAGTTCCTAGAGGATAGTGTTAATTCTGTCATTATCTCGTATTTCCTATCAGGGAGCCCAGTAAAGTAGCAACCTAGCCAAAAATAAATATAAAAATCAGAGTTTTTTCAACTTATGCAATCGTAATTTTATGAGGGTGTTGCAGATATGTGATCAGGAGGGAAAGGGAACCACTACAGTAAAAGGATACACTTTCAGTTGAAAATAAAATATCGGCAATTATCGATGAAGAAACAGGAATTATCATTTTGTAATTAATGACAACTACCTGGCATGTATCAAAGGATGTGAGGAGTGTGAATATTTGGGGGTAAAAATTAACTCAACATACAGCCAGGAAAGTGACATAAAATATAGAATTCAGAAAGGTAAATCAGCAATAGCTATGTTAAATGGGGTTTGGTGGATAAGACAATAACAACTGAAACAAAACTCCACATCTATAAATCTATAACAAGGAGTATTATAACATATGGGGCGGAAACGTGGCATTTAAACAGGAATCTGAGGTTGAAACTCCTCTCCACTGGACATTCTAAATTGGAAAAAATTCGAAACAACCATTAGACAAGAAATGGGAGTTAATAGTACAGTGTTAGATTCGTTAGCTACAGGCAATTAGAATGGTATGGCCACGTACGTAGAATGCCAGAAACAAGATTGCCCAAACAGATTTTGGAATGGATTCCGCCAGGAAGAGGAAAGAGGGGAAGACCAAGGAAAACCTGGATGGACGATATAAGAAGTGGAATGAAGGAGAGAGGCTTGGAAGAACGGGATTGGGAGGCAAGAGAAGAATAGAGGAAGCAGATAAGAAGTTAAACACTTTGGACACAGAAGATGTAGTTTACATTGTAATCCTGTTAATAAAAAGTACCTAAAGAGGATAAGCGTCAAAAACAAGTTTCTGAGATATTGATTATAACACACTGCCAAATGCATGTTGAGACTTCGAGCACCATCTTTTGGCAAACAAATGAGTCACAGTCGAGCTATGACAAGAGCCTATTTAGTATGCACATGAGCATACGGATGTACATCTTAGACTGAATAAAATTAAATTTAAAAAATTGGCGGGCGCTTATCCTCTTTAGAAAGTTAGGTCTTCAATTAATAATTTTAGAACACTTATTTTATTTCCTTACCACTAAGTGGCACTTTGTCCCACAGTTGTGTTACACATTTCCTTTACATGCCCCATTATTTATGCAAAGATCAACACCTGATACAATAACACAAGCGAACAAGACAACTGAATGTACACAGTCAGTATTGAAAGAAGTTTAAGCTTTCTGCTGGATCATGCGGCAGGTATGGAAAAAATGGTATTTTATACTATCATGCAAATGGAATAGGTATTTCTCAGTTTTCTCCGCAACAGCGAGTATTTATGTTACTCATGCACTCACTTCTGCCCAGTAAGTGCCAAGGACTACACACAGTTTCAAAATTCTTAATTGTCAAACAAAGTATAATCTTTCTTGTAACCATGAATGTCAATATGTCATATGTACACTTAGCAGCAAAAAGAATGGGCCGGCCGACAATTTCTAAGTTCCAGAGACATACATTGCGCATGCTCGTCTCGTCAAAGCCGTAGTTCACTAGGTAACACATAACTGAACCATTTAAATTCGCTGTATTTTGTTTAAGAGGCTAAAATATGTAATAAAATCGAATGGTGGGTTAATTCTAGATACATCAAGGCCCTTGAAGAGTGAAATAATAATAAAATTGATGAATACAAAATCGATCGGAGCGAATATGAACAGGAAAACCATGTATTATGTCAAACTGATATAAACAGTTGCAGTAGCGTAAGTTGTTACAGCATTGGTATATTGAACAAGTTAATACCATAGTAGCTCTAGGTTCGAATCTCCCCAAATCTTCTTTTTTTTTTATTACAAATTTGCCATCATGTGTCTCGCAAAGCTATAATTATGTGGCGATATATCTTAGAATATGCCCAAACTCTAATAATAATAAATCTCCCTCTCTCTTTCAAGCAATACTGCTATCTGTTAATATAACGTTCTGTCTCGTCATTACGCTTGAAGATGGCACAGAAACAATAACTCATTGGCCTGGTTCACATAGGTTATTCTGCGTATGCTACTCTCCGACAGGACTTTGATTGGAGAAATGTCATTTTCTCCGACGAGGTAATTGTCTCCAATAACAATGACAGTACTGCCCTAGTTTATTGTATGAATGACCACCGATACGCTTCGCGTGAGGGTCGCATGTTGGGGGTGGATGTCATATGATGCGGCAGGACTTCTGGAACGCATCCACGGTCTGTTTACGGCAGAAGTCTACGAACACATTTTGGCAAATGTAATGATCCCTTTCGCCCAAAAACGATATCCAGAAGGAACACTTTTCTTCCAGCAGGATAATCATCCGATACACACCGCCAACCGGATTCAAAGATGGTTTACGAGGAGGCGTGATGTCGACCCAGTCGACTGGCCTCCAAATTCGCCAGATATGAATCCGTTTCAAAACTTGTGGGCTGCAGTCAAAAGGATCCTACGCTCTAATTGGGCAGAACAACCACCCGTTCGGACACCTGAAGAATTATGGGACAGAGTTCTAGATGCGTGGGAGAAGATGGCCAAGAATTTAGACCTGTTCCATAATCTTGTGGACTCCATGCCGAGCAGAATGAGAGCAGATGTTGACGCAGGCGGTTTGTGGACAAGATGCTAGTCCCCACCACAGCCTTCTTTTGTTAATATATTAACAAAATGTTTGTTTTTGTTGATTTAATTATTTATTTGTGTTTGATATGCGTCCGTTTTTCTAGGATGTGAAACAAGTATTTTTGTTTATACAGGCCAGGTTTCACCTATTAATAGCACACAGGTGATGGGCAATAATATTTTTACAAGGCAGGCATAACTAAGTTTGTTAACAAATGTCATTTCACATTTAAACTAATAAATTAAGTAAAAGTTAAAATAAAAAATAATTTTACCGCACCAGGAGGCAAACTCACCTCTGTCATGGATGTCAGACTTCTTACCACTGGGCCACACATTATTACATTATAGACGGATGACTCAATGAAGAGACACCACAGCAATGCCTTGCGCTGGGTTACATTTACATGAGTGAACCGCGCGGTAGAACTTAGCATTTCTATCGACCAAGAGTCGGCCCATTCTTTTTGCCACTAAGTGTACACTACAGACTTTTATTGTATTTATGTAATTTTAACATTTTATGTACAAGTAATGTGAAAAAAAAAGGACATACCATGATTTAATGTAATCAATTACAGATCGTACTTTCCACAATTTACAAATTCAAACCAATAAGTGCAAAGGGCTGACTAATACACAAGTCAATTTATTTTAACCTTTAACTTTTAATATCTTTTATGATATAGGCCTACAGGTTGTTTCCGGGCTAGTGTTACAAACTTCCAGGGATGATGAGGAAGGGCACATGTATCAATTTGAGATAAGGTACCCTGGTCCGGAAAGTTACAAGCAAAAATAGTTCTGTGGAAATGAAATAATTTTATTCCTCTGTACACCTTATTTGTGTGTATTTATCTGTACATCTTACAGACACTGTATTCATCTGACATTCTTTACATTATCTACTTATAGTATTCCATTCAGTGCGTTGTCTGAGGGGACAGGAAACTACACTAAAGCAATGCAGATAGCGTAATGTGTAACAGACATGGTCGGTCCTGATATGCACGTCTGTAGACAGCAGTGTACTGTATGTGTACAAGTTGCAGTGTCCAGTCGATCGGTCCTAGTGACATGGAGGAGTACACGAAAGTGGAATATGCAGACCTGATTTTCGAATACAGATGAGCCAATGGGAACAGTAGACAAGCTCACAGATTGTATCGGAAAAAGTACCCACATAGGAGACATCCGGCCCATATCATCTTTACACGAGTGTTCCAAAGGTTAAGGGAAGGAGGGCATGTGCCAAATTACAATTCAATTTTCACACACTATTTTTGCTTACAACTTTCGACTCAGTCATTTCCGGACAAGGGTTCCTGATCTCAAATTGATACATGTGCCCTTCTCCATCATCCCTGAAAGTTTGTAACACTAGCCCGGAAACATCCTGTATATTTTAATTTTATTTACCAGACGTGTTCAATTTATAAACACAATATGGACCTAATGATGCTAAATGTAGCGAAAACGTTGTCCAAAAAATTTCTAATATATTAAGGTACAATAAAAAAGCATTCTCCTACTGATAAGTAAGACTTACTTACTTACTGGCTTTTAAGGAACTCAGAGGTTCATTGCCACCCTCACATAAGCCCGCCATCGGTCCCTATCCTGAGCAAGATTAATCTATTCTTTATCATCATATCCCACCTCCCTCAAATCCATTTTAATATTAACTTCCCATCTACGTCTCAGCCTCCCTAAAGGTCTTTTTCCCTCTGGCCTCCCAACTAACACTCTATATGCATTTCTGGATTCGCCCATACGTGCTACATGGATAAGTAAGACTAAGATATTTAATAAGAAACTTTAAAACTTAATCTTGTTAGGATATTTATAGAAATAGGAAATGTTCCTGCTCAACCCTGAATTTAGGCTATAAAACTTATGTTGAGCAAGCATGTGGTCCAGGTAACACAAAGGTTTTCTCTGGGTACTCCAGTTCCCTTGTAACATTCCCACAATTATTCTCCATCATTTATCTGTAGTGCACTGTGGATAGCCTCTGATGAACTAAGTAGTCTAAGTAGTTCGATACCAGGCCCTGGAACAGTTTTTCCCTCGAAATTATTCAAATTAACTTTACAGGGAGTTATTCCTGAAACCTTAATTTGCATAATACACGTCACTGTACGTAACAGAAAACCACAATTTAAAGTCACACAGAGTTAGTGTGCACTCAAATGTTGGTTGCTTGACTGTTGTCAGCCCACTTTGAGGTCTGTGGATATAGAGGGAAAAATTGGATCAGTGGGAGAGCGTTGGTACATTTAACCAAAGGTCCCGGGTTCGATACCCGGCCCCAGAACAGTTTTTCCCTCGAAATTATTCAAATTAACTTTACAGGGAGTTATTCCTGAAAGCTTAATTTGCATAAGTAGTCTATGCTTCTCAGACCTAGTTATATTTATGAGCATGCTCACAGAGTTGTGGCAAATATTGAAGTTAAGGCCCTGCACTTGCTTTGACATCACTGTCTTAGAGGTAAGAAAATAAAACAGGTGAACTGAAGTTACTCAGCTGCAACAAAGATTCCAATAGTACACACAAGTAACTTTCTGTAAGGAACTGCAGTACTCACAGCATTGTGCGCTACGATGTAGGAATCCTCCAATCATGGTAACAGCTGTGGTTCACATGATGCACTGCGCAGCGTTGGTCAGGCAGTCAAATGCTTGTATGGGCACCAACATGCAGCAGACTCTCACCAGGTTGTACATCAGTTCAGTCTGCTTGCTGCACCCGAGAGTGGAGTGAAGGTGATCTGCAACATGAATAATAAAAACGAGTCATGAGTAAAGAAATCTTGGAATACTACTTGGTAGTCTGGCCTACCCACATAAAAACACGTGCATTAAAACATGCAGGAAGCTTCCTACACTATAACCCAAATGTGCATACAATTTTTGACAGCAACACTTACCCAAGTAACAGCACAGCTATTCGGTCCGTAGGTAGGCACTCTCCATACGTACACTGAAGCACTGATCACTGAAAAATGGAAAGAATAAATCTTTACTATAATGTTACCAAAGGAAGGCAGATAGCAAGAAAACCCCTCCATCAGGCCTTCTCTTCCCCTCTACCAGGGGATTACAACTACAATATAAAGAATACAATTACAATTAATATTGAATTTATAAATACAATAAAAATCAAAGTACTAAAAGAATTAACAGACTAATAAAAGCTAGACAGTTCATTGTAAAAATTAAGAAGAGAGAAAACTTTTTTAATAACTAAGTAAAAATTAAACCTACTCTACGCAGTAAGAAAATGCTTAATAATTTTGCTTTTGAACGCTACTAAATTCCGACAGTCTCTGATGTCACTGGGTAGGGTATTCCACAAGTGCAAAAGCGAGATTTTGTATGATGATGAATACGATGAAGTCTTATGTGTTGGTATGGCTAGTATGCGGCTATTTTGCGTGCGTGTCAAGAGATTATGATATGATGACAGGTAACTGAAACGGGAGGCAAGGTAGGTAGGTGTAGAGGTGTGAAGGACTTGGAAAAGGAGGACAAGAGAATGAAAATTTCTACGTTCGTTAAGCCGTAGCCAGTTTAGAGTTTGGAAGGATGGGGTAATGTGGTCAGCGCGACGGACATCGCAGACGAAGCGAACACAAGAATTATGAACACGTTGTAATCTTTGCGACTGGTTGCCATTGAGGTCGGTCAGTAGAAAATCACAATAATCGAAGTGGGGCATTACTAGTGCTTTCACTAGTATTTTCTTGAGTGATAGCGGGAGGAATTTTCGGATGCTGTTTAAGGAATGTAGTATGGAAAGCACTTTTTTGATAATATGGGTTACTTGATAATTCCAGTTTAAATGCGTGTCAAAGTAAACTCCAAGGTTTTTAACACAGGAAGCAAAAGGGATTATTGTGTCGTTTAACTTGACTGGAAGAGCAGGAGTAATGTTGCATAATAGACGTTGGTGTCCCACTAGGATTGCTTGTGATTTTCTTGCATTGAGAGTCAAACCAAACTTTCTGGCCCATGCAGATATGGTTTGAAGGTCCTCGTTAAGATTGTGTATTGCGTCATTGAGTGAGTCAGGGGTTGTATGGATATAGATTTGTAAATCGTCTGCATAAAGGTGATGCTTACAGTGCAGTAGAGTCGAAGGGATGTCATTTACGTAAATAGTGAATAGTAGTGGTGATAGAACAGATCCCTGTGGGATTCCAGAATCTATGATACACCATGAGGAAGTTCGACTTCCAATGGAAACACACTGCTGACGTTCGCTGAGATAAGAGGAGAACCAAGTAACTGTTTTCTGATAGTTGGAGTGATCGTAATTTTCTCGTCAGTAAATCGATATTTACAGTGTCAAACGCTTTGCTGAATCAAGTAGTGTCAGTATTGTAATTTTACGTTCGTCCATAGCTTTTCGGATGTCTTCCGTTACTTCCAACAGTGCAGTTGCTGTACTGTGTCGAGTCCTAAAAGCTGACTGATGTGTGTCCAAGAGTTCATATCTGTTTAGGTAGTCAATGAGTTGTCTGTGTACTATCCTCTCTAACGCCTTCGATAAGGTAGGTAGAATACTAATAGGTCGATAGTTGTTGGGAGTAGTCGGCGTTTTAACTTTGGGTATAGGGCGCACAAAGGCATTTTTCCAAGCTTTAGGAAAAATGGATGTCGTCAGCAAAGCGTTGAAAATGTATGTCAGCGTTGGTAAGATTACGTCAATAAGTTTATCATTGCGATACTAATGTTGTCAGAACCTGTTGCTTTGGATTTGTTCTGTTTAAGAGCTTAGTATATAGTCCTGCTTTGAAGAATAAGAGGATTATGCAGGTAAAAGAGCAGGCACGGTAGGTCTGTCATAACCTATATTATGAAGGAAAATAAAAAAAAAATACCTGTAGTTCTGAAAAACTGTTCTAAAATTTATACAAAAATGGATACTGGGTCTTGCATTTACTTGTGTCTTTCTTACCAGGAAAAAACTAACTTCCTTCTCTGCCCCTTCCTTCTCATCATTCATAGTGACAAGTAGGCCCACTGTCAGTGGCAAGGACAGGTAAGGGTTCACAAGCGAGATTAATAACATGTAGCCCCTGTCACTGATTAGGTTTGATAGGATTTCACGAGATAGTTTATTGACGAGCGTTTCGAGTGAAAATGACCAAACTGAATGTTAGATCCATTATCTCTCTGCCCCTTAAAATTATAGGTCTAGCTACATAAAATCTAAGTAGGCTATCTAGTCTCTTTGCGACTCGATCCCAAAATATTGCCTGGTATTAGATATTTGTTCAAAATTATCAAACTTACTGGCCTCACTCCTTTCATTTGCAATCTCAGTGTTTAAATAAACTTCCTTCAACGTGTATGTCTGGAAATCTCAATTTTCTACATGCGTACTAAGTATAGTCCTAGATCATACCGGCATAGCCTAATACAACAAAAATAATATTATAAAACGAAATAAAATAATACAAGAGAAAATAATAAAAGACTAAGTACGGTAATAAAAACCGAAATAAAATAATAGAAACCGAAATAAAACGAAAAAGAACGGAATAAAAAAAATTAATATAATACTTGCTGGTATACTAGTAAATTTTAGAAATCAAGTTTTACTGGTGTTTATAATTAATTTGTTTGTAATACACCAATTTTTTAACTGTGCGATTGCTTTTTTTTTTTTTTTTACGGTTGTCCAATTCATTTTCGCCTTCAGTGCACAGAGTTATTGATGTACCGTATCATCAGCATATCACTGCTGATAATTATAATATCCCGTGAAAATATTTATTTTATCAACGATTCCTTCAATCTGTATTATTACGTCCAGAGCCATCTCAAATTTAAGACTTCACATTATGAAGCCACAGAAGACAAGGCTTGAGCTTAGTCCCAGCCAGAGACAGGCAAATTCTCTTTCAGGCTTGCCCATGACTGTTTACATCCGTGAGCAGGCTTGCGCTTAGTATCGTTCGCCCGCCTGCAACCTTCCCTCACAAGCAGGCAGGCAGTGTGGTTGCACGTGACTCTCAAACAGTCCTAAGAGTGACCCAAAGGGACTGTTGGGTTCCGCCGACCTGCGCCAGACTGTGCTGTTTTCAGATGCATGATAAATATCAACCAAGTCATTCAAACCTGACAAGAAGCCTACAGATATAGACAAACTACTGAGAACTTAATTTGTTGTCTTCTGAAATGTACCGTTAATAAAGACAAAGAAAACTGTTTCTCGTCAACATAATATCCATTAAATTCCAACAGTTATTATAAATTACTTGCACTTTCCTTTTCATCGTATTAGGCCCTAATATAAATTTAATGCAAACCATTCAAACTTTCAGCTTCATAAATAAAAAGAAATCTGTCCATCAGAAGTTAAATAGCAAATCAATATTCTGAAGAACAAAAGAAGAAGAAATGACTGAAGATCATCTACAAACCTGTGAAGTTCTACCTGATGGATCCACAACAGAGAAATATTGGAGAGCAAGAACGGTAATGGCTTCATTGCCAAAGCCCGGCATTAGATAACAACAACATATTCTGAAGAACAAAAAACTTTCATACATTTTACAGATATTCATGAGGCTTTTAATTATTAATAAGGAAAAAGTTAAAATGGAATATTTTTCTATAGTTATAGTTGTTGATATTCATAGTAATTGTCACCAATATCTTTTCAAAATAATTCCTTCTCTCCTCTCCTCCCCTCCCTTCCCAACTAGTCAAGTTACGAAATGTTACTATTTTGTTGAGTCAGATACATTTTGAAGGCATATGAAATGTATAATATTGTCTTATTATTTTATGAATTCTGGAGCGCAATAAATCGTAAAACTGTGTTTCTTTAATCAAGAATTATCTGCCGTTATTTCTTGAGTTAGATACACTTTGCAAAAAAATGAAATGTAGGCTATAATATTTATCTTATTATTTTATGAAATTCTTTAGTGCAATAAAATTGTAACACTATATTCCTTTAATCAAGAATTTTCTGCCGTGTTGGACCATAAAATCAAGATTTTTTGAAGTGACTAAATAGCCAACAAACTTAGATTTCAAACTAGTACTGTTTCATCTTAACCAGCGCAGACTGGCTTCCATGAATGCAAGTCACTCTACCTTATAATACGAGCAAACAGGCAGGCTTTCTTGAGTCCCGCCTGGAGTAACCCATAAAACCCGGGCTGAATGGGTTCAGTCTTAAAAGTTAACTTGTTTTGTAGCGTCACTGGAACCCAAGCCTAACAGCAAGCAGTTACGGTCGTGAGTCTTGTCTGATTTGCCGGTGTCTAGTCCCAGCATGACGTCATGTTTATGAGTGAGAGGAACGAAACCTGCGCACCACCTTACCTTTGTACTTCCACCATGACGCACTATATTCATTTTTGGATTCACCCATGCGTGCTACATGACCTGTCCATTTATAAGTCTGGATTTTATGTTTCGAATTAGGTTAGGTGAAGAATACAACGAACTATGGTATCACTAAAGTAAATAATGGTGAAGTTTTATTAAAGTACTGCCAGTATAGGAAATTAAAAACAAACATTGAAAAAACCTTAGTTTTGTAGTGTGGAGTAGTAGAAACTCGATGTAATCACTGGGAGAGCTGTGGTCCCACTCAACCCGCCCTAAATAGGTTCCTTACTTATATAGGAAAATCGTCGTAATTGAAGGAAGAAGGCGGCCATATTTCGTCGTTGTGACGTTATTTGAGGTGGAGTGGGAGAATGATAGCGGTGTCGCCAACCGTGGTAACCATTCATATTATCTTACACACCTAACAAAACCTAACCTAACCTAACCTAACCTAACGTGCTACACACCTGTTGTAACATTCCTCACAGTTTCATTTCGTTTGCAGATATTGGCATCCCTGCTACACCTGTACCATATCGTCTGCTGGAATTCTGAGTCCGTCTAGTGGAAGTGAAGTGGGTGCGACTCTGTTTTACCTGCAAGAATTATTGTGTCATTGTAGTGATAATTGCATTTAAATTGTACAATAAAAATTCAAATGTGTCGTGGCTGAGATAAAAGTATTCTAAATTGATTTCCAGCGCCACAATCCCAGTGATAAACGTGTGAATATTCGTTAGGAGTCCGTTGGAAGTGGCAGTAGGGTACTAAAACTTGACCTAAAGAATTACCAAGATATGGACACGTAACTTGTGTAGATCTACATCTTTTCAAAACATAATTCCAACACTGCTAACTACGTCTCTCACTTTCCTGGTTCCACGGCCAGATAGCAGACATAGCCTACTCTGTGAAATATCTGTGATTTCATAGACACAGGCTCACCTTGTATTGAAGAAGAAACGAAAGCAGTCTCAAATTTTCTGCCTTGGGACGACTGAACTTTCCGCTGCCCTGGTGAACTCTTCTCCTTCACACACATTCCTGCACAAAACAAGATGCATTATCGACCACATTAAGACAAATGCAGAACGAAAATCTTAGCATGTTCAGTGTAATTAATGTAAATTCCCTTAGTAGATATACAATTACACAGTATATTATAGATCGTTCAGTTGTAATGTATTAGTGGTAAGATGCGTTAACTTTATATTCATAGACGCCAATTGACTAAATTATATTTATAGCCTATATTTTAAACGTGGAAATTAAAATTCTAGGCCCATTTAGCTCTGATATCAAATTTCATCGCAAGCAATATCGCACTTTAATTTTCGAGTGTTCTCAAACGTGACTAAATTATATTTATATATTTTAAACGTGGAAATTAAAATTCTAGGCCTATTTAGCTCTCATATCAAATTTCATCGCAAGCAATATCGCACTTTAATTTTCGAGTGCTCTCAAACATTTATTAATGTAATTCCGGACCCAAATTAAAGCCTGTTACAGCACACGGACAGCAAAGCTGAAATTCTCATAGTAACTTAGGCTCAAATGCGAACTACGTTCTCTTGTTTATTACATCTATAAGTTGTAATTCAGAACTCACTTTAAATCAGTTTCTTACTTCTGTCGTAACACATCGTCCTCTACGGGTTTGTAAACCACTTGAATTGTATGATTTACAGAAAAAGAAATCTTGAATTGTGACTCACCGCAACAAACACAACACCCAAGCACTCATGTCTACACCGTAAGCAACGGTCTACACTCAACTAAACCGAGTTCAAGTTCCAACCACCACAGACAGAGGGCTGTTGTGTGTTGGACGTAGTTCAGCCAATCAGAATGTACCTTCACTGGGATTTTTTTTTTTGGTCTTGTTTACTAATTGTACCAAGTACAGTTCTAGACAAAAATAAACACATTTTGGTATACTATAATTCAGAGTTAGAAAGGAGTTTCAAAGGTGTAGGCCTTATTGTTTCTTTGTAATAATTAATGTTACATACAATTGCCTTTCAGATATCATATAGGCGTATGAACAAGTTGCAGTAATGCAATAGAAAACTATAATATCTGCCTCAATTAAAGTTGCCACATTCGACTACCGCCCTGGGATCTAGAAACTCCCCAGCCCGGAAGGAAACAAGACAAATGAGCAACTCATCCCGCACGCTGATGCAGTGAAGAGGAATAAAATGCGCAATTGCGTCGACATGGCATTGCAGAATATACGCGGACTCCTCTGCAGTTGTCAGCCTAACACCAGGCTTACGCGTGGAAAATAAACAATATGGCGGACATTGTTACTTTTATTGCTGATAATAACAGTGGAACGTCATCACCGTGTTAGGAGCTGGATGCGGGTTCCAACCCCGCCGAGAGCAACGGATTTTAAAGGAGATAAAATCCGCAGCATGGCTTTCTCGGGAGGCAAATAAAGCTATGATCCCCTATCATAGGTTTACAGCACAAGACAGAACACTGTTCTTGATACAGGGCTCCAAGCTACATTTGTAGGTCATACCGCTAGCGTTGAATTTCCACTGTGAATATAAGTACCTATTTGATATTATGCTTATATAGTCGTTACATTACGCCCTTAAGTACTAACTTATAAGGAACATAAACAATTAGGAACACTGGAAGACTATGAGCAAAGTTCGTATTCCGATGTTGTTCCATCTAAACTCTACATAGGCTTCAAGAAATAGGGCCTAGAAAAGTAAATGCACAGAAATATATGAAGAAAAAAAAACAAGTAGGAATGAAATAAAATAAAAATTACAAAAAGAAATATAGCGTCTATATAGAATCAATTTAAATAGGCCTATAACTTATAAGCAGATGTACGGTATCATTTTTTAATTAAATTTAACAACAGAAAATGTTGAGAATTCGGGATGAATTTTCGTTAAGTAGGCCCTATGCTATTCCTGGTTACCAGCATCGGTATTTTATACGTTCAACACGATGTGAAAAATACTGAAAGATTATAGCAAAATTGATTTATGTGTTTATTGTTATTCATTGTATTCTCAGAGTTTCATTCAGGAGTTGGAGCCAACTGTCATACCCCTATTCCTGGTTACCAGCATCCACATGTTATACGTTCAACACGATGTGAAAAATACTGAAAGATTATAGCAGAATTGATTTCTGTGTTTATTGTTATTCATTGTATTCTCAGAGTTTCATTCAGGAGTTGGAGCCAACTGTCATACTCTTATTCCAGGTTACCACCATCGGTATTTTATACGTTGAACACAATGTGAAAAATACTGAAAGATTATAGCAGAATTGATTTCTGTGTTTATTGTTATTCATTGTATTCTCAGAGTTTCATTCAGGAGTTGGAGCCAACTGTCATACTCTTATTCCAGGTTACCACCATCGGTATTTTATACGTTGAACACAATGTGAAAAAATACTGAAAGATTATAGCAGATGAAAAATACATAGCAGAATTGATTTCTGTGTTTATTTTTATTCATTGTATTCTCAGAGTTTCATTCAGGAGTTGGAGCCAACTGTCATACTCTTATTCCAGGTTACCACCATCGGTATTTTATACGTTGAACACAATGTGAAAAATACTGAAAGATTATAGCAGAATTGATTTCTGTGTTTATTGTTATTCATTGTATTCTCAGAGTTTCATTCAGGAGTTGGAGCCAACTGTCATACTCTTATTCCAGGTTACCACCATCGGTATTTTATACGTTGAACACAATGTGAAAAATACTGAAAGATTATAGCAGAATTGATTTCTGTGTTTATTGTTATTCATTGTATTCTCAGAGTTTCATTCAGGAGTTGGAGAACACAATGTGAAAAAACTATCATACTCTTATTCCAGGTTACCACCATCGGTATTTTATACGTTGAACACAATGTGAAAAATACTGAAAGATTATAGCAGAATTGATTTCTGTGTTTATTGTTATTCATTGTATTCTCAGAGTTTCATTCAGGAGTTGGAGCCAACTGTCATACTCTTATTCCAGGTTACCACCATCGGTATTTTATACGTTGAACACAATGTGAAAAATACTGAAAGATTATAGCAGAATTGATTTCTGTGTTTATTGTTATTCATTGTATTCTCAGAGTTTCATTCAGGAGTTGGAGCCAACTGTCATACTCTTATTCCAGGTTACCACCATCGGTATTTTATACGTTGAACACAATGTGAAAAATACTGAAAGATTATAGCAGAATTGATTTCTGTGTTTATTGTTATTCATTGTATTCTCAGAGTTTCATTCAGGAGTTGGAGCAAACTATCATACCCCTATTCCAGTCCGGTATTTTATAGCCTACGTTCAACACGACGTGAAAAATACTGAAAGATTATAGTAGAATTGATTTCTATGTTTATCGTTATTCATTGTATTCTCAGAGTTTCATTCAGGATTTGAAGTCAATTATCATATCCTTATTGCACAGAATACAATTGCATGATAGTTCATGATAGCCTATTTTGAGCAAACACATGCAAAACGGAGAAAAAAGGGGGTATTTTCACAATAGTTTCTCGTAGGTATGAAAGTAGGCGTTTGTGATTGGTGTCTTGTAACACACTCCGCTCCAACAGCGGGGCTCGCTGGATGAAAACCAATCAGAAAAGTGTACATGGATGAGTGGAGGTAGACAGAGAGACCATTCAGAAGTAAGGGGTGTCGAGATGTGCTTAAGAACAACAATGGAATTATAAGGGGTAACCCCCTAAAATTCAGAGGGGTAAATACACAGTCACTGCAATCGGTAGATTGGCTTAATTAGAAATGGCTTTTAGAGAATCCGGAGGTTCATTGCCGACCTCACATAAGCCCGCCATCGGTCATTTTCCTCGGCAAGATTAATCCACTCTCTATATCCTGTAATCCTGCATATTGAAAGGAACTTTGTCCTTTCCCAGTGCAAGTGGAGTCGGTAAAACTCGCTCGTGTGATGTTCGATGGCGAAGGTAAGTCAATGCTGCCAGAAGAGTTCTAAACCTGTAAATTTAAAAGTTCTCTGTAGATACTTTTGCAGTGCGAGTAATGCCTAGTAACCTCGCCCATGTAACGGGTAGTTTGCAACGCTGAGCCAGCGCATTTATGTCCAGAATTTATCGCAAAAATTATGGAAACTTTACAAAGAAGGGCATGCAGGTCAGTGGCTCATTCCGACATTTGATGGGCTCGGGCGTAAAACATGGTAACTGACATTTTGGTTAAAATTAGATATGTAGCGTATAATGGAACTATAAAAATTGGAGATTTATCTTTCGAAGAGGTGGAAAAATTCAAATATCTTGGAGCAACAGTAACAAATATAAATGACACTCGGGAGGAAATTAAACGCAGAATAAATATGGGAAATGCGTGTTATTATTCGGTTGAGAAGCGTTTGTCATCCAGTCTTTTGTCAAAAAATCTGAAAGTTAGACTTTATAAAACAGTTATGTTACCGGTTGTTCTGTATGGCTGTGAAACTTCGACTGTCACTTTGAGAGAGGAACAGAGATTAAGGGTATTTGAGAATAAGGTTCTTAGGAAAATATTTGGGGCTAAGAGGGATGAAGTTACAGGAGAATGGAGAAAGTTACACAACGCAGAGCTGCAAGCATTATATTCTTCACCTGACATAATTAGGAACATAAAATCCAGACGTTTGAGATGGGCAGGATATGTAGCACGTATGGGCGAATCCAGAAATACATATAGAGTGTTAGTTGGGAGGCCGGAGGGAAAAAGACCTTTGGGGAGGCCGAGACGTAGATGGGAAGATATTAAAATGGATTTGAGGGAGGTGGGATATGATGATAGAGACTGGGTTAATCTTGCCCAGGATAGGGACCAATGGCGGGTTATGTGAGGGCGACAATGAACCTCCGGGTTCCTTAAAAGCCAGTAAGTAAGTAAGTATGTAAATATGTAGCGTATAATATGGTATCTTACATTCTGCGTCTAATGCAGTAGTTAGTTTTCCAACATCTCAACAAGTGGGTGAAGTATACAGATTTTACTTTCCTGGTATGCATAACAATAAAAACTGAGTCGTGTATAAATGTATGTCTAGCTATAACTTCAAAACAATAAAAGTTACTTACCATGTTTTTACTCCCGAACCCCTCATTTGTCTTAGTGTCTTAGCAAAACCACGGAAATACCTTAGGCAGAATGACTTGTCTTAATTTAAGAGACTAAAAAATTGGGTCGGGGTCGATTGAATTATATTTAATAATCACACAAATCCTGCTTAACTAAAGCCAGAATAGATCATTCCAGACGTTCATACGAACCATGCCAGCCTCTGTCTTCATGAGAAAACAGCCGACAAATATCGTCACACAATCAGACTCTGTGAATTATTAACTTCAACTACTTCAATATCGCCGTGTTATTAGGCAACTTCTTCACCACATCTGTAGTGCGGGGAAATTGCCCAAAGGCTGGCTTTTCCCATATGGCAAGCGACTTTTGAGGATCGTACGAGTACAGCTTATTAACGACCCAAAATAATGTGGACCGTGTTAAGGTTGACGCTCACTGGCACGAACCGACCGGAACGGAAATCTACAGCAGTCCGTCTTCCGCGGAAGCTCTGACGCTCACTGCTCGGAATATTCCGGTACAGTCGACAGGCAGTCTGGTTTAAACATGGAGTGGGATAGTAGTTCCGAAGATTATTTTATTTTACTGAGTCTTTAGCTGATGAGGAAGAAAAAAAGAAAATATGGGTCCATAACTAGAGCCAGGATTTTATGTAATGTGAAAATGAGAACTATGTAGACTACATAAATATGAAGCTAAAAATGACGAAGTATGTAGATAAATATGTAATAAATAAAAAAACGTTGGTAATTTAAAATCTAAGCTTTATTAGATGTATTTTTGCACACTAATAAAAAATTACAGGTGCACATGTGATTGAACCTCATTGTTTGGAGGCGCAATTAATAATTGAATATTTTTACATATTTTCTACGGTTATTGATCGTCTCGTCAACGGCAACCCATACGTAGGAATCATCAAGTCCATCTCTAATCGTTTCCATTGTGTCAGTGTAGCAGGAGTTCAAATATTTTTTCCGGAGTGTTGATTCATGAGAAATATTGAAGTTGCAGTATTTGCGTAGGAATGCTTGGAACTTTGGAACTCCAAGTTTATACCACTGTATATGTTTGCAGCAACCATTGCCATGCACAAATTTTTATTAAATTCACTTGTAGAAGACGAATGTTTCAGCACCACTTGTGTAAGAAGAACTTTTTCTTTTCGACGGAGCACGTTTTTTATTTCTCACATGAAGTTCAATTTTTAAATGCTATTCTAATTGTGACTTCATGGAGCACCCAATGCGTTTGTCACACACTTTGGACTGCACGATTTTACCATTTTAGTAAAGGAATCGTCAATTGAAATCCAGTCTTTTAACTTGGATGCGAATGGCAGTAGGCTTGCTACTTGTATTGCCTGACGTCAAAGTAAGTTTCTTAAAAAAACAGAAAAACTATTGTTTTCTTTTAGAGCAACTGATTCATTCTTTCCTTCACTACTACCATTCGCATTGCTATTTGTACCTACTTTACCGTTACTTCTCAAGGGATACAAACTATTAGCATTGCAAAGAGATGTCCATTTTTGACAGAATACGTTATTATTTTCAATTATCAAATTATATTTATGCACTAGAGACGAAGGGATAAGCTTTATAAACAATTTTAAAAATAACTTAATCATTACGTAGAGAGAAAATTAGTGAAAAATGTATATATTCTTTCAAAATATGCAATATCCTTCAAAATATTTTAAAATATATAATATATGCCAAAATATTTATTATGCACCAAAATATGTAAAAACATTTAAAACTTCGAAATAATGATCCCTTTCGTTAATCTTCGATGCTACTTACCCATTAGAGTTCTACGAAATGTTTATTTGGCCATTATTCAGTCTACCATTCAATATGGTATAATTGTTTGGGGTGGAAGTACAAACATTAATCTTAGTTCGTTAAATTTACTACAAAAACGAATAATTAAAATTTGTTTGAAGAAACGTTTCGATTATCCAACTAAATTAATTTATTCTGAATTTAATGTATTTAATATTGAACAAATTTATAAGCATACGCTGTTAAAATTTTATCATAAAAATCGTAATAAGTTTGTATTACAGACACATAATTATGACACAAGACGAAATATTAATTCAACATTAATAGAACCTAAATGTCTCACATCTGCTGGTCTAAAGCATAGCATTAATTTTGGCCCTCGGTTGTACAATGCTTTAACTAAATTACACCCAGAACTTCTAACATGTAACCCACTAACATATAACAAGAAAATTAGAAACGTGTTAATATCTTCAATTTGATTAATTAAATTTATAGCCTATGTGTATGAATTAATCAACCTATATTATATTTGTATTCTATAATTTTGGAATATATATATATATATATATATATATATATATATATATATATTGTCCTACTTTTCACGTGCGGTATTATTCTTCTCTAGTGTTAATATTATATTATATAATTCCATTGCCGCTATAATTTAAATTTTAGTTCCTATTTTATTTTACTTATTTATTTTTATTATTTTTTCTGTATTTCTCTTATATTAATATTGTATTATATAATTTCTGTAACTGTAATTTTAATTTTATTTCCTATTTTATTTTATATTCTCTTACAGGCCTATTAATATTATATCTTAACTGCAATCGAACACGAGCGCCTCTCATTCGGTCTCAAATTTTGTTAATACTACTGTATCTCCTTTTTATATTGATGGTATTATTTTATTTCTATTTGTCTTGTTTGTTTGTAATTATATTCTTTATTCTGTATATTTAAATTTAAATTTAAATTTAATACGATTCGCGGACTTTTAGCTTTCCTTATAGCTACATATGTAGGAACGGAATATGTAATTACATACAATCCGGGCTCTAGTCATAACAATATAAAAAAGTGTTTTGATTAATTTAACCATCTTTGCCCACATTTGTGTAAAGATCGAGTAATGGTTTTTTTAGCACTTTCGTATGAGCGAAGAAAAATGTTTAAAATTTCATCTGTTATTAGCATCTCAAATAATGAAGGGAAACATCACATTTCGAAGGCCAATCAGCACAGAAGCGCGATTAGCACTGTTAAAATTAACTTTTCATCACCCATTTTAAGAATAATCTGTCTGGACAACGCACCAGCACATGTTGAGTGGGAAAGTACTGAGAACAGCCAACACACTTTTCTCCGAAGACCAGCGAAGACATACGAATGCAGCCGATCGTCATCGGAAATTCCGCTAGGGTCGTGTCGCGAGAACCCTGTCCGTCAGGACCGGCAGCCGGTTGCTTCCGTTCGGACAAGTGAGCGTTTACCGTTTAAAATACATGCATACGTCTCTCGCAGAATATTTCCGGTTCGTTCCGTTCCGGTCGGTTCGTGCCAGTGAGCGTCAACCTTTATGCGTCAATACATAAAGTGATTTTATAACTTTGCAGTAGCAGGGTTTTAGTAAATGTTTACATCCTAATTACGTCACTGCTTGAATTGATACAAATTTTGGTTGTCTGTACATTTTGATTCATTTAGTTTTCTGATTCAATTAAACAAGTTTTCCTGTCATCATACACACGCATTTTCTAAGTTTTGTAGACGCTGTATTGTATATCAACATACATTACAGAAATACAGAGACATGGCGTTTAGTCTGGTGATGGATAACAATCAATATTAGGAAACTGAGTGCAATATTAAGAGATTCATTTGCCATAAAAATTTAATGTATTGGATAACCTGTATAGACTATTAGGGTTTGTTCTGTATCGTTGTAAAACTTGGACTTTCACTTTGAGAGGGGAATAGAGGTTAAGGATGTTCGAGAATAAGGTGCTTAGGAATATAGGCTATTTGGGGCTAAGCGGGATGGAATTACAGAAGAATGGAGAAAGTTACACAACACAGAACTGTACGAATTGTATTCTCCACCTGACATAATTACGAACATTAAATCCAGACGTTTGAGATGGGCAGAGCATGTAGCACGTATGGGCGACTACAGAAATGTATATAGAGTGTTAGTTGGGAGGCCGGAGAGAAAAAGACCTTTGGGGAGTCCGAGACGTAGATGGGAAGATATTAAAATGGATTTGAGGGTCATGGGATATGATGGTAGAGACTGGATTAATCTTGCACAGGATAGGGACCGATGGCGGGCTTATGTGAGGGTGGCAATGAACCTCCGGGTTCCTTAAAAGCCAGTAAGTAATGGAACTCTTTGGTGAGATAACACAGACCAAAGTTGCAGGCCTACCAAATTACAAAGTGGAAATTGAACTTGAAAATATATAAGCTAGGTAAGTCTATGTTTAACGTAGTCCTAATATTTCGGGAGTAGGCCCTAATTTGCTGCTCGAATAAATTTCTTGGAAGCCGTAATTTTTCACTTCCAGATTCACTGTCGTATAATGTAGGGCCACACCGATTGAGGCGTACACGAAAACAAAATGTAGAGATAGAAACTATCGTCAGTACCACATTCTGACCTCGTCACTGGAGGTGAATTGAAAGAGTAACTCAGGCTCATTTACGACTGACGTTAATTATGTAGGCTATGTAGAGTGAATGAATGGCAAAAAATGTCAGGGGTGTCCGATGCCCTCTATATTAATTGTAAATGTCTGATTCCGTAGTAAAGGGTGTAGCCTACAGGCCTACGCCTATTTTCCATAGGTCTATATTTGTTTGCAAGTTTTCTTCTCGTAGTCTATCGTGAGATATAAATTCTGTTTAATTTCACACTTACCTCTTGTACAATATGGCGACCACAGAGTACATGACCGTAAACCCTACTTCAGTTTTTCAAGTTATCAGTGGCGTATTTATGGACGTAATTAAGAGAACTTTCTAGGCGTAGATGTAGAGTTGGTGGAAGAGCAGTAATGCCAACGGAAATGGTTATCTTCTCATAGATATTGTGAATAAATATTAGACATAAAAATGGCCATAGTATTGATGTGCATGTAAACAGCAGGAATACTAGCGGCAGTCAGTGGCGTATCAATGTCAACAGACAGTGTGAGCCAACACACTTACTGTGTCTGGTTGAGATGCTGAAGGATCAGTGGCGTAACACAATCACCCAATAACAACAATCCTGTATGTTTTACACGGACAATGATACCAACATAAACAATTTTCCCATATTTTTATTTGAATATTTTGTATAGTAATTTGAACAATAAATACAAAGACAATCAAATATTGACAATAATAATAATAATAATAATAATAATAATAATAATAATAATAATAATATTGAGAAAGCGTCAGTGGCGTGTCAAGCTCTGACCACAACAAGCCACACAACACGAGAGTAACGACAGCCTTGAGCAATGAAGTAACAGCATTACATGCAGAGCAGTGATGCCAACACAACATATTCCCGCTGGTTACTGTGGTATAATGGTATTGCTGTCGTGTTGGCAGCACTGCGCCTGCTCAGCACCGCAGCATGGCCACCACTTCTTTGTGCTTGTGCTGACGCGCCAGGTCCAGGGCCGTCTGTCCATTCTTATCCCTCGCCCCCCCGCTCAGCGCCATGCTGCAACAGCAGCTGCACCACTGGGGCGTGGCCACGATATGCTGCACGGTGCAGTGCAGTCCACTGGTTTGCATCAGCAGGCTCGTTGGGCCGCGCCCCAGCTGCCAGCAGCAGCTCACACACTGCAGGGTGCCCCCAGAATGCAGCCATATGCAGAGCAGAGTGGCCAGATGGTCGGTCCTTCACGTTCGGCCATGCCCCGGCAGCCAGCAGCGCCCTGCATGCATCCTGGCGGCCTTGCTCTGCAGCCAGCCACAAGGGCGTGCAGCCATCATGATCCACGGCGTTCACCAGGCTGCCTGCATCCAGGAGCAGCTGCACCCTGTATGTGTGCCCCCACTCCGCTGCCCGGTGTAGCTCAGTCCTGCCATCGCTGTCCTTCTGCTGCAGGTTGGGCCTGACCTCAGCCGCAGCTCTGAGCTCCTGCAGCGGACAAAACAATCTGGTTAGAGGAAGCTCAGTCAGCTAGGTGACAGTTCACTAGGCTGAGTGAAGCTGATGGCAGTAGCAGTGACAGTAGCCATAACTGTAATAATGTCAGTAGTAGTGACAGTAGCCATAACTACGGTAATGTCAGTAGTAGTAAGAGTAGGCATAACTACAAAAATGTCAATACTATTACTAATAGTAGTAGTAGTAGCAGTTCTAGTCTGAAAACTGAAATTAAGTTTGCTCTCCAACTACAGCTGGTCGTAATCTGTGTTGTAACATTTTGTATCAATCGTTGCTCAGTAACTGTAACCATGGCAACAGCTCACACTTACTGCTGTCTTCTGGCACTCCGCTTGCAGTTCGTCTGCCAGCTTCTTCACTTCCTCCCCCTTCACTTGCAGTTCTTGTCGGAGAGTTTGCAGTGCTTCCACGTTACTCTGTAATTAAAAACAAATCTGGTTGAGAAGAACCTCAGATGTCAATAACTTGATTAGAAACATGACTACTGTGATGATGATAATGATGATTTTATAATAGTAATAATAATAATAATAATAATATAAATTGCTTTGATCATTATTAATATGTGCAATGACTGAATGGAGCTCGTACACTCCCTCGTAACTGTAACCATGGTAACAGCTCACACTTACTTCTTCCAGCTGGCGCCTCATCTCCCTCTCAGCCTGCATTTCTTGTCTCAGCTTCCCCAGCTGATCCTGGTAACTCTGTAATACAAACAATTCTGGATTACACAAAGCCCAGCTAGTTAGGTGATAGTCTGACTTGAAGAACAGGTTTCATGAAGGAATCAAACTGATGGCCGGTATACAGCATCAGGAAGTGAGACAACAGCTACCAACGTATAATGTTTGGACAGAGGCTTTCAAATAAAACCTCTCATCTTGCCTATGGTTTTCCCTAAATAGTTTAAAAAAATGTCATGAGCCCTCAAATAAATTCATCTGCAAAAACATGATCTTCATTTTCATGATGAAGTTTTAAGAAATGGATCACAGAACAAACTGTAATTTGTGTTTTAGTGATAAACCCTAACAAAAATGGGCCGTGGATCATCTAACTACCCATAATAACAGACTTTCATAAGCCCTAGACCAGCGTCCGTCAAACTTTGTGAAGATGCTGCCCATTTCTGGGCGAGACTTTTCTTTGCAACCCTCCCCCTACCCTACCGTGTATGTACCTCCCTCAAAAAATATAAATCCGTATAAAATCGAAAAATATATGACTTTACTGAAAACCAGTCGATAGCAGCCAACTTCTAATATACCGTACCTGCAAGATGACAAATCGGAATATGCAAACCTACTTTCCAATTTATTCTATTTTGCTTCTTAGACGTGCTCTCCTTATTGATATATTTTTCAAAATTCAAACTCTTCGAATTGTGTTTTGCAAGACCAAGATGTAAACATACTGTAATAACAGCCCAAGCCAGAACCAACAGATTTGCAAGGAAACTTGATTTCTGGTTGACATCACTTCACAAAAAGAAATTTGATCAATTCTATTGAATTAAATGAGCCGTTGAGAGGTAAAGTGGTACAACGCGAATTTATTAAATGTTAGGGAATTTAAAGTTTGGGTTTGGTTGCATTTAAAAATCGTCGTTAATTTTTTCACCAAGTTTTCCTCACATACAACATAAATGTATGTTAATAAGGCATGTTTGTTTTATTTTATAATCCATCCCTCTGCTCTTTACATGACAACCCAAGCCATCGCGACCCAGCTCTTTTCTGAAAACTTTGAGAACCACTGGTTTAAAATAACTTAAACAGACCTGCCCGCCCTGATACAAAATCCACATTTTCATGACTAATTTTATCCTCATCTAATCCACTCTGAACTAGTCAATGTCCTTGTACTCCTGTCACTTTTAAGCGTGATTTACATGAATTATTTAACGCTACTTCCTAGCTTCTTCTGTCGGTACATTGATGCTTTTCCAGAATGAATATCTGGCTGGAAAATTTGCTAACTCATAAACATTTACACGGTCCTATCTCCTCTTTTATTTCTTAACTGATTATAACAGTGGAATATCTTAATAACAGTTCTCTCACATTTTAGCTTTAGCTGGAGTAGTCAATTATTTCTTTTCATCTTGTGCTCGGAGGACATAACCTTTGCTTTTTAAGGAACTAGCACTGGAGGACCCAATTACACAGGACAAGGACAACACATCATGCCACATGTGCGTCTTATCAAATGTGGTTTGTAAACAGCTGCCTATATCACCGCTCGTGCCTGCACTGAAGGCACATGTGTTCACTGTCCTCGGCTTCCTGTTACTTAGCTATCGCCCTTTTCGTCTTTCAGATATTGCCAGTACTATTACTGTCACTATGTTGTGATATATAATGGAGTACCCATATTTATCATTCAATTAAGTGCCCATTTGAACACACCTTAGTATCTGCATGTCTGCCTATTTTAAAGTTTTTCGTGCTTACTGCTCCAACCTTTAATGTACCCTCAACTACCCAATTACTCTATCTGTAACCATGGTAACAGCTCATCACTTACCTGTTCCTGCTGCAGCCGCAACTGGTGCTCTCCTTCATATTTCTGCCTCAGTTCTGCTTTCTCCTGTAACCACAAAGGAATCAGGTTCAGACATAGCCCAGTCAGTAAGGTGGCAGTGCGATGAGAAACAGAATAACTCACAACCAACTAC
Source organism: Periplaneta americana (assembly GCA_025594305.2). Taxonomy (NCBI): domain Eukaryota; kingdom Metazoa; phylum Arthropoda; class Insecta; order Blattodea; family Blattidae; genus Periplaneta; species Periplaneta americana. Next base: position 18,065,445 of record JAJSOF020000003.1, on the reverse strand, counting down.
TGAATGTACTGTACTAAACAACACGACATTTCTTATTCTATCTTCGCATTTTGTACATGGTGCAAATTGGTCTTAACTCTTTTTCAATTTCCCTCATCACCCATTTTGTGAATGCCTGGCACGAGCAAATTGTTCTGTGGAATAAAGCCTTACTGTGACCCAATCTAAGGCGTTCAACAGTAACTGTAAATATGGCAACAGTGGAACTCTTACCCTTTCCGATTCTTCTTTCAGCTTTTCCAGTTCAGCTTGTGTTTGTCTTAATTCCCTCTCTCTCAGCTTCAATCTCTCCTCAATGTCGTTGCTGCTCCCTACTTTTTCCTCTTCCTTCCTTGCCTCCAGGCCATGCAGGGACCGCGAGTCCAACCTCTCCTTCAGGACCCTCACCTCCTCTATGAGAGGAAGCAGCAGTCTAACCTGTCCCTCCAGGGTCTTCACTCGCTGCTTGAGGTCGGGGATTGGGTTGGGCTTTGCCATCCTGCACACCAGAAAGCAAGAAAATAGTGAAACCTTGAAATACTATTGAGAAGTCACTGCTGACCTTCTTCCGTTAACACGTACTGCAATGATCTTACACAAACTGTAATGAATGAGTGGCAATGTAGCTTTCAACGTCATTTCTGTCCAAGTACTTCGCTTTGGTCAAATATTTTACCGAATCCGTAAAAATTCATTCTCAAAATATTGGATCAGAATAATAATACAGCTTCACTGTACTGAGTAATGTCTAGGGCTATCCTCAGAATATCGTAGAATTGGGAACAGATTAGATACGTTTCTACTTTTAGATAAATCGCATCTAGTTACTTTAACATTTATTACCGATTTTCTTTTGTTTGCAATTCAGTACAAATATGACATAATTATAGAGAGTTGCAACAAATTTACAAGTTCATGACCGCGGAAAACAACAGTTGCTCATTTACCCATGTTGGAGGAATCTCATCAGTGTTAGAACAATACCATAATCAGCACGGCCTGACATTGCTAGCACATTACCTTTAATCTAAGAAGTTGCAGACATTATTAATAAATCCTAATGATTAATTTCTGATTGTAAGACTCAGTGGCATATACTGGTTTAAGGGTCTGGGCTACCACTGACCCTATTATTACACAAAATATATTTTAAAATCCCTATAATAAAATTCCTTACCTATTTATATGTGAATTCCAGACGTCTTGATTGGGACGAAAATACTTTGATGACTTCGTCATTGAAATTACAGTTGGGCCGCTTGCGAAGTTTCTGTAGAAATGACTTTTCAATGGACATCAGTGCCAAGCCGGATAAACGTTCTTGTGTATGAGTTGATCTACAGTAGGATTTTATTCTCTTCAACGCAGAAAATGTTCTTTCTACCGATGCTGACATAGCTGGTATTGTCACAATTAATGTTGCCAATTTAAGGACTTCAGGAATAACTTGGTTCAGCTGGTTTTCATATATGGCAGATAATATTTCATGGATAGGTTTGTTCGAAAAATCAAAGACTTCTGCTGAATATATTACACTTAATTCATTTTTCAAACGTACTTGATCAAAGTGACTGTTATAGGACTGAAATAATTTGTTTAGTGCCTCATTCGGGAAGTTTTCTCTATAAGCAGAAAATTTTTGAGAATCTAGAAGATGTGTGAACTGAAGCTTTCCATAATCAGAAAATCTGTCAGTAATTTCCATGTGCATACGATCTAGTATGCTGTAGTACAGCTGCCTCTATTTCAATTCATCATCTCCTTTTCTTCGCTTTAATGGTGGTTCCATTGTATTGTCTGAAGAATTTTCATTTTCCATATTACTCCATATGGACGGAAACCCACTATGTCTGAACTCGGATATAGTATTTTTTAACTTTGATACCTCTTGCAAGAAGTATGCTATGTCTAGACTTCTTGTCTGAAGAATATTGTAGAGCACATCTGTATGTGCGAACACTCTAACATAGACTTCAAGAAGAAATATATTCTGAAACTGTGTGAAAAAATACAAATATCCTTGAGCCTGCACAATTACATCATCATCCCAGTTTTCTTCAGAGTCATTACAAATGATATTTTCAAAGAAAGCAGTCAGTTGTTCTCTGTATTCCTTTACTGTATTTACAAGCCGAGATGTAAAATTCCATCTAGTTGGTGCTACTTTTGGGAGTTTCTTTTTCATAAATTCCTTGAGTTTTTCTGATCTTTTAGGAAATGATGAGAAAAATGCAGCTAAACCCGACAGTGTTTTGAAAAAAAAATGCGGCATTCTGGAATGGTTGAAGTAGTTTGTTGCAAAACTAAATTGAGAACATGGCTGTAACAATGGACAAATAGTGCTTGAGGATACTTTTCTTGAACTTTTGTTTTTAAGCCATTAATATTTCCCGCCATAACTGAAGCATCATCCTATGTCTGTGCAATTAACTTATTGCCGACATTGTATTCTGCTGTAACACCTTCCACATGCTGAAACCAAGCAACAGCAGTTTTGCCCAAACTGACATTTGTGAATCCTATAAACCGTTCTTGAACATTGGCAGTACTGTTGACGTATCTTAAAACAGTGGACAGTTGACTCTGATTAGAGCAGTCACTTGTTTCATCAACAACAATGGCCACAAAAGGTGCTTCTTCTATTTCAGATTTTATGTTCTTTATCATAACCCCACTTATAGCAAATATTAAGTCATTCTGAATTGCAGGAGAAGTACCACGGAATACTGTTGAACTCTCAAGATGATTGGCCAGTAAATGATCAAATTCACTTAAGGAACTTAAATATTCAATATAATTTCCTCTATTGTCTGATTCCACACTCTCATTATGACCCCGAAAAGCCAATTCTTGTTTTCCTAGAAAGCAGACTGCATTAATAAGACGCAGTAAAATCTCCCGATTTTTTTTTTTTCACAAGAGTATTGTGTTGGTTGATATGTAGAGCTTTTTGCTTATCTAGCTGTAAATCAATTCTTGTGTTCCCAAAGTTTGCAAAGTTCATGCTACTATAAATATGAGCTTTTGATTTGTCGTGTTTTAGGACTGCCATTCGAAGGGAGTTCATATTAGAAAACCCCTCTTTTGACCACACATTAGTTTCGCGGCTAAATAACAAACATGGCCAGCAAAATAGTTTAGACAGAACTACCACACAACCAATTCCACTTACCATATGATGTTAAAGTGAAATGGCGTGTGTACTCACGATGTTTTTCTTTTACGTCCATGGACAAATTTAACTCAGGAGTTGGTCTTTCCATTTTCACAATTTCAACTTTCTCGTTGTATGTACGACGGTTAAAAGGCACTTTTAATAAACCTTCTATTACACAGTCATTTTCAACACAAACCTCTCCAGAAACTTGTTCTGCCATATTTTTCACAATATCACTTAATTGCGAAATTAAAAACTTAATAATTCACAATTAATATAACTCTTCGACACTCAAACAAATCACAAATTTAAAATACTGCACTGCAAGAACACAATCACATTAATGAGCTAGCGTACTAAGCGTATTGTTGCTTCGCGCCTGCGAAGAAACCGATCACGAGAGCGGCAACTCACCCAGCCTACACTGCACGATGGAAACAGAAGGGAGCGTGGGATCGACAGTTGTGCGACAGGACAGCGTGAGCAGAACGGTCACAGGCTACCCCTCGTAGCAGCGGTTTCTCCAGTGATGCCGCCTTGACCCCGCCTTGGTAAGACTCACAGTTTTGAGATTAATTTCGTCATATTTGGATCTGTTTCGTTTTTAGGTTCATTTTTTCAATTTTGGTAGTACATTCTTGGCCATTTTTACGATTTTTTATATTAATTTTAATTTTTGTTTTGAATTAACTTTGATATAACTGCGTTTTATTTCATTTTGTACTTCATTTGCCGTCCTCATTTACAGCAAAGGTAGGATGGCATATATTTATCAAGGAAGAGCAATTCAAGAACAGACAGTAAGCTTGAACTTTTGAAGAGTGCCAAGGCTTTAGAGAGAGAAAGCTACACAAACCAATCACATGTTCCTTACTTTACAAATAGAATACACAACCTTCATAAAGTTTCAGGATTTTCCAGGATTCAGTCAGATGCGATACTGTAAAAATAAATTTATATTTTTATAAATTCTGTACAGATAACGATATTCTCCATTCCATGATGATTTTTATTTCCACACTTTTCATCCTAGCAGCAAATAGCAAACTTGCTATCGAGAATGATGTTGAAAAGAAATCATCACCACAGTCAATAATGTTAACACACACTGCAGAAAGTCACAGTGGGCCTAAATCATCAGAATTTTTTTCCAAGAATTGTGCGATGTTCTAATTTCATTTAATATTCCTCTCTGGAAACTAAATAACACAAAACTGACGGTAATTGTGCAATGCAACAGTGGATAATAAATTCTCATATCTTCATCATCAGGAACATAGCCCAGGTTCATTTCATAGTGCAGCGTGCTGTACTTGTACGAGAGTGCAGCTATTTGGCTACCCAATCATCACACAATAGAAGTGATAAGAACAATAAGCCTCAGACTGCAGTGCAAGATTTCGGGACCCTTCTCAAGAAATTATATTCTGCAGTGCTGCAAATGCAATGTAGGATAAGGTGGCAAATTGAAATACAGTGTAATTTTATGTTGTTTTATATTTAGTATGTGTTAGTAAAATATATGATTTATCGGAGAATATTGGGAACTTACATTATGCCAATTATAAAATATTGGTAGGCGCAATTTTCTACATCTATGTTATTTTCCATGGTGTTATATAGAATTCGGTCGTTTTTAACATTTGAAAGTTACACCAAATAAGTTACAATTTTTCTGTTCCTTCATTGGCTTCTGTGAGATGTATATATTGATAAATACGTTTCAGTTTGCAGGCACAAATACTTTCATCATAAAAATAGTTCTCTCATGTGTACCTATGTTACACATAAGTTATACATAAGTTTACATGTCCATTGTAATTGCAAATATTACCTAGAAATAATTGGTAATTTCATAGAAGACGGGCACTTGGTTGAATGAAGTAAGCATTACCAACCTTTTTTTTTTTACTGCAAAGTTAAATGTTAGTGATCTTTTAGTGACTTTTATATGTTAGTTCTAGGTTTTTATACTAGGTGTCGCCGTGATTTTCTTTTAATTTGATTGGTTATAGTTGTCATTTGCTCTAGAATTTTCATTAATTTTGAATGGATAATGACGGTGTCAGTTGTTCTTGGTTGTTTGACGTGAGCGCTGGTTATATTATGTCTGATGGCTGAAACTATTGAAAGTTTGTCATTTTATGATATTGTGAAAGATGTGTGAACTTAGAACAAAGTATTAAATTTTGTGTCGATTTTGGTTTAGTTGTTTCGCTGGTGAATAAGAATTGTGTTGAATGTTGAGGAGAAAACAGTTTTTTACGTTTTTTGAAGGAATTAATTACTGAGTTTTCTGTATAAGTTAAGGTGTAATAAGTGTTGGAAGAGAATTTCATTTAGTGTAAACACATGATTTATTTATGCGAAGTTGACTGTAGACAAAGTGTTGGTTCAGTGCTTTATTGCCTGCATAGTTTGTTTAAATTGCCTTAAAGCCTGTGTCATATACTTGAAGTCAAGTGGTTGTCGTTGAAGACTTCAATGAGAATTGACGTCAATGAGAAATGAATTTTATTTGATAAGGTGATAAATTATGATTTGTTTTGTTTTTTAGTGATTTTTGGGGGTAAAGTGCGGACGAAACCTGCCAGAAAAGTACTGCCAACTATGAAGTTCGAATGCCACCAAACGCCAAAAAAAAATCAAAGGTGAAAAATGAATTATATTTTAATTTTTTGGAGGGCTTTTTCTCTTTAAAAATATAGATATATATTTGATTTTCCATCTTTTTTTTTTTTTTTTGATGTTTGGTGACATTTGAACTTTATAGTTGGCATAACGTTTTGGGTAGTTTTCGTCAGCCATGTTGGATTTTGCCCGTCTTCTAGGAAATTACCAAATAATTTAACAACCAGTTCGTCCGAACCGGTGCGAACCGATCGAATAATCACCACTGCAAATAGGCCTAAGTAGGACACGAATTTTATGTTGAAAATAGCCTATTTTTGGGTGCAAACTAAAACCACGTGTTTATCACTATATGAACATCTCACAGAAGTTAATGAAGGAAAAAGAATTGTGGCTTCTTTGCTGTAGCTTAACTTTTTTTGGAGAAACCAACGCAGAATTTATTATTCAGAAACAGTTTCGCGTTTACCCATTGGCGCAGCCATGAGGAGGGGCGGAAGAATAATGAAACTTTTGTTTTTCAATATATGGCTAATATTCACGGTATTATACAACCAGTGATAAAGAATGCAGTTTACAGGTTATACCATTTCGCATAAATGATTGAAAATAATGAACTATTTAACAGTTCTTTGTTGTTGTATTAGCAATTTCCTGTCGTCATGAAAATCAAGTAGGTCTAATAAAGATTTCAAATGCATCAGTCCGATCACAGCTGCCGTTAGTTATCCATCCATTGGATTTATCCTCTCGGATTCACAGTATAGACTACTGTAAACAGCCGTGATTTAAGTAGTGTCGTGTTCTTGCAAGCATGTGTCTCATTTTAGCACCCTCTCTACTGTCCCTAATTAAAATCCTGCCTTTAACGTTACAATGCATGTAATTATTAAATACCATTCCGTCCACTTCAATCTTATAATCCACGAAATATTTTGTCTGAAAACGGATATAATCATTAATATTATTAATCGACGAAATACTTACTTGGAAGGTTAGGAAGATACGAAGTACAGCAGCTACTAAGGCAAAACGGTTTAACAAATTATTTCTACGATCTCACAATAATCCACGTATTACTGAAAAACACAAGCGAATAATGTCGCAAAGAAAATAAACAAAACACTAGTACTATTTGTGAACGAATAACAACATATACTTCGATTTCGCTAAAATTGCTACGTAACAAGAAGACTATGCTACGTAAACAGAAAACTTAGATACAATGCTGCCAACGCTAAGAATGTAAAGGAATTTCGATAAGGGTAAAATGGAAGAAAACCGTAACGTCTTTGAAGAAAACTAGATAAGTGAAAAGACTGAAATGCGATTATTTTTCATTAATCGAAAGTGAATGACATTAAAAGTTACAGGAGACGCTATTAGAGTTATTATTTTAGATCTATTATTGTCTGGTCTTATATTGGCAATGCACATCATTGACTAATAAATAGAGTACTGGTATAGACGCACATCGGTTTTTTTCTTCCAAGAGATAGCGAACCCACACCCCCACATCGTTTAATGTCTTTGTAATAGATGGCAGAGCACTACCTTGAATTAGAGACATCTACTGCCAAAGTGGCAAAATACTCCAGATTCACAAGAATAAAGTTCCAAAACAAACATATTTGTTTTGGAACTTTATCAATAAATCGCTGGAAAAAAAAAAAAAAAAAAAAAAAAAAAAAAAACCCAATAATTTCCAAAAGGCTCTGTACTTGGTCATATATTGTACTGTCTCTACACTCCAGACATTCAGACTACTCTCAAAACTAAATCACTTCAGCACGCTGATGACACAGGTATAGATAATTTGTATAATCAAAAGCCGCCCCAAAATAAGGGTTCGATAGATCGTCCTACTAATCAATTCATAAAGAATAATAATTAAAAAACAATTTTGTGACACTCGGAAAGAAAAAAAAAACATTATGATAAATGATGATTTTAACACGTGAGATCCTATGACATCAATCATTGCATCAGAAATTTTAAATTGTTTAAGTTGCTTTAAAGTTTCTCGTGGGATTTTGCCACGGGCACCGAACATGAGCCCAAAAACTGTCCAATGTGTGATGTGGTATTGTGCTCCGAGATGCTGACAACAAGGCTCATAGATGACTTGTTTTTTACGACAGACCTCTTGTGGCTGTTGCTCATGCATCTCGAAACGGATTGTGGGATCAAGAATGCCGATCAATTATGATATCAGCACATCTAGTAGAGCCATCAGAAGAGACGCAAACAACCTCGTCATAAACCCCATAGGAAGCATTATGACGAATTGAAGCTGCGATGCGAGAACAAACAGTATTATGTCTGTTGATTTGGAGCAATTCTCCATGATGGCAGAAACCCAAGACGTGTTAAATTCAGTCCTCAATATGCTGTCTCTGCAGTTCAAAACCATGTACTTCTATTAGAGGAATGGCTTAAAGAATGGTGTATTTCTTTAAATCCAGAAAAATCTCTGTCAATTTTCTCCAAGTGTTTAAAAAGATCTCGTGACAAAATAAAAATATGCAATCAAGAAATTCAATACAATGACCATGCAAAATATCTTGGTATTACTCTTGATAAATTGTTATGGCACAAGCACATAAAATCTGTAACGACTAAGAGCTCTCTTAGAATATCTCATCTTTACCCCCTGTTCAAATCTCCTGTTTTCAGTCTAAGAAGAAAAGTTATGCTCTACAAAATGCTGATTTTACCGATCCTATCTTACGTTGCCCCAGCTTGGTGTTATATTCCAAACACAGTGTTTCAACCTCTTCAAATTGTTCAAAATAAAGTGCTCCAAATAATACATAATTCAGACTGGTACACAACAAATGCACAAATATACTTTGATTTGGACATGACATTTCTGAAAGACCCATTACGTGAACAAGTTAAGAAGTTTTATAACAGTGCAAATTCAAGTGAAATCCATTCATCAAGCGTCTTCGCCAATACAATGCAAATTTCTACAAGAAACACAAAACACCAAAATCTTTTTTAAGTGAATAACATGCACTTTTCCACAACCTCCGACTTTCTAACATCTACATTAATGTCTCCGTGCCCAATTGTTTTGACAGCTTGACATGAACAATACTTGTGCATTATTATTTGAATTTACACTAAATATGAAAAGCCAGAAAACATATTTGTTTTGGTTCTTTATCAATAAATTGCTGAATGTGAAAAAAAAAAAAAAAAAAAAAAAACAACTCAATAATAAATTGTGTTGTTAGTTCACAGAATCTCTTCTTCGCACAAATTGGAAGACGATGATGTCCTTGAAAATGTTTGGAAATTTGTTTGTGCTTTCTTAAGGCCCGTTATACATTTGAAGAGTTTTCGCTAGCGAGAAATGTGTTGCGAGAAAATTCAAAGATTGATAGCATGGATTAAAAATATAAAAATGTAGTTTATAGAATATTTAATACATCTTGATTACACAACTTTTAACACTGTATCACTTCGGAATATGTATGAAAACACCTCCACATATGCAGAACACATCACAAATGCCAACCACACTTACAGAGACATCAACACAGACATGGAAATACTGCACATCCAACCAAAAAGCCAGAAACTCAACACACTAGAACAATATGAAATATACAAACACACGAAAACACACCCCAACGATATTCTCAACACACAACTCAATTTCAAAACACATACACTCTTTGACTCTACACTACGAACGCACCCACACAGGAAACAAGAGGCACCAAGACCAACAACGACCAGTTCCGAAGATGACCGAAAATAGGTCGAAACATGTTAACAAGGTAACGTTAAAATATAACACAAGAAAGTTCTTATCATACATATTCCGAATATTTAATATTTAGAAGAATTGTCAATCACTTTGTCATTATTAATAACAGTAAAAATTGCCAAAGACTGCAACCATATTTTCATTTATTGTCTTGCTTTTATCGCCAACACGCACTTAGTTTATAATACATCAACAATTAACATTTGGTATGACCGCGAACATAATTCCATCAACACACACGTCTTATATTGTAATAATAATTTACATAGCATAAACACATGTTCTGTATCCTAGGCCTCCGCTTGACAGTTACTCGTAATTACAATGTTGCCGACATATGGCCCCGGCTTGTAACTGAAGAAGGCTTTAACTCTGGTCAAATTAATATCTTTTAGAAGAGAGCATCTCATTCTATAGTTTGGGGTAGAGCATAGAATGTTGAATCTCTCATGTTCACCGCAAGCATTTTCACAAACAAAGTTAATGGGGAAAAGAGGGCTCTGTCATAGAAAATGTATTGTCTGCTGCTGGTGGAACAGGAGTATGTTCTTCGGTAAAGGAGAAGGGATATAGGCCTAAGGACTTTTCTTGATAGGTTTTTGAGAGTTATAGGAATTTTAAATCTTTTTCATATCACAGCCTGTCACATTATAAATATAACCAAACTTATTATTAATAAAATGTTTATTAAAATAACTACAAAATTCTTTATAACATTGTCTTTCTTTAATATTGATCACATTTAAGTATAGTTTGCACGTTTACAGCTGATGTAGATGCATTAATTATAGTATTATATTTCTTTTAAAGTTATTTGCTGTCCCATTTTGCGCTATTTACACTTCTTCAAACGTTCTTTTTTACCTTTTTCCTTTTAACACGTTTGCTACTGGTTCACCATTTTCACTTTCATTATTACCTTGTAAGATTCTAATTGCAATTTTTTCACTTCCATAACAAAACCTTAGTGATTACTGTAAAACTTATCACATATAATGGATTCTTTCCTTTTTTTTTCAGTCGCCAATCTTTCTTCTTAGCAAATGAAAAAACAAAAAATGAATGCGTTTGCTGACTCTATTTAGTTAATATGGACAGCACAGTAAATGCGAACCAGCTGTTCATTTGCAGTTAGTTGTGATCCACTATTATTTTGCTGTTGTATCAAAGAGAATTCGCTTTTGCTGTGGACTAGAGTAACAAATACCTTTTATCCATCAACTGTGGAAATTAGAGTGGACAGAAGTTATCATTAATCTAATCCAAGTACACAAAGACCAGAAAATTTTCTGGAATCCAAAGCATTCACGTTATCACAATAATGTTAGAAAACATGCGCCTGCAAAATGGGCTCACATCATTATCTTTCATAATTACCGTATTATTATTATTAGCCTATTATTATTATTATTATTATTATTATTATTATTATTATTATTATTATTATTATTATTATTATACGATTAGTAGTCGAACACCTTTCGCAAATGAAGCAAATTATTATTTTTTATTCGTTTGTTTATTGTTTTCCTATGAATACATATTTGTGGTTTATTGTAGAGGACTAAAATAAAAGGGAAAATTGATTCAATATTGATATCTTTCTGGAGGGAACGACAGAAATTAGTGGAAACTGATGAAGTATAATATGAATCAGCATAGTTCACTCCAAGAAAACAACTGATACAATCCTTGAAATCAGGTGTTTCAACACTGAATAAATACATCAAACATGTGTACGAATCCTCTGTTACCAGAAATCAAAGAGTAATTCCTAGTCTTTCAAAAAAAAAAAAAAAAAAAAAAACTTCTCGAAATTTGGCTTTATTTTGCATAGAAACATTTCGAAATCTGTTGCAGATACTCGACAAAGTTCTGAAACTGTCCCGATTCAATTCAACATAAACGAAGCAAGTCACTGCCTCAATATCGACTGCGACTTTTGAATAATGAAATCAGCCATCATCATTTTTTATTTCGTAACTTTCTTTCTGTTAAAATGCCTAACATAACTATTGCATTTCCAATAATTTATCTTCATCAGACAGTACTGCAGATAACAGCAAACGCAAATATCACTCGTCATTCATTCTTTGTTCATTTGGTAAGTGTATTGACCTTATCTTGCATTTACATGACCAACTCTTATCAACATATAACGTCATCATTTTCTTTTATACCCATTTCATTTGGAAACTGTCACCTATTGGCTGAAATAAAACGAAAGTGATAGTACTGCCCATATAGTCAAATTCAGAAACTACATTTAACACAAAAGTGTTACACATTTTCTTAGTTTGTAGTTGGAACATAATGGTTTTACAAAAAAAAAAAAAAATCAGTATGGTATCCGAGAAATTCCATATAATCGAATAAATTATACCTTATTGAAAGATCACAAGTTAAAAATATAAAACACACACAGACATATACAGGGTGTAACAGGACCTCACCGACAAACTTTGAGTGATAGATCACATAGAGAGGATCATTTTTGCTCGATGACACATCCTTCATGGGTTACTCATCCTATTTAGAAGTGCATTCCATCCACACCTGTGGAGTAACGGTTAGCGCGTCTGGCCGCGAAACCAGGTGGCCCGGGTTCGAATCCCGGTCGGGGCAAGTTATCTGTTTGAGGTTTTTTCCGGGGTTTTCCCTCAACCCAATATGAGCAAATGCTGGGTAACTTTCGGTGCTGGACCCCGGACTCATTTCACCGGCATTATCACCTTCATTTCATTCAGACGCTAAATAACCTACATGTTGATACAGCGTCGTAAAATAACCTAATTAAAAAAGTGCATTCCACATCACGTATGTTGTATAAGTTTGCACTTTAAGACCATATCATCTTAGTTACACTGCTGTAGTTTGTTATTGTTCTGGTGCATTTTCAATCCGTCTTACCATCCAACAATCCAACACAACACTGCCATGCTTAACAGAGTTGTATGACGAATGCTGCTAAGGTGTCAAAAATGTAATGAGGTACTGTAACAGGGTATGTACTTTTAACAGCTGTTGTATATTGTCACAACATGCTTGGAAAATTAATTTCACTTCCATAAAAAAAAATACAGCACATCTATCTTTTGGATGCTTTGTTGCTAAAGGACATGTCATCGAGCATATGTTCCTTAACAAAAAATGATCCTCTCTGTGTGACCTATCATTCTTCAAAGTTTGTCGGTGAGGTACTGTTACACCCTGTATACATATATCTCGTGTATTTTTTTGGGTACAGGACAAGGGGATTTAACATCACCATAAGGAAACCTATATATAAAAACAATGAAAAAATAACTTCATAGCCATCGGCGTACCTCTGTCGGCTAAGGTGCTTGCCTACCAATCCAGAGTTGCGCTCAGGCGTGGGTTCGATTCCCGCTTGGGTTGATTACCTAGTTCGGTTTTTTCCGACGTTTTCCCCAACTGTAAAGCAAATGTCAGGTAATCTGTGGCGAATCCTCGGCCTCATCTTGCCAAATATCATCTGACCATCACCAATCTCATTGACGCTAAATGAATGGGTTATTTATGAAAGGACCTAAGTCGCTAATTTTGTGGAAATGAGTTTGTAATGTAATACTGCTCTTTGGGTGTAGATACATCGATTTAGATATGAAGAGGACTAAGTTTCACACTCTATAATGCTTAGTAGAATTTATGATAATTTTTATTTCAGCCTTAATTTAAAAATTTCGGCCAGTAAGCAGTTTTTCTTAAACTGCTAACAATTTAGTATTCAAGACTTAGGCCCTTTCATAAATAACCCATTCAAATAATCTCGTAGTTGATACAGCGTCATTAAATAACCAAGTAAAAAAAATAACTTAATCAGTGGGCCATATTTAGAAATTAGCAGGATTTGACGATTTGTAAAACAAGAGAACAACAGACTTTCACTTAGCAACCGTAAATTATTATCTCCTGTTTTACAAATTATCAAAGCCTGCTAATTTCTAAACATGGCTAACTGATTAAGTTATTTAGTTGTTTTTATACACAGCTTCTGTTATGGCAGTGTCAAATTCCTAAGTCCCATAACATAAGTTACATAACATAAATGCGGACATGGAAATCCTACACATACAACCCAAGAACCAAAAACTCAACACACTAGAACAATACGAAATATACAAACACACTAAAACACACCCCGATCAAATTCTCAACACACAGATCAATTTCAGTACACACACACTATTTGACTCCACTTTTCAACACCTTTCAACAATCAAATGCACCCACATAATAGGCAGAGAAGTTCGAGATGACGCCGAGATCTAGTAGGCTCTGAGGATGGTGTGATGAAGGACCGAAACAGCTGTAAGCCGCACAGACTTACATAATTAACACGAGTAAGTCCGCTAGTTAATCAATTATTTACTTACACTTTTATTCACTCAAAAAATATAATCTTCTGAAACCCCGCCATGACTTTTGGAACACAGTCTATTTTCTCTGGGTGCATGTAATATATTACCTTTGCAAAAGTGAGAGTGACTGAACAGTAACATTACAACCAGTCAACGTTGCTTATGGGCAAATGGCTCGTATTGTTCTGGGCAGCTAAAAAGCTGCGACCTCCACGAACTAAGTTGCATATTAAAGGGTACAGTTTCACTTTGCTCGAAAGAAGTTGGAGGATGACAAAGCGGAAATTATGACATCCCTTCAACGAGCATACTGCATATGGACAAGCTGGAATTCAAAAGGCTTATAAGTGACTTGACAAGTGATAGCGAAGATTTGAATGATATTTAAAAGTCCTCCCACAAAACTGACAATTGAACGGTTTACTATCTGTGTGACTTACTGTGTGTTGTTGAAGATTACTCAATCGTGCAAAACTCTTGTCACACATCTCGCATTTGAAAGGTTTATCAACTCTGTGACTTGCAGCATGTGACTGAAGATATTCAACATGTGTAAAACTCTTATCACATACTTCGCATTTGAAAGGCCTATCACCCGTGTGACTTAAAGTGTGTCTTCGGAGATGTGCAGGTCTTGTAAAGCTTTTATCACAATATTTGCACTTGAAAGGTCTATCATCTGTATGCAATAATGAGTGAGTTCGAAGATTATCAACTCGTAAGAAGTTTTTTCCGCATATGCCACATTTGAAAGGTTTTTGGCCGCTGTGAGTTGCTTCATGTGTTCGAAGATTGTCTAGCCGTGAGAAACTCTTACCACAAAATTCGCACTTGAAATCCTTGCCACCTGTGTGAGTTATTGCATGATTTTTAAGATGTTGTTGCAGTCTAAAATTTTTTCCACAGACGTTACATTTGAAAGGCTTGTCATCTTTGTGGGTTTCTATATGTCTTTGAAGACGATGCAGTTGTGCAAAACTCTTCTCACAGATGTTGCATTTAAAAGGTTTGTTATCTGTGTGGGTTAATGAGTGTATTCGAAGATAGAAAGGTCGCGCGAAACTCATATCACACATGTCGCACTTGAAAGGCTTAAGGCCAGTGTGGGTTGTTGCATGTGTTCGAAGGTTATCAATTCGTGTAAAACTTTTGTCACACAAATTACATTTGAAAGGCTTATCTTCTGTGTGAGTTAATGCGTGCTTTTTAAGTTCTAACTGATGTCCAAAATTCTTCTCACAAATATCGCATTTGAAAGGCTTGTCGATTTTGTGACTTACTGCATGTCGTCGAAGTTGTTGAAGTCGTGTAAAACTTTTCTGACAAATTTCGCATTTGAAAGGCTTCTGTACTGAATGAACAAGTCTGTGTTCTTTCGAAAGTTGTGGTGAGGAACAAACTTTGCTCCCAGGGTCGCACACTAAATCTCTCTCAGCTGAAAGGTTAGCTTGGAAACCAAAATTCTGTTGTGTTTGAAGTTGTGTTCGCATGTACGTGATCATATTATCTGACTGTTCTATGGACTTCTTGCATAATTCATTCTCTTCGCTTCTCACATCTTCTTCATAAAGTAGCTCTACAGACCTGTTAAACATACAACTACAGTCACAAATCTCAAAGCTATTGTCACAGTTCACATAATGAGAAACAGAAACCCTTTCTAATGTTTTGTAAATGATTTACTAATTACTATAATCTTTTCGCTGTAAGAAAAATCCTAATATAAACAATAGCACGTGACTGAAGTGAGGATTCATTGGCCGCTGTTTGGTGCCATAGATTCTCAGTACGTGTTCACGCCTACTGTTGTACATTATGTTTCATGTTAAACATTTCCAGTTACTCATCAAGTAGGCCTAACCTCACTACTATGCATTCGTTTGCTTAGGTAACATTTACGTTATAATTACTGTAATTAAATTATTTTAAACTTAGGTATCAGGTCAATCGCTGCCGGGCGAAGGAGATATTCATTCCAAATCGGAGTCATCAGAACTATCGTCGGCAGGATTTATGACGAGACGGTCCACAACAGCATCAGTTATCCCTTCCAGCTGGAACATGCGGTCTGATTGACTTGCTCTGAATAGATAATGTTGGATTCAACTCAACTTATTATATACATATAAGGCTATTTGTTTTTCTCCGCTTTTGAGAGGGTTTCCACTGTTATGATTAATAACCACACATACTGAGGATGCAGAAGCCATACTACGAGCTCAAGTGACGCCAGCTTGTTACAAGAACAGACTACCTCGGTATTACTGTTGGTATTCATCCGCGTTTATAGTGCATAACAAAATATAAAAGTAGCTTTTCTTTTATATAGCGTTTTACATATGAGTGAAGTTTAATGTTTCATCGTATTTAACAACTAGAATTCAATTTTTTATTTTCAAATAACACGAGATTATGGTTTCCAAATACGAACTATATTTTCCTGCGTCATGCGAGTGTTTCGACTGGGAACCAATCACGGAGATGACAGCAGCGTGCTTGTGTTTACATTAGGATTTTTCTTACAGCGAAAACAGTATAGAGTGCATCTCATACTATCATTAGAGGTCAAGGTAGAGTATCCACCGGCCACTGAACGAATATTGCACACTTTTATCACTGCGAATGTGGTGGTATAAACCAATTTTCAATATGATGAAGGATTGGTAGAACTGAGAAAAATTCTCTCCGGCACCGGGACTTGAATCCGGGTTTTCAGCTCTACGTGCTGATGCTGAAAACCCCGGATTCGAGTCCCAGTGCCAGAGAGAATTCTTCTCCGTTCTACCCATCCTTCATCATATGGTAACGCAGAATTCCTGCATGCAAATATCATATTACTTCGGTACATCATAGCAATTTTCAATACTTTTATCACAGCCACAACACATTTCAATTCTTATTGTACTATATGTATAATACCACATTAACACATTTAATATATCACTAAACACTGAACGAACTAAATGTAATTATTATGAAAGTCGCCATATTTTCTTCCTGGAATTACGATCCACCTGCACCAGATGGCTACCGACATGAGTAGCAGGGCCGGCAATATATGCAAACGAAATGATACTAAATGTGAGGAATGTTACTCACAGGTGTATAGTATTATGTGACAGGTTATGTTAGGTTAGATTAGGTGTGTATTATGTGACAGGTTAGGTTAGGTATGATTAGGTGTGTAGTATTATTACTATGTTGGCGACACTGAAACCCACGTTTACATTAAGGAAAAATGGCCGCATTCTTCATTCACCCACGACGATTTTCGTATATAAGTAAGGTACGTATTTAGGGCTGGTTGGGTGGACATACAGCTCTCCAAGTGATCACATCAATTTCTACTAATCAATACCATAAATCTAAAGCATTTTCAAGATACGAGGGGGATCCAGAAAATAACGACCGTTTTGTTGTAATAATTAAAAAAAATATATTTATTTGAAAAAACAAAGTCTGTTACATAACTGAAGCTTCCTTTACTTCTCTACATAATCACCACCTACATTTAAACATTTGTCGTATCTGTTCACTAGCTTTAGAATTCCCGTGTTATACTCCTCTGCCACCAGTTCATTAAGCCAGGTGTTCACTGTCTTCTTCAACTCATCACTTCCAAAACGCGTACCACCCAGAAAGTCTTTCAGCTTAATGAAAAGGTGAAAATCGCTAGGAGCAAGGTCTGGACTATAGGGCGGATGATCAAAGATTTCCCAACCGAATTGATCCAGCAATTCTCGAGTTGAAGCAGCAGTGTGTGGGCGGGCGTTGTCGTGAAGAAGCACAACTCCTCTCGAAAGCATTCCTCGCCTCTTGTTTTGGATGGCTCGCCGTAGTTTTCGTAAAGTCTCACAATAACGATTTGCATTGATCGTAGTGCCTTTTGGCATGAAATCCAGCAAAAGAACACCTTTGCGATCCCAAAAGACAGTAGCCATGACTTTTTGTGTTGTGAAAGTCTGTTTGAATTTTCTCGGTTTCTTGGGTGATGAGGGATGATGCCACTGACGTGATTGGCGCTTGGTCTCTGGGGTGTTGTGAGACACCCAGGTCTCATCACCAGTCACAATTTGATCAAGAAAGGCGTCTCCATCTGTGTGATATCGCATCAAGAATGTCAATGCTGAGGCCATTCTCTGAGTTTTGTGTTGGTCACTCAGTTGCCGTGGAACCCATCGTGCACAGATTTTGTGGTAGCCAAGATGTTGCGACACAATTTCACCAAGCAAAGAACGAGAAATGTCAGGAAAGGCAATATGCAATTCGTCGAATGATGTGCGCCTGTCTTGCAAGATTCTGTCGTTCACTTTAGTCTTCAGGTCTTCTGTGATGAGTGATGGGCATCCGGGTCGAGTTTCATCGTGGACATTTGTTCGCCCATTGTTGAACATTTCGCACCATTTTCTCACATTTCTTTCATTCATTACAGTATCACCATACACTTCTTTCAATTGCCGGTAAATTTCTGCAGGTTTCAAATGTCGGGCATTCAAAAATCGAATCACACTCCTCACCTCACAGTCGGCGGGATTATCAATCACGTCGTTCATTTTGAAGTAACACAAAATGCACAATGGCAACTTGTTGCAACCAGTACTCACAACATTATGAGAACACATGTTAAGGAAGCCAGTTGACCTTTAAACAAGGAAGGGGAGTCAGCTGCGTGGCGGGTATGCGCGAATGGTCGTTATTTCCTGGATCCTCCTCGTATTTTATCAAGTTCCTATAGTGGTTGAGACATAAGTAACCTTCACCTCATTAGATCGTCATCAGAATCTAAAATGCAACTACTCTATAAATGACATGTGCTGGGTATTAGGCCTACATAAAGTTTTCAACATTTTTAACAACTAATATGAAACTCTTGAAAACAATAATAGTGATAAACTGTTACTGCAGACATTATTATTATTACCATTCTTTTGTTGTTGTTATTATTATTATTATTATTATTATTATTATTATTATTATTTTCATTATTACTTCATTAGAATTTCTCTCGTCACAAGACAATGAAGACTGGATATGTGTCTCATATATTAACACTTAAAGTACCTATTGAAGTGCTCCTGAGTGAAAATCTGTCTAACCAAATTTCTGTGTATTCTTTAGATCATTCTTTCAATATGTTCAACAAAATCGTTATGCACAAATTTCTTTAAATCTCTTGATATTAGGGCGTTATATTCACATAGGCATGACTGATAAATTTTACCTACCCTGAACTGGGTGAATTAAAGAAACATGCCTACATTACTTCCAAATAAACACAGAGGTTTAAAAGTTTCGAAATCCATATGTATCTCAAAGGAGTCTCTCGTATGGCAGTGAATTCAATGCTAATTATTATTTTTTGTATGTTGCTCTGATTAGTATAGTATGTATGACATATCAATGCTAGATAAATAATCACATACCTATCTAAAATATAAATATATTCTCCATTATGCATGAAAAAAATATATAATTTCACTTCTTTACCTTTTCTTTAAATAATGTTAAAATACTCAGAACAAATCATGATAACTTAATATTCTGCCATAAAGAAGAAAAATAAAATCTAACAAAAGTCTCATATACAACACCAGCTTTACCTTTCAGTCCAACTGTCATCTGCTTCCACCTTGCCTGGAATCATTTCCTCCTTCATGATGTCTACATTGCATGACTCTTCCTGAAGATGAAAAGTTCAAGTATCACTCATTATGATTATATAACATGTAGTGTAGAAGTAGGTGAAAGTTATGTCATCGCCATGGAAATGGATACACGAATATTTATAACAGGATAATCCACTATGCCATCACCACTCCAAAAATGATCCTCCATACATTCTTAAGTTAGATTTCATGGAACTACTCTGCAGTACATATAAGGATCACCTTCAAATTTATACAGATGGATCTCTAAATCCTAATAATGGGACATCAGGAGCAGGTTATTATATTCCAAAATATCAAGAAAGTTATTTCATACCATGTTCATCCTCCTCCAGTCTTGACACTGAATTGCTAGCTATTGATGCTGCTCTTCAGTGTCTCACCGGTACTCAAATTTCTGAAAAATCTATTTGCGTACTTACCAACTCGAAGGGGGCTATATTTAATATAATTAAATATGTACCAAACCTATATGCACATAGAATTATTCCAATTCAGAAACAACTAAGTAAACTAAAAGAATTCCAAAAGGAAATAACATTTCAATGAATACCTAGTCATTGTGGTATACCTGGAAGCGAGAAAGTCGATAATATTGCAAAACAGGCAACATATTTGCAACCAAGACCTCTTCAAGTGATATCTCTATCCAGTGCTTTTGCTTCAGTAAAGTCTCATTCTATAAACCTATGGATCAGCAATTGGCTCTCTTCTGACAAAGGAAAAATTTTACAGTCTATACTAAAGAAACCAAATGACTGGAAATGTACAAAAACTTGCCCAGACATGTTCAAACATTTTTAACAAGAGCCAGAACAGGTCACATTGTCACACAATTGTACCTTTCTGATAATCCTACTTGTCTGTGGTGTAATAATCATGATGAAGATCTGGAACACATTCTTCTCTACTGTCCATCCATAAACCACAAAAGAAGTAAATTAAAATCATCAGTACCAGTTGCAGAAGACACAGCCCTGCAGTATATATTGACTACACCCCAACTCTGGCTACTAGCAACAGGCATCTATAATGAACACCTATCAAAACACCCCTCATTTCTCGTGAAAAACAACAACTGAATAGACTACGGTGGACTATAGTGGACTTTATGTTGTCAGCAAACAGCTAGATACATTAAGAAGATTGATTGATTTTTCAAAGTAAAGCAATGCATCAGAGCTTATAGAACTAACTGTATTTACAGAGTACAAAAAAAAAAAAAAATCATGTAGTTATGCATATTATAACCTAAGCTATGACAAAATAAAATGTGCAAATATTTGTACAACTTTTACAACTAACCCCCTTAAGCCACAGACAGAACAATTGAAACCACATCAAAATCAACGCAACTTACCTCAGTTTCAAATTTCTGCACAGGGATTGAAATAGGATCTTCATTTTCTTCACATTTAATGTGTGAGCCGTGATAACAGTTAAGATCAGGAGGTTCCACTTTGATCTCATTCACATAGATTTCCAAGAAATTTTCTTCCTGTGTGTCAAATACAAAAAATAAGTAAATTCTACTTCGTCACAAAAATGACTTATGAAGAAAACAATTTTGTTCAATGTAACCACTTACCTTACACAGAGGCTTGTCCTCTTCATTTCTGTCATCGTGCTGTGCAGCCATTTGGTCAATACCAGATTCTGTTTCAATTGCATCCATAACTGAAAAGGAAATCTGACATTATGATTTCTGCAAGATAATAACAGTTCTGTCATGATACATTTAGTGCTAAAATCTAGAGGTGTGAGGTCCTTTCTACGTAAAACACAGAACACAAACTGCTTTTCATTCGATGAAAGAGTAATGGAACGGAGAAAAATTCTCTCCAGTGCCGGGATTTGAACCCGGGTTTTCCGCTCTACGTGCTGATGCTTTATCCACTAAGCCACACCGGATACCATCCCGGCGTCAGACAGAATCGTCTCAGATTAAGCTCCAACTCTTGGGTTCCCTCTAGTGGCCGCCTCTGCACTACGTCATAGATGTCTATGAACATAGGACCGAAGTCCACACATGTGCTGAGATGCACTCGTTATGAGTGACTAGTTGGCCGGGATCCGACGGAATAAGCGCCGTCTTAAATCACGAAGTGATTTACGCATATCATATATATTATTTTAATGTACCTAAGTACATATGATATTTCCATGCAGATATTCTGCGTCATCATACGATGAAAGAGTAATGGAATGGAGAAAAATTCTCTCCGGCGCTGGGATTTGAACCCGGGTTTTCAGCTCTACGTGCTAATGCTTTAGCCACTAAGCCACACCGGATACCATATATATGATATGCGTAAATCACTTCGTGATTTAAGACGGCGCTTATTCCGTCGGATCCCGGCCAACTAGTCACTCATAACGAGTGCATCTCAGCACATGTGTGGACTTCGGTCCTATGTTCATAGACATCTATGACGTAGTGCAGAGGGCGGCCACTAGAGGGAACCCAAGAGTTGGAGCTTAATCTGAGACGATTCTGTCCGATGCCGGGGTGGTATCCGGTGTGGCTTAGTGGATAAAGCATCAGCACGTAGAGCTGAAAATCCGGGTTCAAATCCCAGCGCCGGAGAGAATTTTTCTCCGTTCCATTACTCTTTCATCGTATGATGACGCAGAATATCTGCATGGAAATATCATATGTACTTTGGTACATTAAAATAATATATATGCTTTTCATTGCCAGCTGGCGTGCCTTGACCTTTGAGGGCTGGATCTAGAATGGATGCATGCACTTAGACTTACAGTGACTTACTGTGCGCCCTATGTAAGCCAAAGTCCTACAGGGGCCTGGATGGCATTCGTGAATACGATGCTGACATGTGGGTCATACTGCCTCAGCCCTAATGAGCTAGGTCCCATCCCCAAAGGGGTATCTGATAAGCTCAGGCCTCATTCATATTCATTATATATCAGCCCTGAAAACCCTTTTTACTCCCACTATTTCACGCCAGCCTATTTTTAACGGATGGAGGCCCTTCATGCAGTACATTAACCCGAAGAATCAGAAATCATGCTAGGTAGTAGTGGCGTTAGTATAGGCTTACATACAGCAACTCTCACCACTGAAATCTGTGACAAAATACATCACATGAAGTACTCGTACATAGAGAAAATAATACTTAAATTACTATCTAAACGGCAGCGAAAAACTTAAATCAATAATTCTAAAATAACATTTACCGGTAAGTTGCTAATTTATTCCAAATTAACTAAACTAACTTAGAAAAATTATTATATTTACAGAAAGAATTACTTACAACAATGATGTGTTTAACAAATGCAGTAATAATTTATAAAGAAAATTAATTAATGCAAAACAGATACGTTATGTCCAACAACACTTCTTGTCCACTTGTTTCCTGCTTCTATATTAATCATTGTTGCTCACTGGAATGTTATGCGAAATCCATGTGAATTTCTTTATTGATCTTAATATGACATGGAAATTTCTGCGTACCATACCGGTACTGCAGAGAAAATATAAGTTCCAATGTACAAATAAAATAATAAAATAAGTAGCTGTATTATCACAAATATACTGGTAATTTGTCTACATGTTCTGATATACACTAGATACGAAAACATAAGACAGATACAGAAAATGTCACAAATATAATAGGCCTACATTTTTCAATAATAAAACACTATCGAAGTTATAACATTTTTTAACAAAGAATAATATAAACCAAATTCAGACATAATCTAGCCTTATTACTGTACCTACTACGTAGAAATTATCACAACTGTAACTATAAAACAATAATCTTCAGTGTCTTGCCATGGATAAATATATATTTATTATATATTTATCCATGGTCTTGCGATCATATTGCAGTGACTTTAATGCACATTGTTAAGTGAACAGAGAGTGATTAATGGACTACTTATATTTATATGAAATATATTAACTAAATGTATTATGTTTTCTAGGACTAAAATCGCGTTCTTCGTTATTTTAAATATGGGGATACAAACTAGCTTCTACGACTTATTTTTATGCATTTTCGGCTGACAAAATCATTCCATTATTCTAACATTCAGTAGGTACCAATTCCAGTACCAGTATAAAATGAAGTTTTTGGTATAGAATGCTATGACAAGCCAAAAAACGAATTTAAAATAATATTATACCTAATGAAATGGAAACGTTGGTTATTCCAACAACTTCATTCATATTACTTTAAAAGTAGTCATATAGATGTGTTTAATTTCTCACCTCTCATTACTCTTACCTTAATGTAGCCTACACACTGTAACATAGGTACTTCAAATAATATTGCATCTAGATTTCAATTTATATTTTGTGCTAGGACACTACTAGAGATAGGCCTATACTTTCAATATACTGTTTTTTCCTTTACTATATAGATCTAATTCTAAAACTACAAAAGACTGCCTTCCATGTCTCCATTAACTTCTGAAATTTCAGAGTAGCCTCTTATAAATGTAATGTTTCTTGTGAACTTAATTCCTGTTACTGGCAAATCATGTATAGAGACACTGTGACTAAGAATTCATGTATTATTAAAATGTTATTCCTTCCTACTGTGGTACATAATAATAATAATAATAATAATAATAATAATAATAATAATAATAATAATAATTCCGTGTGCGACAGCCTTTAAAGGGTCAAAGGCCTACCAGCCGACTGTTGAGATGAACGATTATTCAACCAGTACACACACTTAGCTTTATAGTGGCTAGCATTGATTCCCCCTCTTTTCATCAGTTATAGCTGGCTCGCAAAACTGGCCTTTGCTACCAACTTTAGCTCCACAAACATGCCATAATGTTGGATGCACATCAATACTACCAAAGATCTTTTACAGTTTAACCAGTACCATACACCCAGCAAATCTTCACGAGAAAATTTCTTCCCCATGAGGACTCGAACTAGCCAATATTTCCTTACCTCTCCTAAAACATAATCAGATTTATTTTTATTCCCTTATGCATCATCTTCAACTTGAGATTCATTTCTGTGCTTACTTAGGATTGATAGCAGCATCTTTTCTTGGAAAATTAATCAAAATTACGACAATGGAATACAATGGGCTAGTTTATTTATCCACCGGTTTACGGACTGAGCAAGTTTCCAAGTGACATGCACAATAACACATGCTTTTAGACAAGGATTGGCGTTATTTCAGAAGAAAACAAGCTTAAAATACAATGATGGAGGTCTCAAACATAATCATATATGTATGTTGTTGTTTTCTAATGCCAGGCATTTGACAATAAAGTCATTTGACCTCTTGCACTCCAATATTTTTCAAAGATATTGTCATGGTCAGCCACTGACGCACAGATTTTGAGATGTTCTGAATTCATTTCTTGATTTGAGTTGCACAATGGACAGTTAGGGGACTGATATATTCCAATTCTATGCAGATGCTTGGGCAAACAGTCATGGCCTGTTGCCAATCTAAATGCAGCTACAGACGATTTTCGAATCAACTGTGGATTATGATGCAGAGAGTTCCATTTTTTCCCTTGGGATTGTGTTATCAAATTTTGTTTGTTGAAGTCTAAGTACGTAGATTTAATAAATCTTTTCACAGAGTAATACACAGATTTAGTAACAGGTCTGTAAGTAGCAGTGCTGCCCTTCTTTGCTAAAGCATCCGCATTCTCGTTTCCCAGGATTCCAATATATATACACAGTATATAAATCTTAAATATGACCAAATGCATTAAGCGAGTTTTGGGGTCACACTCTTCAATTTTTGGAAATTGTCAAATGCCACAAGTCTCATGCTAAAGATGTTGCTTTGTTAGTTATCCAGTATGGAGTATTGTGTACAATATGGAACTGTTACCAAAAATGAGATGGGAAGACGGAATGTGATTAAAAAAGCAGAGGGGCTGCATCAGAGATATCGACATAAGCAATGTAGAATACATCTTGTAACATGAATTCTTGCAAATGAAACAACAATTTACGTAGTAACAAAAATATTATTTTAGTTCTACTTAATAGACAGTTTTCACACTTCACATGTCCGTAATTTGTTAACTCTACATTCACAATTATGGTCAAATACCTTACTATAATAATACCGGACAGCTGTATACTAGCAGCATTGACGTGAGTGCGAAATATCGCGGACCTGACATCTAGCGGAGGGGATGGAATTACGTCCACAAATACAAATATTAACATAGCGAGATTCGGACTGTTGTTTAGACGTGAGTTACTAATGTGGAATAATATATGAAACACTAAAGAAATGTTGAATAGTATTTAATGTAAAATTATTACGTTATATCAAAGCTGCATATTATGAGAATATTGCATACTTCATATTACTTTCCGTATTTAATTGTTACATATTTTTTCTTTGCTTCAGTGAGACAAAATCAGTTGTGACATTAGGAATGAATTTACAATAATGTTTTATATACGCATTGCTGACAACTGCAAAGATAAAATTGATAGTAATCTGATGCTTGTAATAATTAGTAAAGGAATGTGGACAACAATAAAACTTAATTTGATAAAACCTTAAAATTAAAAATATATTTTAACTTCTATTCATTCATTAGGCGTAAATAAAAAGCTAATTTTTATTGTTCTATCAACACAAAGACGAAGGAATTAGGCCTACTAAGGAATGTTGAATCACGTTTTATGATCTCTTGGAAATAGAAAGTACGATTTCGAGCAGTTGTAATGCTGTAATTGTAGCAATTATAAACAGCACATATACACCCTGACATTTTAACACAGCACTAATTAATAAAAGAATTAACTTGCCCAGCAACAATATACATTGCAGTTGATTACAACTTGATTCGCGGGGTTTCACCACACCGGTCACCTAGGTAGCAGCATCAGCGTTGTTTGCGCGTAGAACTGCTAGCTGTCCAGTATTATTATAGTAAGGTACCTTGATATGGTATTAAAGTAGAGTTTATGCAATAACATTTGTCTGGTAAATTTGTTTGTTGCACTCACTTGTTTCTCTTGCTCATTTCTTTACTTTTATGATGTCGTCATCATTATATATATATATATATATATATATATATATATATATATATTTGTGGTTTATAAAAGAATGGACGAAATTCTACAAATTATGGATATAATTATGTCAAGATTTAGAAGGTGCAGATGACATTTTATTGATGCAAATGCTTGCAGAAGAAAGAGCAGCATTTCAACATCGTCGGTAATATTAAATCTAAAAGGAGAAGTCGTTGTTTCATCATGATGTTAAGGTACACATTATCTGCTCTTGAATAGCCACTCCATTTATTACAATAGCACGTGGATCTCGATTCTGATTGGCTCTGCGATTAATGTCACAATAGCGCTAACAAATTATGGAAAGGTTGAGTATGAAAACAAACTAGGTAATACCACAGTCTAGTATATACAGTTGCAAAGCTTGAGTTGTGAGAGTACTAGGAACAATAGACTGTGCGGTACTATTTCGCATTGTCTGTGATGAGGTGATAGTAACGATCCTAGTGGTTAGTAACTACCTATGAATGCATATTCCCTACGTATTGAGCTTCGTGACTGTATATATTAGACTGTGGTAACAATTCAAACTCTTCTTGGCTAACATATACTACTGAATACTGGTGCCATGTTTTGAATATGATTTTTCAACTTAATTCACACCTGCAGGAGAGTTTTGCTTGAGGATCTATAGTCCCGACCATGTTATTTCCGGCGTGACTCCGCCTCTTTGCTTACGTCTTAGAAAGTGAAGGCTCTATAAAGTCTAGGTAGGTAGTATCATTCGCCATTTTTGTTCTTACGTTGCCAAGCTACCATAAGAGGAATCTATTTGCAACACCGTTAAACATTATCATGTCGTAACTCCTATGATAATAAATCAAACGCCATGTAATTCAGCAAATAATTGAGCGGCAAATAACGTCTTCGTGTGCTTTCTGCGAATGCCAACTAAAGAGCTAAAATGGCGGGCGATTATATTAAGTATTTATCGAGCCTTAAGAAATGAATCAGCAAATCACAAGACGCACACGTTTAAATGTCGCCGACCTGCAACACGACTGGCTGCCGGAAATTAGAGCAACAGGACTATAAGTTACTATTTTTACATGTTGTTTTTATGTAAATTTAAATAAATTCCCTCTAGTATTTATTTGCTTGATTACATAAATGTGCTACAGTAATATAGTTATATTATCCAGTTCTTGAGCTGCAGTTCAGGCTTTAAGTTACACTGCTTGTCCCAAAATAAGGAAGATCAAATAAAATCACATTATGATTAAACAGGTATAAAATAAAAGGTCAATTACTGATTGATATCTAATATTGAGTAGTAAATGATGTCATTTGCTCTCTTGACTCCAATATTTTAACAGGAAGATTGGAAAATTTAATAAAAATTAGACAGGAAAGATGATCTTGAACTACGTCTTCATTAAGATTACAGAAAGGACATGCAGGAGATTCTGCAGTATTAATTCTGCGTAAACTTTTATCGAGGCAATCATGTCCAGTCAGTAATGTGAATTTAGCTGCTACAGATTTGCGTAAAAGTTCATTATTCGATTAAATGTGCTACACAATATCTTCAATTTGTTTTTCCATTTGCTTTACAAGCATTTTTTTTATCTAATGAATTTTTATTAAGGCAACTGTTTTGATTAGATGATCATGACAGTTCCAACAGAGTAGGTGACCCTTCAGGTCAGATTAATTTGTTATGATTTTGAAATATGCGTGGTTTCGAAACTTTTTTTTTTATCTAATGGCGTGTACTTAGCTGTTCGTCATTCATTCATATGAGGCTAGTTGTACAGACCAATTTACCCACAGTCATTGCCAAGGGAATGCCATTGGAGGCTAGTCTATGATACATCTGCAATGAGATAAGATGGAGATTTGTTGGGATGCCATAGGGGAACGCACTTCCCAGAGAAAACCTCAATGTTATATGGATCACGGGCTTGCCCAACTAAGACTGCCAGGATTTGTTTTAGGAAAAAAAAAAAGGAAGATTTTCACAAAAAATAAAGAAAATGTTTGGAAACTTCCCAATGATTTAATAGCATAAAATTAAATTGATTGTTTATTGTTTAAGATAAAAGGTCACTACCATTCTTAACAAAACAGTAGGTCTAGTTTTTTTATAACAATTTCTTTATATAGTGAAAACATGAAGCATTATAAAAATAAATGTCTGCATATAGACCCAATAGACTCAATGTTGAAAATAATTATATTGTAAATTATGTTTTATTTAACGACACGTGCAACTACCAAAGTTATATCAGTTATATCAGCAACGCCAGTGTGGCGGAATTTTGTCCCACACGATGCTAGTAAATAAATCTACTGACAAGAGCCTGTCGCAATTAAGCTCACTTAAATGAAAGAACCAGCTTTGTTCTGCTATGACAGATTTTAAATTTGGCATAAGGGAAAAGCATATGCTAAAGACAGACTTTAAATTGCTCTCCAAACAGTTTGCTGAAGTGGACTAAGCTCGTTCTTTCCCTGTACCCTTCAAATGCCACTGACCTGGACCGGGATCGAAGTTGCAACCTCGGGCACAGAAGGCCAGCAGTCTATCGACTGTGCCATTTAGGCTGACGAAAATAATTATATTGCGGATGAGAGAAACGTAGATAACCCTTAAATTAAGGAAGATGTATTTTAAGGTAAAAAAGAAAGTAGCAATACGGAGAAAACGTACAATCTGGCAACCCTTTACGCAACAAAAGTCATATATAGGGGATATGCCATGGCTCAAACCCAAGTCCACAGAATTATGAATCCAGCTATCAGTTATGGCAGCTAGTTCTGAAACACTGACGATGTTAAATTGCAACCCACATTGGAATACCAAAAAGTCTGCTTCTAAATAATACAATCCCTGTTGAAGGCTAAAAATCATGGCCTATATTACACTATCAAATTTCTGTATCACAGAATGTGATAAAATTTTTGATCAAATGTAAGATTTTGACTATATTACACTATGTCAAAACTTTGATCATATCTTTCATCACAGTTCTAATAATGGATCCACAACAGGTCTATGCTTGTTGTAACTGTAAAATATGCAGTAATGGTTATTGCATTGATACTAAAGGAGAAATCAAAGAAAAAATATATTTCGTCGGTTTAGAGTAAATCTGCTAAACGACAAAAAGGAAATTTTACAGGAGAAACAAAAGACTGAGTATAAATTAACTCTGATACTTTAGGACCAAATCCAAAGTAGAGGTGGTTAAGTTTCAGAGTTAATTTATATTCAATTTTTTGTTTCCTCTGTAAAATTTCCCTTTTGTTAGTTAGTACATTTACACTTTAAGCCGACGATTTGGGTTAGAGATTGGGGTAGAGAGAAAAAGATACGAAAGAAATCCATCAAACTCTACTGAGAGAACTTCGGTATGAAGATGTGAAATCCTATATATACTAAGCATTTAATAATGGATTATGAAACATTTCACGTGACTCATAATGTGATATTAAAAGTTTTGTGGTTTTCACAGACCATGTGAACTTAATGGCGCCATTTTCTTTCTTCTCAATTACAAATTTTATCAAAGGTATGATGATGACCATAACTTTTATCACAGAACTACTGTTCTCCAACCTGGAGATCAACCGTGAAAGGAATGTGTTTACTATTGCGTCATCTATTTGGAACAAAGTAGATAGATAATATTACCGTTATAACGTCAGTATAAAAACCATGTGCTCTCCTGCATATGTTATTTCCTGTATGGAGGGTTTAAAAGACCAGGAGATTAACAGTGACCTAATTTTGTAACTAGGGTAGTATAAATATGTGTATATAAATGTTATGGATTGTGCTGTGAGAACTAGCCAATAGAGATACGAGTATCCACGTGTGTGACCTTATGACATCAACATTCATTCACAGCATTACCCCGCTTCATCTAATTCCGCAGAGACTTTCTCGTGGTTGGAGTACAGTATGTCACAGCTAGATGTGATCAAAGATGCTATATTACACTGTAAAAGATTTTATCATACATATTCCATCAATCTTCTGTAACACAGAAATTTGATAGTGTAATATAGGTCTTAAATGACACTCAGGAGGAAATTAAACACAGAATAAATATGGGAAATGCCTGTTATTATTCGGTTGAGAAGCTTTTGTCATCTAGTCTGCTGTCAAAAAATCTGAAAGTTAGAATTCATAAAACAGCTATATTACCGGTTGTTCTATATGGTTGTGAAGCTTGGAGTCTCACTTTGAGAGAGGAACAGAGATTAAGAGTGTTTGAGAATAAGGTTCTTAGGAAAATATTTGGGGCTAAGAGGGATGAAGTTACAGGAGAATGGAGAAAGTTACACAACGCAGAACTGCACGCATTGTATTCTTCACCTGACATAATTAGGAACATTAAATCCAGACGCTTGAGATGGGCAGGACATATAGCACGTATGGGCGAATCCAGAAATGCATCTAGAGTGTTAGTTGGGAGGCCGGCAGGAAAAAGACCTTTGGGGAGGCCGAGACGTAGATGGGAAGATAATATTAAAATGGATTTGAGGGAGGTGGGATATGATTGTAGAGACTGGATTAATCTTGCTCAGGATAGGGATCAATGGCGGGCTTATGTGAGGGCGGCAATGAACCTCCGGGTTCCTTAAAACCCAATAAGTAGTAATATAGGTCTAACTTAACATTTGATGTTCAAGACCTCAGGAACGAAAAATGTGGTAATAAGCATAGTGTTAACTTAAAGGTTAACGCCAGATCACATACTATAAACCAGAAGTGAGTCTCTCAATCGTGAGTTGTCATATGATGCTTTAGGCATTTAGAGGTCCTAAATATTTTACCACAAACGTCACAATTCCAGGCAATCTCTGGACCGTCGGTGTGTAAGTGTCTTCTCAATTGAAACAGATGTCGGAAGACCCTACCGCATAAATCACAACTGTAGGGCTTCTCCCCTTTGTGGATAAGTTGGTGCGTTTTCAAACTGCTGGGTTGTCGGAAACCCTTACTACAGACGTCGCATTTGTACGGTTTCTCGTCCGTATGCATCAATATGTGATATCGTAAAGCACTCTTACGCCAGAAAGTCATCGAGCAAATGTCACATTTAAAGGCAGTTTCTTCATTATGTCCCCTCATATGACGAGTAAGCGCAGAATCTTCTGCAAATTTCTTACTACAAATATCACACTTGAAGAGTTCCTCCCCTGAATGGATGCGCATGTGCAGCTTTCGATGCCCGGACTGCGTGAAAGATTTCATGCAAATGTTACATTCGAAAGGTCTGTTGCCTGAGTGAGTTAATGTGTGATTTCTTAGGTGGTGAGGATACCCAAAACTCTTGTCACAAACATTGCACTTGAATGGCTTATCAACTGCGTGAGTTAAAATATGCTGTCGAAGATGAATCTGTCGTGCATATCGCTTGTCACAAAATTTGCATTCGAAGGGCTTATGACCTGTGTGAGACGATACGTGATGTCGAAGGTCTGAACGATATTTAAAACCCTTCTCACAAAACTCGCACTTGAAAGGCCTGTCATCTGTGTGGGTTACCTCATGCTGTCGAAGATTACCCATTCGTGCGAAACTCTTGTCACAGATCTTACACTTGAAAGGTTTATCATCCGTGTGACTGACTGTGTGTGACAAAAGATAATCAATTCGCGGGAAACTTTTATCACAAAGGTTGCATTTGAAAGGTTTATCACTTGAGTGAATTAAAGTGTGTTTCTGAAGATACCCAGGCCGTGTAAAACATTTATCACAAATTTTACATTTGAAAGGCTTATCCCCTGTGTGAATTAGTGAGTGGTATTGCAGGTGATCTTGTCTTGAGAAAGTTTTATCACAGGTTTCGCATTTGAAAGGC
Organism: Periplaneta americana; assembly: GCA_025594305.2. NCBI lineage: Eukaryota > Metazoa > Arthropoda > Insecta > Blattodea > Blattidae > Periplaneta > Periplaneta americana. The sequence goes on along the minus strand of JAJSOF020000003.1, from coordinate 18,032,982 downwards.
TTATTGCTTTCGTGAGCTGAAAAATGCTGGCGAAGATGATGAAGTTGCACGAAACTCTGGTCACAAATGTCGCATTTGTAAGTCTTCTGTTCTGAATGAAGAAGTTTTTTGTGTTGATTCAGAATTTGCAGTCCAATAAATTTTTCACCACAAAATTCGCACCGTAGGTCTATCTGGGTTGAAATAATAGCATCACTCACTTGCTTTTCATGGTTTTGTGGAAGCACATCAACTCTACAGTTCTGCAAGGACTTATTGCATGCTTCAATCCCAGGGTTTTTCATGCCATCTTGAACAACCTGCTGCATAATTCTGTAAAAGGATATATTTCTGGTTAAATAACTTAGAAGACTATTATTACGATCCACACATTGAAGCAGGCAATCCACATTTGATGTTGGTGTAAATTTATTCACTATAAATTATTTCTTCTATTAAGATATTACTATTATTGTAGCTCATAATGTCACAGTGCCATCACTATAAAGAAAACTGAAGCTAGTAATGTACTGATAAATATACAGTATAGTGATCTTTCTTGTAACAAATTTCAAGATTAAGAAATAACCATTGTTCACATTTTATCTACCGAAAATATTATTAACAGGAAATCCAAATTGTGCACCAAGAATGAAATGAATAATTATTAATTCTCCATATAACCTCCAATTTCTTTGATGAGCTTGCCCCAAAGTTTTATCACTTTAGTTATTCAAGAACTGAAGTACTGCATATTCACACCCATTAACTACCTTCATGCCATCTCATGGACAAATTGAAACCCTAAAACAAAGCATACATAGGAGACTACAGTGTTATGGAGACCAAAAAAATTTCAAATTAGAGAAAGGATGGTAAGTAAAAGGTAAAAGAAGGGAGGGAGTGATTGATGGATGGGGTTATATGAAGAATGGATTATATTAATTTGAGAAAATTAATGAAGATGCTAGTGATAGATAATTTTGGAGAAGTAAAATCAGTAAATGAAGAGAACATTCAATTGTAGAACTTTGTAAAAATAAATTATTATTATTTATATCAATAATTATAATTTTAAAATAATTTCTTTATTGGGTAATATAAATTTGGTATGATGTGTAGTATATGCCTACATTTCTGAACAGAGAGCGACCCATACAATTCCAATAATATGCATTGTCGTATGTCGTTTTATGAGATTCAGCATTGCTTTCACAACACGTCACTAGACTCTCAGTTCCATAAGAGTCAAGACAACAAAATTACTATAACTCAAAGGGAGAGTTAATATTAACCCCCTAGAAAATGTAAATTGTCAAACAAGACATCATTTCATCACTCCACATTACAGATTCTTCGAAAGCAAATGCTTCCAGCATGTAACCTGTAGTGAGAGCAGGTTTCATCCAACATCTGAATTAGGTACGTGTATTATTAATGTCTAAAAAACAATAATCACTGTGACAAAGAGTTTTAGCTCAGTCCCCTCAAGGTTAAGTCATTTATACACCTATACAGACCACAAGACTCACAGAGCTGAAGAAAGGGAGAGGATAAAGAAGAATCGTCCTAACTATGCTGAAAGTTCAGACTCTTTGTTTCTGGTCAGTTACCGCATACATGTACCGGTACCATAGCATAAATGTTCAATGAATAATGAAATACTGCAGGAGGGAATAATAATCAATCACTCTAATTGCGAAATTATGATGTTAAAGAAAGAGTAGTCCAAATAGGAATGCTGATGTTTGAAACTATCATGACATCTATTCCATTCTACTGAGTACAAGTTTGAATCAATAAATTATTGAGATTTGCGATAAATTAATTAGTTTAGGAAATTGTATATTTATTATGTATAACTACTTTTGTATACAGATAATTTTTTAAAATTATTAAGTATGTACTTTTGTGAACTAATATCAATAAATCTATCACTATCACTATCACTATTCCATTCTACTGATAAATGACGTCTTATATTTTCTTTGACCAAGGGAAAAGAAGTATCAGCAGAATTATGACACACCTGTAGTTCACTCTCTCTTCTTTGAGGTCACTTGATTTCTGCCTTTATTACGTGTATCCTAATGGCTGTGACAAACTTCCTACCAAAGAACTTACAATAAAACCTTTACAAACTTTTTAACAGTTATCAATGCTTATGTTTTATTTTATTGGGTTATTTTACGACGTTGTCTCAACATCTAGGTTATTTAGCATCTGAATGAAATGAAGGTGATAATGCCGGTAAAATGAGTCCGGGGTCCAGCACCGAAAGTTACCCAGCATTTGCTCGTATTGGGTTGAGGGAAAACCCAGGAAAAAACCTCAACCAGGTAACTTGCCCCGACTGGGATTCGAACCCGGGTCACCTGGTTTCGCGGCCAGACACGCTGACTGATCAATGCTTATTATAACTCTGACTGAAATTCTGGCTAATATGTGTCAGAGGAAGAACAATTGTTTGTATGCATCTGAAGTCTGATTAATGTAACATGTAGCTAGTCAGCAGTATATGCAATGGAGGAGGAAAGGAACTAGCCATCCTACCCAATTATCTCCTGGCTTAGTTGCTTCATGAGTGATGCCTTGTTGGTGTCACTTGTGAGGTTCAGACCTGTCTTCGTACAGTTGATTACACAGCAACAATACTAATTAGCATAGATGGGATTGGTGACAGCAAGATAATATACTTTAGTAAAATGAGTCTGAGAATTTCTAATGGGATTACATGGTTTTCGTAATACAAATGGGGACAACGTTAAAAAAAATGAACAAAGTAATGTTGTTGTTGTTGTTGTTTACTAATGCCAGGCGTTTGACAATAAAGTCATTTGACCTCTTGCACTCCAATATTTTTCAAATATATTATCATGACTAGCCACTGAAGCACAGATTTTGAGGTGTTCCAAATCCATTTCTTGGTTTGAGTTGCACAATGGGCAGTTAGGGGACTGATATATTCCAATTCTATGCAGGTGCTTAGCCAAACAGTCATGGCCTTTTGCCAATCTAAATGCAGCTACAGATGATTTTCGTGGTAAATCGGGAATTAACTGTGGATTATGATGCAGAGAGTTCCATTTTTTCCCTTGGGATTGTGTTATCAAATTTTGTTTGTTGAAGTCTAAGTATGTAGATTTAATAAATATTTTCACAGAGTAATAGGTAGATTTAGTAACAGGTCTGTAAGTAGCAGTGCTGTCCTTCTTTGCTAGTGCATCCGCATTCTCGTTTCCCAGGATTCCACAATGGGATGGTATCCATTGGAATACAATTTTTTTATTGATATTAATTGAGAGAGCATTTTAGTTATTTCTGCTGTTTGAGATGTTTCACTCCAATATGAACAAAGTAATGTAGTCTCCCTAATAAGATTCAAACTTATGTTCGAATGTAGCTTAGGAGAATAAGACTAGTTCACATCAGTGAAACGAAAGTGTTAGACATCGAATTAAGTATAATGATATATTATTAAAATACTAAAAATAAAATTTTGGATTGGAAAATATGAGAACAGGATGTTATCTTTCATTATTCCAATTTTTACTGCCTTAATATCACAATTAATCCACAATAAATTTCCAAATCACAAAAATGGTACAAGAGAAACAAAGACAATTTACTATAAATTTTAACACAAATGATGAATTCCAAGGTATCTCTTGGCGTTAAATTCCCATAAAATGAATGATATAGAATTAACAGAGCTGACATGGAAGTTTAAATCACAAGTTAATGAAATCGTGAGTCAGAGGAACACAGTTACTGGAGGTGTAACTTAGGAAAAAAAAAAAGTCGCTTCGCTTATCAGACATCAATCAATACTAATAAAATTATTAATTTGAATTCATGTTAGCAATAAAGAGAAAAGCAGAGATGTCATTTCGAAGTTACTTTCTAAAGAATAATTGAATAAACATAAACAAAATGATAGATCACTTAAGACACTCTCACCTGTCTGTCAAGTTTTCTCCATCTTTTGCCATGTCAGACATCAAGTCCTCTTTTACTTCATTCTCGTTTAACAATTCCTCCTGAAAAATAAAATATCCATCAACAAATGGTAAATGTCACAAAGAATGGGCACTGTTAATTTTCATATAACTGGGATATGCGAACTAAAAATTATACGAGATATACAGATAGGTACATAACTAAAGTATTCTATTCTACTACCAAAAAAAAAAAAAAAACTAGCAGGTCACTGGCATAGCGAGTTGTAACATTTTAACATGTGGACTTGTGCTCAAATTCATATCTTAACCCATTAACTGATTGAGTTCCTTCAGAGATTTCTGCAGCTATAAACCAAGCCAAGTGTCACATAATCCCAGGATGAATTCATTAATTAGTCATTTATGCGTATGTATGTACTATGTATGTATGTTTCAAGTAAATCACAACCTATTAGTAACAGCCCATGTATTTATTTATTTTATTAGGTTATTTTACGACGCTTTATCAACAGCTTTGGTTATTTAGCGTCTGAATGAGATGAAGGTGATAATGCCAGTGAAATGAGTCCGGGGTCCAACACCGTAAGTTACCCAGCATTTGCTCGTATTGGGTTGAGGGAAAACCCCGGAAAAAACCTCAACCAGGTAACTTGCCCCGACCGGGAATCGAACCCGGGCCACCTGGTTTCGCGGCTAGACGTGCTAACCGTTACTCCACAGGCGTGGACCAGCCCATGTAGCCTTCAATCCAGTTTCTAGGGTCTGTCTTAACTTTGCATAATATCACTAAATTCTAATGAACTATTAATAACAATATTGTGAATTTTATTAGTAACAACAATGTAATTTATTCGCCACAACAATAATTCCTTTCTACAATTCGCCTTAAATGCTCTCGTCAACAATTGGATTTTCACTTAACACAGTATTCGTTATAGCACTCCACCGACGACAATGACAATTTACTTGGACTAGTACGAACAACAATGAACTGTTAATCTTAACTAATATTTACAAAGCACTATTTACAAATCAGAACTATCAGTTCTGAGTTCACAGTTCTTCTAGCTCAGTCACTCGAGTTCACAGTATCTCGAACCACAGACCTCCAGAGACAGTTCACTGTACTCGAACTCAGGTCCCTCCAACTGCGGTCCACTGCACTCGAACTCAGGTCCCTCCAACTGCGGTCCACTGCACTCGAACTCAGGCCTTCGGATGCTGACGCAGATGCGGACGCACACTCGAGTCGAACTCCGGTACACAAGACTGGCTTGCTTGCTCTGGCTTTCTCACTGACTGGCTGACTAATCAACTGAAAACTGGAAACTGCTGTCGTTCCTTCGCGACCGTAATTTATAACCACAGCGACGTAGTCTCGAAAGTTCCACGCGTCTCTAGAGATGGCACTCCAGAAAAATCCAGAGCCCTCTCCTCTCTACCAGCACCAGATGCGCGCGCACTCTCTCTCCACTCTCTCGCCGCGTTGACCCCTTTCCCCTCTCCACCGCGCGCCATCCCAAAGTGCTCCGCGCGATCTTCTCTCTTGCGGGACGCTGGTCGTGAGTTCGAATCTCACGTCGCTGTCACAATATATTATGCATTAGATTTTTATGGTGGTTTTGAAGATAATCATTCCTCGAATTATTTTCTGATAGATATAATATTATTCACTCGTGCAATCACTCTTCCTAACATGTTCCTTATATTTAAAGATACAGGCTTGTAAATCCTGTATGTTATTTTAACTATTTAAGAACCTATACGTAGCAATACTAATTCCTTACAATACCGGTCTTCATCTTTTCTTCCCGTTTACTCTTTACAATAAGTAGAAATGTAACCAGTTTTTTTAAGTTGCTACTATTAAGGGCATTACATAATTAATGCTTAACTTCAGTAAGATTATGTCACAACATATTTTGGCCGTATCTGATCGCCTATCTCAATTGCGCGAGTAATTGCACATGGTTAAACAACAAATAACAAACCTTCAAAGTACTGGTACTTTAAAAAATTACAAATTCATTATTTTTATTTATAATATATTACACGTAACAGAAGTGCACAAAAATACTGTTTCCTGCTGTCTCAGCATAATAATAATAATAATAATAATAATAATAATAATAATAATAATAATGATGATAATAATAATAATAATAATAATAATAATAATAATAATAATAATAATAGTAAAGAACAATGAAAGCTAAATATCAAAATAAGAAACTCTCACCTCAGCTTCAAACTTAAACTCTGTACATGAAATGGGATCTTCATTTCCTTCATGTTTGATACTTGGTACAGCATCATAATTCTGGTCGAAAGGTTCCAGCTTGATCTCGTTTACATCCTCTTCCTGTGCATTCAAAATAATAAATTAATTATTTATATTTTATCACATAGACATTTGAGAGGGACAGGGGGAATCTACTTGAAACCGGAGCTACTTAGTTGTAATATGAACATTTTGGTAAGCATGAAATTCAAATGACAATCGCATCAAAATGGAAGGGGTTGCAAGTTTGTCCTCTCTAGCTGAATAATTTATAGTGGCTATTTACCTGCTAGAAGAATTTTCTTCTAACAATACACAGTATTCTACAGAGAAAATGATTGTCACACCAGTAACTCAGTTATGATGGAATAATAAATAATTAGTCACGCCTTTGTACAATCAATAGACTTTTAATCCTATTCAAATTTATTATTTCCTTTTAAAAGTTCCTAAACCTTTCCTTGAATTCAAGTATATCGCCAGCCAATTTACCTCTTTCTAAAAAATAAAATAAAAGCATGTACTTTGCAATACAAAAGTTAGTTGAGCATAACAGGACCGGAAATATTTAAGAAGATATAGAAATCTTTACAAAGAAACTTTTATTAAGGGTGTCGGGAAAAAACAGAGAATGTCACAAAACATCATTACCAAGAAAAATAAGTTTTAATACCTCAATAACTTATTCCTGGTTTCTAACCAGTGTACCAAATGTCTAACGTTACCTGATGAACATTTCCAAGTCTAAATTTTTCTTGACTACACAGTTCTGTAGTTCCAGTTGCACTATATATAATAAAATCACTAAAAATGGACATTCCTCGTTTTTTCTCCTCCACCCTTCATATGTTTTTTTTTTTATCCAATGCCACCAGGTTGTCTTTTCGACATTTCTGGTCTTCTCTCCTGGCCATGGCTTAGTTGTAAGCCACTTCTGAGGTTGGGGCGCCTGGAAGGCGGAGTTACATTACCCCGATGATGTGATAGGATGATTATGATAATGTGGTGACAGAAGAGGTCTTAAATCTAAACTTAACCTAAATTCCAGACCATGGACGAACACAGGAATAATCCCCTTTAAGGAAAAATTCTTGTGCTCTAACCGGGAATCGAACCCGGGACCTCATGAACTATAGCCAGAAGCTCTGACCACTAGACTATGAGGCTGGTCATTTTAAAAATAATAAAAACATACAACCAAAATATAAAACCCTTTCTATAGGGTAGTTGAAATGGACTTCGCTGATTTCTTTGATTTTAAGAGCTTTTCTGGTCGACTGATAACTAATAAGAACAAGTATGAGGATGGAGGGACACTAAACTGGTTGAAGGTAAAATAGTTGCAATACAGAAAAGGAAATTCAACCTGCATATTTTTCAAGAAAGATTTAGTGACCTAGAATTTCTAACCATCACAGTGACAAAAGATACCTAAACGAAGAGAAACAGATTTTCTTACTAGTGATGTGAAATATACTCTACTCAGATACAGTAGCGTCATCAGAAGAAGATGACTTATGTATAATTAATGCTTTGTATCATTTTTTCAATGTAGTATTAACCCTTTCACGCCTGTGTACATCACTTTTTCAAAAGCAATTTATCCGAATTTAAAAAAAAAAATGTATATTGTGATATATGAAAAGAAAGCCCATAGTCTTAAGAAAGCATGTGTTCTCACTCAGCTCGATATTTCATCCCAAAAATTATACCAGGAAAAATCCAATGCTGCGCTAGACTTACCAAAATGCTCAGTGTGCAACTACCAGAACAATACTATGTATATACTGCCACAACTATGGATTTGTGGTTAAAACAGGATTTCGTTTTGAATATTCTATCATATCATAATGCTAGAGAGAGAAAATATTAATTTTGTTGGTCTATTTAGTTTTTCCGATGTATTTGTACACTGACATAAAGTATACAGTTGTTTTCATAGCTGATCGAAAACTTCCGACCGATAGTGTATATGTTTTTTTTTTACTTGGTTATTTAACGACGTTTCATCAACTACTTTGCTATATAACGTCGATGAAATTTGGTGATAGCCAGATGGTATTTGGCAAGCTGAGGGTGAGGATTCGCCATAGATTACCTGACATTCACCTTATGGTTGGGGAAAACCTCGGAAAAAATACAACCAGATAATAATCAGCTCATGCGGAAATCAAATTTATGCCTGAGCACAACCATGAACCAGCAGTCAAATGCACTAATGCCTGAGCTATGCCGGTGGCTTACTGTATATATAGCAGCCTTTCCCATGTAACAATAATATCAATTAATATCTAATTACAATTAATAAAACTATTAACAAAGTACAATGAACTAAAGGGGCAAATACAGAGCTCAGTTATGAATATGGAAAAAGAATAATTACAATTAAAATATCTGAAGAAATTTAGAAATGTTTGAGTGTTTTAAAATGATATATTATCAAAGCTGTAAGGAAATTATCAGAACCATGGGTCCTGAATGACAGGCAATGAAACTTTGAAACAAAATGTGAAAAAATGAAGCACATTCCTGACTTTATGAGCAAATACTGAAAATAAGCTTAAAATTGAGTGTAAATAACATGCAATACTGAGATTACACTTGTGACACTCAACTAATGTCATGCAGGTAATAATTATACGATACAAAATGCGTGTATTTCAAAAAATTGTCTAATTAGAAACTGACTATTTGTGAGTAACCTAACAGGCAATATTAGAGTAGGGCTGTATAGTATATGAAAATTGCCGTAACTCGAAAGAAAAAAAAAATCACAGAAATCTAATACTGACCATAACAGAAACAAAAGTGATGTCCCTTTCCCGCCACACCTATAAAAACAAAGATTTATTTTTAACACAAATATAAACAACACAATAACAGCAAACTAATGAGGCATTTCAGTAATTGAGAAACTGCTATTTTTCCAGGTTAGTGACAAAAGTGAACTGTAATTGTTTAGGAATTATTAACAATTTCACTCCTGTAACTATTATAGTTATAACTTGGATATCCCAATATACTTACTGTCGATAGCGTGTTTTCCTCTTCTTCATTACTGTCGCAGATGGTTACATCAGGTTCTGTTTTAATCATATCCATTGCAACTGCAAAGAAAATCTAAAATTTAGTTATACCACGACATGTAACAGTATTTCCACAACAAGACAAAATCAGAATTATGCTCATGAGTAGCCTATTTCCTGCGTAATAGCAAGATTAGGTAGTTATTTGCTTCTGTGTACCACTTAGCATCAAATAATTAAGCATAGGCTACCCGTTCTATACAGTAACATAAGATATAGCCTATTCACATAAAATATATAAACATACAAATGGATGACTAGGTAAGTTCCAAAGGAGCAACCTAAAAATAAGTTTGGATTGGAGTATTCCTTTCCTGATTAAAAAAAAAATCGGTGTCACTAAAATGAAACAAACTTTTTATTAGGTATAGATACAGTTATATTACCGGTTGTTCTGTATGGTTGTGAAACTTGGACTCTCACTTTGAGAGAGGAACCGAGATTAAGGGCGTTTGAGAATAAGGTGCTTCAGAAAATATTTGGGGCTAAGTGGGATGAAGTTACAGGAGAATGGAGAAAGTTACACAACACAGAACTGCACGCATTATATTCTTCACCTGACATAATTAGGAACATTAAATCCAGACGTTTGAGATGGGCAGGGCATGTAGCACGTATGGGCGAATCCAGAAATGCATGTAGAGTGTTAGTTGGGAGGCCAGAGGGAAAAAGACCTTTAGGGAGGCCGAGACGTAGATGGGAAGATAATATTAAAATGGATTTGAGGGAGGTGGGATATGATAGAGAATGGATTAATCTTGCTCAAGATAGGGACCAATGGCGGGTTTATGTGAGGGCCGCAATGAACCTCCGCGTTCCTTAAAAGCCAGTAAGTAAGTAAGTAAGTATAGCTACATGACAAACGTTTCACAAAAATTCAGTTATTTTATCATACTGCCAGCTATATTACAATTTATAGTTTATTGCCTTCAATATTACTCAATACAGACATTAATTAAATCATTTATACGTGCCCAGATAATAAGCATAAATTTTTGTTTCCTATGCAACACATAGAAGACACTTATTATAATTCCAAAAAGTAAGATATTTTACTTCGTTTACAAATTCTACAGTGTAAGATGTAGGCGTAAATAACTAATTTTACCCAAAATCACATATAAAGTCATTCGTGTATTTTTGATATTGCATTTCTATTTACGAAAATCGGAACTTAAGACAAGGTAAGAACGAGGACCAGAACCTTAAAACCATTGCCTAGGGTAATGTATTTTAATGCACTGAAAAGAAGCTATTCCTTGAATTTTTTGCGCAAACTGTCGACTGATTCTCAACAAAGAATGAATGGGCCTTGGACAAAATAATCGAAAAGTTGCTTCTTTAGTCATCAGGGTAATTTACTTGAATGCAATGAAGATAAGTTACATCTTGAATCTATGAATATTTGTACTTTACACCAAGAATCACGTTAAGACGACAAGACCAGGGTGCGAATTAACGGGTGGGGATGGGAGGGATTCCCCCTCCCCGTTGGAAAGTTATCCCCCTCTCATAAATTCATATTAACATCCCTGCCAGGGATAACTTCTATCCCTCCTTACAAAATATAATTGTTTTAATATGAGTACCGTACATGTACTTCATAAAGTATAAAATAAGCAAAGAAAATAATATTGATGTATTATCATCACCAGCAAGCTGACAACAATCAATAACTTAGGAATTACACATTTTATCTTAAGCCTGCTCATGGATATAATTATTATTATGATCAAGATGCAAGACAAGCAACTCAGTGCGACCAAGCGTTGAGCCGTATCAAATAAGATAATAATAATTTTATGTATGGTATTCTCTATCTAGGATTCTATTCCCCCTCATCAGAAATCTTAATTCGCACCCTGGATAAGACAAAGAATTTTTCATGTGCATTTCACTCAAAACCTCTGAATCTATTATAAAGATGAACTCAGAAAAAAAACTATGAATTCGATTAAATACACTGAAGTATAACATACAACATAAATGAAAACAAAACAACTAAGAAACGGTATCGAGTCAACAAATAAAAGCTAATAAGAAGGTGATACCTATCATTCCAAAATTCGATTCTTCTGATAAAAATCCAACAAATCAAGTTAATGTCAACTCTTTCGTTTTAAAATGTGTTTATTAAATCAACAGTCCCCTCGAATGTACATGCTTTTCTAAAGTGAACAAACATTTTAAGTCCTTTTACATACGATATCTCTATTGTACGGAATACACAAAGCACATACATGTATAATTTCGAAAACGGAAATTTATTTTGAATCCGTTTAGAGATCCTATTGCAGTGAGTCGATGTAAGATCTCACCAGTGGCCAATATGGGGAAAAAGTCGATAAATCTAGAATATTTGAGAAACATTAGCGACTAAAATTCATATTTGGGATTAGTGACTTTTTTTTTTAGTGATGTCGAATATTTTAGGAAGAAATCTGGGGATTTTTCACATGCCAAATTCAAATGCAATTATTCCCAAATTTGTTACACAATCATAATTTCGTTCATATACAATCATAATTTTACAACAATATGAACAATTTTGCGCACCCTAAACTTAAACATTTAGCAGTCAAACTGTAAAAGAAAGTGGCATGTAACAATTTAACATAATGCTACTACATAAAGCAGGCATCTACGAAGTAGGACTATATCCCACATTTATTTCCAGCTCGATTTCTTTTTCATTTTCAAAATTTTGCAGCCATGGCCCTGGGCTCATGCGTAAAAACGGGTCTGCAAGCCACCCAACTAAACTGTCCACTATAGAGTCTGCACCCATGAAACATATGATTATGTGGTGTCTTGGAGAAATCCTAATAAAAACTGTAGGAAATTGTTAATTTTCTGTCGAGATCCAAAGCAGCTTATGAAAGTGGTCAACAACTAGTCAAATTTACTTAAGGGGACACTCAACTATATTTTGGAACTTTTTTCCTATTTGACCAATCTTTTTCAAATTTGGAGAAAAAGTTTAATATACCGTACACATGGAAAGTAACATGCAAAATCTCAGCTCATTAGATCCAATACTTTTCAAAATAAAAAAATATTTCAATTTTTAATCAATCATTAATTGAAATATCACTTTTAATTATCATTTTTTATTTTTTGGCTTTGTGCATTTAACTGTGACTTCTCAATGAATAGGGGAAGAATTCTGCGTATTGATTTAGTTCTGTCATGTAAATTAGTGTAGAAATATAATTTTTCATTTCTATGACATTTTTTCTCCAATTTTTAAGTTGAGTGTCCCCTTAACTGTGTATCGAGGTGGCTGCATGATCTAGATCATCAGCCTGTTATGCAGAGTCTCGGTTAGGCTAGGATTCTTCATTACAAGTCCATAATGGACATTCATGACAGACAAGATTCCAGTTTGTTTTTTCGGAGTACTTTCATTCCCCCATGTTAATATCTACCAGCTCATAATATACGGACGTGATTGGACTAGGGACGAGAGGGGTTGTCTGCTGGAAACACAGATATTCAGTGAACCTTAGCGTAATTAGCTGGTGTGAACTGACACTGCGTCTAGATGAGTAGATGGGAAATTAATACAAAAGATCTAACAGATCGTCAATGCTATGTCATGACCCCCCAAATAATAACATAATATCTATATATCAGTATGTTTATAAAGTCTGTTTTTTCATCGAGGTTCCTGATGGCAAAACTGTCAAAATTAGAACATTTTCTCTAGTTCTAGGAATGGCTGAGAGATGAGCCAGGCAAGCTGTGGACAGTGCATCAAAATTAAAAAATATATATCAATTTTAAAACTAGGAAGGACATACAACGTAAGTTTTACAATGTGATGACTGCACCAACATTACTTTATGGAAGCAAATCATGGGTCGTAAATATATGAGAACTACGAATAATAGAAGCAGCCGAAATGAGTATCCTAAGAACTGTGAAAGACTGTAGATTGTTTAATCAAGTTTCAAATACTGATATAAGAAATTACCTGAACGTAGAGGGTATTACAAACTAACCCAATACAGGGATGATCGGATAAATCACAGACAGAATGCGTGGGAAGTGATCCCAAAATAAGCACTAGATTACTACCCCTCAGACCAATAATTAGACAGAGAGAGAAACCTGGAAGAGATGTGAAGCTGGAACTGACTTAATAGTCTAAACCTTAAAATGATGATGATGATGATGATGATATTAAATTTACGTTTGTATGATATCTTGTGGACCCATTTCAATCCCCAATACATCCTGATTTATAACTTTTGTTGGGCAAGCTCGTGGCCCAGGTAACACAGGGGTTTTTACAGGGAGCTCCGGTTCCCTTGTGGCATCCCAAAAAATCTCCATCAACATCTCATCTCACCGCAGGTGTAGCGTAGACTAGCCTCCTATGGCACACCCTGGGCAATGACTCTATCGATAAATTTGTCTATATAATTCGCTTCATATGGATGAACGAGGAACAGTCAAGTACCCACCATTAATAAAAAAAGTTTGTGTGATAAATAAACTATATTTATATAAAAAAAACATTTATTTTATTTTAGGTATTACAATAAGTACTGAACTATCTATTGTGAGTGATTACAATAGATACCAGGTTCTTGTTTCTTATGTTGTAAATGCACCACAGCCTGAAGGCACAATGTGCTTGTCAGTAGAATAAATTGGTGATCGTAAGCTGGGTTCGATGATTCATCAATGGATATCGAACATTCGACAGCTAGGAAAACTTTGAAAAAGAAATCAACCTAAATGGGATTCAAATCTACGCCCAACACAGCCTCCATTCTCGACTCCAACTTCCTAACCTTTCGTTGCTTAAGTTATTGTTTATAGCCCACAAAACTTCTAACTGACGTGATTACTATTAACCATTGAATATTCATTAAAATTCAAGCTAAACACCTTTCCTTAATTTATTATATAATTTACACAATATAATAATAATAATAATAATAATAATAATAATAATAATAATAATAATAATAATAATAATAATAATAATAATAATAATAATATAGTTAATGGAAATAAAATATGAAATGAAATTGTAAACATTAAAAATAGGATTTCTATGTCTCCAACAAAGACAGCAGTGGCTATCTTCAGGCCCATATTTACCAGTGGCGAAGCCCTTAAGAGGCTTTTGAGACTTAGCCTACTCAAAAATTTCCAGTTATTATATATCTAGTAATAGTGTAAGTTCGTAATAACGATGTATCGTAACACCTGGTTTCATTCTGATTCTTCCATATATTAAATTCACTGTTGGCAGTCATTCCACTGTGAGAGGCTTGTGGCAGAAGCCTTGTAGCAACGTGCGACGGCCTCACTCACAGGCAGTGGCACTCACAAGCTTGAGGGTGGCCTGGGAGAAAGGGGTATTGATTCACTATGACTCAGTAGCAGGATGCGGGGCAGGGTTTTCATTAAATGCGCTGCATTGTTGAGTGTTAGTATATTAAAAACTGCATGCATGTGTGTGTTACATACTAATTTTGTGTAAAATGGCTCATGTTGAGAGAACATTAAAGTCATTATTTGTAGAATTAAAAGAGAAACCATTTTCAAGTTGGATGGGGTGTATGAAACGAAATGTGCTTACGAAGATAGGAGATCGACACCACATTTACATATTAAGATAGCGGATGGAGGAAGACAAAACAGAAATTTTAAATTTTCATGTATAAGAAATATCCTTGGCTAACAGGGTGGCCTAAGACAATTAAATTATATTGTTATACCCGAATTCTGTTTGGAGGTTAAAATGAGTGGTAATCACCTTCGTGTAGGGCCTGTAACAAAAAATTTTGACAGAAAAGCCGAGAAACATCTGCTGTATAAAAAGATATAAGGCAAGCAGATTTTTTTTAGCCTATTCAGTATTTACACTTTAGCTTCGCCACTAATATTTACCAATGGTAGACAGTGGCAGAATTTAGAGGACAGTAGTTTTCCCCCCGATGGGCCAATACAGACATGAATAAATATCATAGCATAATCATATGAAACATTTAAGACTAAGATAAATGTAACATTCGTAATGAAGAAAGAACTATGACTCTGGAAGGGGGAAGCAATTGCCATAAAACTTGCTAACACCCATTCTTAAAGCGTTCATCTTTGTTAATGCAGATGCGTTTCACTATGAACTCTCACCTGGGATATCAAGCTTTCTTTTGCTTATTTTATAGTTGTGTGTAGGTTTTTATTTGGAAACGCAAGAAGGCCACATTATTTCAACAATATATATTACAGTTTCTGATTGATGAAATGTTCAATAAATCACCATCATGTAAAATATAATACAATTTATATGAGATGATCTCAGCATTGATAACCACTAGACTAGATGGCATTTCGGAAGGTGGTCAGCTGCTGTAAGCGCCGTAGCATTTCTGGTATGTGACGTCACAAGCTTGTCCAGTAGAACCAATCGGAATCAGTTTGTAACAAGTACTTCCCGAGTTTGTTCACGAGTGAATGTTTCAATACATTGAATAAGTAAAACTAATATTTTCTGTGTGTGTGTAAGATAAGGGTTTTTGAGAATAAGGTGCTTAGGAAAATATTTGGGGCTAAGAGGGATGAAGTTACAGGAGAATGGAGATAGTAACACAGTGCAGAACTGCACGCATTGTATCCTTCACCTGACATAATTAGGAACATTAAATCCAGACGTTTGAGATGGGCAGGGCATGTAGCACGTATGGGCGAATCCAGAAATGCATATAGAGTGTTAGTTGGGAGGCCAGAGAGGAAAAGACCCCCTTGGGGGGGAGGCCGAGACGTAGATGGGAAGATAATATTAAAATGGATTTGAGGGAGGTGGGATATGATGGTAGAGACTGGATTAATCTTGCTCAGGATAGGGACCAACGGCGGGCTTATGTGAGGGCGGCAATGAACCTCTGGGTTCCTTAAAAGCCAGTAAGTAAGTAAGTGTAAGATAAATAAATGGCAGAAGAGACTGTAAAAAGACAAGTACTGCACAGGCAGGCGTGGAAAATAGTGTTTAAGGTGTATAATTATTTTAAAAACAATGATGAGCAGAACGCTGCCAGCCATCTTGATGCGCAAGGAACGACTGCAGAAGCATGTGGTGTGGGATTGGGAACAGTCTAAAAAATATTGTTAGTGAAGTAAAGAGGGTTTGTTTGATGTCATACTTACAGCAATCAATGGCTAAGATCATTATTGTGTTTCGATAATTTAAATTCTCTCCTGCGCTATTTGCATTGCACGTGCGTGTGGAGTACGGTGTGCAATGTTGTACGCTGCCTTGCTCTCTCTATTTGTCTCTCTCGACGCAAACGCTAGCAGACTACCGCCTTCCGAATTGCCGTTGACTCTAGAAGCATCTAATTTTTTAATGGTTACTCCCCATTGTGAATTCGTTCATGGTCTTTTAAACGACTTGGCCTTAAAAAGGCCCTACCACAAGTGTTGCATTTGAAGGGCTTCTGCCCTGTGTGTGAGAGCGTGTGTTCTTTTAAACGACTCGGCAATCTGAAACCCTTACCACAGAGATCACATACGAAGGGTTTCTGACCTGTATGAATAGCAGTATGTGCTTTCAAATTACCTTGAGTTGTGAATCCCTTACCACAGAAATCGCATACGAAAGGCGTGTCCTTTGTATGAATGCGTAAGTGATCTTTCAAACTGCTAGCTTGTAAGAAACCCTTATCACAGAATTCGCATTTAAAAGGTTTGTCCTCCATGTGCGCCTGCATGATATGATACTTTAAGCTCTTCTTACTGCATAAAGTTTTGGAACAAGCATTGCATTTATACGTGTCTTCTCCATTGTGCTCACTCATATGATGTGTAATATCATTTGCAGTAAATCTCTTCCCACAAATTGGACATTTGACAAGGTTGTCTCCTGAATGAGAGAGTATATGACTTTTCAGATTATGTAATCTAGTAAAAGACTTTGAACAAATGTTGCATTCGAAAGGCCTATCACCTGTATGAGTTGATGCATGGTTTTTAAGGTAACCAAGACGCGAAAATGTCCGACCACAAATGGTGCATTTGAAATTCTTATCTCCTGTGTGAGTTAATGTGTGTATTCGGAGATGACTAAGTTGTCTAAAATACTTCTCACAAATGTTGCATTTGAAAGGCTTGTCGCCCGTGTGGGTTGAAGTATGCTGACGAAGATAATTTAGTCTTGCAAAGGTTTTATTACAAATTTTGCACTTGAAAGGCTTCATCCCTGTGTGAACTGTTCCGTGATTTTTAAGATGTTGCAGATGTCTGAAACTCATATCGCAAAAGTCGCACTTGAAAGGTTTGTAACCCGTATGAATTGATTTATGTGCACGAAGATTATCCAGTCGAGAAAAGCTCTTACCACAAATTTCACAGTCCAAAGATTTATCATCTGAGTGAGTTGATGCATGCGTTCTAAGACTATGAAGACTTGCAAAAGTTTTACAACAAACTTTACATCTGAAATTATTATGATCTGCGTAAGCTGATCTATTCTCTTCAGAAATATCAAGTCTTGCCAAATCTTTCGCACAAATGCCACATTTGAAAGGTTCCTGCCCCGAAGGAATGCAGACATGTTGCTTTATATGTTGTGATGAATTCAGTTCACTGACAAAGGATTCATATTCCAAGTCCTTTTGAGGTGAAGGGTCATTCCGAAATCCACAGTTCTCAAACGCGTGTTCTGTATGTTCTTGTGAGTGTGTGACTATATCAAATTGCTGTCCTGAATTCCTGCATGCGTCAATCTCTTGATTTCTGACGTCTTCTTGGGATTGAAGTTGCATACATCTGTAAACCCATACATTGCTGTTCACAATACTTCAGACCACAGGCACATATAACACAATCAAGTATGTAATTGTGTGTACTGCGAGGTAAATAATTTTCTTTACACAAAACTCTTCATTCATCCGAAAAATACAGATCGAATCATCATTATACCATCATAAGAACATTCGATGTGGCTAGTGAGTTGATGCAGACAGATTCCAGAGGTTAGGCTATGTTATTTTTCAAATTTAGTATGAAATCTCTTGGAGATTAAAAAGAGTAACATTTCATTTAGTGCACATACCTACCTTGTACATAAAATCCTTTATTCGCATCCAAAATGCAAGTATAATAATAATAATAATAATAATAATAATAATAATAATAATAATAATAATAATAATAATAATTTTTATTGGGTTATTTTACGACGCTGTATCAACATCTAGGTTATTTAGCGTCTGAATGATATGAAGGTGATAATGCCGGTGAAATGAGTCCGGGGTCCAGCACCTAAAGTTACCCAGCATTTGCTCGTATTGGGTTGAGGGAAAACCCCGAAAAAATCTCAACCAGATAACTTTCCCTGACCGGGATTCGAACCCGGGCCACCTGGTTTCGCAGCCAGATGTGCTGACCGTTACTCCACAGGTGTGGACTAATAATAATAATAATAATAATAATAATAATAATAATAATAATAATAATAATAATAATAACAACAACAATAAACAGTGGAAACAAACTTGAAACTATGTTTTCATGAAGAAGAAGTTGCCAATATAAGCCAAACTCGATTGCTATTATAAATTTATTTAACTCGTGAATTTTGGTGAGTAGTGACACTTTTATCGTATAAAAATGCAGAGATTATTATTACTAAATTCAATCTAATTACAACCTTATTCCTGAAAACTAAGGTCCTAAATTAACAATAAGTCTATTTAATTGCTGTATATCATCATATAATTTTCTAACCAAGTAACATTCCATTTCATACATGGATCCCACATATCTGCTTCCTCAGTCCAGGTATTGTAGGGTTGCCATTCTGTTGACACGTTTTCTCCATTTCTGTCCTAATTAGCAATGCAGTCTAGTACTGGCTCCATCTTGAGTTCTTCCGTGGTAGCTATGCGAGGATTTTGATACATTTTTGCAATCAGTTGGTCATGTTAGTTCGTGGTTTGGATATCTTAATTAGCCATCCTGTTCTTCTGATTATTCTCTGCTAATTTTTTGGGCCTATTTCAAAACGTTGCACCCTATACTCTACGAAACCGGCAACATTGACCGATCTCAAGCTATGTAAAACACAAGAAGTTCAAAATCTACAAGTAAACAGACGTCAGAATGCAATGCTAATCTTTCGGAATCTGTTCCAGCAGTGGTTTCAAACTAATAGAAAGCATTTGAAAGACTGTAATTATAGTAAAACGGTAAACTAAAAATGTGTAACTGTAATTTCGTATTAAGCATAAATCTCCATTCTTTGTAAATAGTTTCTTTTGTATTAAAAGTTCATTGGTAGTAAGTGATTTATATTTTATTTCATCTTGAAAACCGGCATGTGTTTCTGTTCAACTTCGTCAAGTTCCTCTTTTTAGAAGAGTAAAACATATCCTATTTACACGTCATGACGGCACATGGAGGTAGAGTACCATGCTTTCACGACTTCAGCACCAGACTGAAATGATATGGTTGGCACCATGCTTTGATCGCCTAAGGCTAGGAAAGATCCAGTATTCATAACAAGACACTGAGTAGACCCCAGATGAAAATGACCTTACATCTCCTACATCATAAATGAAGAAAGGGACAAGATCTATTAGCAATATCAGGGTTTCTTCGAAAATGTGAAACAAAAATTAGTTACATCTTAATTACCACAACTTAATAATTACCCATAAGCACAGTGAAAACACATTAATAATATTTCAGTCATTAAATCCAGACGATTGAGATGGGCAGGGCATGTAGCATGTATGGGCGAATCCAGAAATGCATATAGACTGTTAGTTGAGAGACGGAGGGAAAGAGACTTTTGGGGAGGCCGAGACGTAGATGGGAGGATAATATTAAAATGGATTTGAGGGCGGTGGGATATGATGGTAGAGACTGGATTAATCTTGCTCAGGATAGGGACCAATGGCGGGCTTATGTGATGGCAGCAATGAACCTGTGGGTTCCTTAAAAGCCAGTAAGTAATATTTCAGTCACCTTAAAATCTATCATCAGACTTGTTTTTGAAACCCTCTGATCTTCAGTTCAATGAATAAGCAGTCAACTTCTCTCCCAGCATTCTAGACTATATTAGACTTGCATATGCAATCGATGACTACTGACCACCACAGCTCAGGCATTGGTGCCAAGGTTTAAATAAGTGAAGCAGAATAATATTCGTAATTTCGTTACCCACAATCATTCCAGTGTTTGAAATTCGTTTCATTACTTTTGTAACCAATTGCTTAAATTAGTTAGGCCTACTTTTTGGTTACTTTCATTGCCAATAGACACCTTGCACTATTCTCACCTTTGTGTTAAGTCGACATCTTTTTCAACTATGTCTGCCATTGACTCTTCTTTTATTGCATCCTCATTCCATGGCTCTTCCTGAAAAAGAGAAATGCCATTTCCATATAGTAAATATAATACGAAGAAGAGATACAGAAATAGTTCACGAATTGAGAACAGCACTGAAATCCATACAATATGAAACCATGGCTGAAAAGCAAACTCATTATTCTATTATAGCGAAATATAGAAGACAATTAACTTGAGAACTCTCTTCAAATCATATGCCATGTTCAAAACAGAGCTATGTACATAAATTATTACTATATGATCACCATCATTATTATCTTTTCCTTTTGTTTCGCATTCTGATATCGCCGTTTATGCATATTTGTAATGTATTGTTTACCAGCCATTAAATTTTTTTTTTTATTTTAGTGGGTTATTTTACGACGCTTTATCAACATCTAAGGTTATTTAGCGTCTGAATGGGATGAAGGTGATAATGCCGGTGAAATGAGTCTGGGGTCCAGCACCGAAAGTTACCCAGCATTTGCTCATATTGGATTGAGGGAAAACTCCGGAAAAAAACCTCAACCAGGTAACTTGCCCCGACCGGGAATCGAACCCAGGCCACCTGGTTTCGCGGCCAGACGCACTAACCATTACTCCACAGGTGTGGACACCAGCCATTAAAAGAAAAGCTCCAAGACGTGATACAGTTCATGATGGATTGTGAGGATAAGTTTTACCAAAGGTTCTGCCTATGGTGGGTGTCGACACATCCGTCTTTAATGCTAAAAAACAGTTGCTTTTTGCTACCTCAGCTCAACTGCTGAATTGGAGCTACTGTGGAATGTGATGGTAGTTTCTCTTTTGGATGTCTATGACTTAATTATGCATACATTAAATTTAACATTCTTGTTTGTTCACGATTTTTTCGGCTACTGTATCTCTTTCAGCAAAACTTACTTAAATCCTTTACTTAGGACAGTGTAAAGAAAGTGAGATATGTGGCCTTTAGGCAAGGTTTCCACATAGTTACTTCAAAGGAACAGCGCAAAGTGGACTGAGACAAGTGGGCAACAGGCTTGGGACTCACATATTCTTTCTCACAGCCTCATATTCCCTTTCAAGGACACAAAATCACATATCCTTCAATTATTTTATTCTCCCATTTCCCCTTCTTTGGTCAGTCTCACTTCAGTATGTAATTACTGGATATGATGTATTCATCTTGCCTGTGGTAATATTTATTTAATCTTTAACGCCATCCTTATCTAACATAAAAATTAAAAACCAAGAATAAAGACGTTTCACACAATTCATAGAATTTAATAATTCCAGTCTATTTTTAGTCTTCTATTTTACTATCCTGAATCAAGTAATAGGCTATTTAACACTGATGAAACTGGTGACAGAGACATGGAATTTCGCGAGATGAGGCCGAGGACTCACCATGGGATTACCTGATATTCGTCTTATAGTTGGGTAAAACCTCGGAAAAAATGCCAAGTAATCAGAGCCCAAATGAGAATTAAATCCATGTCCAAGTGCAGATCCGTATCAGTGAGTAAACAAGCCTAAAGCCTGAACCACGTCAGTGTTTTTTTTTTTTTTCATAGTTATGTTGCAGCATTCTGGGTCACCCCGATTTTCTTCATTTTAAATAAATATGACTGAAAAAAAAATTTTTTTTTAGGGAATTACTTTTAATCTGAAAGTGCACAGAGTTCTGTAGTATTTATTTGCAGCATAGTTGAAAGTACATAAATGATAATATCATATTATGATTAGGCTTGTTTATTTGGAAAGTTTCATAGTACCCGGTACTTGTTACATAAGCCGCTAAGTCAGCCATTGTTGTATATTTATAAGAGATGTGTATTTTCCCTGGACCAAAATATTACAAACTGACTAAAATCACATCTAGTAACAAATTATTAAAATTCTTTTCAGAAAGGAACCACTGTGCAAACACAAAAACGACTTATGTGACGAGTACAGGGTATTAGGAAACAACCGAACATCACATTTCTGCTGTTCGATCCACCATCCCTTTAATACATATTACCCTTTTCTATTAATATATTAATTTGCCAAGTATTTTCTGGTTACTTTCTATTCTTCTGTTTTAAATGAACTGCTATCTATTCTTCCCTATCTAGGGAATTACGGTACTCTGAAATGTAAGTAACTAAAAACCATGCTGTAATGTTGGTTGAAATTATGGCCAACTATACAGAAGGGTACACGGGAAAAACGAACAATGTCACATTTCCATTAAAGGTGAGATAGTGATCTATTTCAGTATATTACTGCAAAATTTATTGATGTTTCTACTTGAAATGAAGGAAATGATGAGTGTATCCGTGGTTTTAATTCTTCTTTACCACTTTTGGTAAAAATACCACTAAAGTTTGTAGTAATACAGTTAATTAGATAATGACACCCATAACAGCATTGTGACATTGTTCGTTTTTCCTGTGTACCCTTCGTTTGCCAAGTAATCATGCACAATTCAAATATTAAGGTAAGTGATAAATATCACGTTGTGGAAATTGATTAATCAAAGTTTGGGAAAGAAAGTACCATAAAGAGAAACGTATCAAAGACCAATGGATGTCTTGTGTCCATCCACAGTCGACTTTACTACCAAATAATTTTTTTTTGGTACAGGGAAAATATTTGTCTCTATTAATTTCTGATCAAACACATCACTACTCAGTTCAACATAATATTTTTAAACAACCACAACAGTTTGCTTATTTGTATTCTGGAGTCTAGCAATTTTCTTGTTATAGGCCTAATATACTATTATCATCATAAATGACGATGATAAAGATTGAACATCATGGTCCATTCTACCTTCAACTTTATTTTGATCTAAGTTAATGGCATCGCATTTCTGGACATCCATAACTGTGGTAACCATGTGGGATATAATCCAATGAAACTATATATGAGCCGTTCAGAGCAAAAGTGGTGTAAGTCAAAATTGAGTAATGAGGTTTAAAGTAAAAATTCTGTAAAATATAGCGCAAAGTAGCAATTAATATTCAATTTATTTAAACTATTAGTAGTCAGTGAATACCAAGAAGGACATATTAATAGCTACTTTGCGCTGTATTTTACAGAAGGTTCAATTTAACCCTCATTACCCATTTTTTACTTACACCACCTTTGCTCTGAACGGCTCATATTCTGAAATAATCTGAGTTCTTGTGCGAGAAAAAGAGGGCATTATTAAAAGTAAACTTACCTTCATATCAGGCTCCAACAGTGGAAATGTAACGGGAACTTCATCTTCATACTTTATGTCTGATATGAGATCATTGCTCAGCTCGGAAGGTTCAATCTTGATTTCATTCAAAGAATTCCCTTTCTGTGTATAAAATGTAAAAAAGGTAAAATTATACTTTATCACTTGCAGGATTCCAGAGGGACAAATTCTTTGTTTATCATGGAATCTTTGATATCTAATATTTTAATGCCAACAACCACAATACAAGTTATGATGTCCCTTCACATAGGTCATACCATACAATCTATTTACATTTTCGGTAATTTGCTAGGAAACGTCGTTGCATATAGATCAATTTTACACTAAATCTAACCTTAGTGCATACAACGTATACTAAAACACTAACCTAACCTAACGTAACCTGTCACTGATTAAGAAAAAGGTTAGGTTAGTTTAGGGTTTTAGTATATCTTGCAAAAACAAATTTTAGGTTTAGTGTAAAAGTGGTCTATATGCAACGTCGTCTCCTAGCAAATTACCACATTTTCCTCTGAACATCATGGAATCAAAGAACAAACATGCATTCGATTACCATACATAGCGACTTTTCCTCTTCCCAAATTCTATCATCACACTCTACAGCCAGTGGGTCGATATCAGATTCTGTTTTAATTCTATCCATGATAACTGAAAGAAAACTAAAATTTGTACATTTGTCAGAAAATAACAGTCATTCAACAATATAATCAAGACTGGTGTAGTTACTACATGTTCCACGAATGGAAGGAGACTGAAAATATGAAGGGATTTATTAAAATCTTCCTGTCAGAAGACATGAATTAGGCCTAATCTGTGAAATGAACAATGTATGTAGTAATCCAATTGCAGTGAGTCCGAAGTTGTTTTAATAATAATAATAATAATAATAATAATAATAATAATAATAATAATAAATTCTTAGTAGATAGTTTCTCTTACACTAGTATATGAAACAGAAAATTTATCTATACCGGTACCACACATTTTCATAAATTCGAGGAATTGAGTTATCTGATGTCGAAAAGAAATGAAATTCATATAAATGTATTTCAGGCATTTGCCATTGCTTCTGTGATTGAATTTTCATTGCTCCTCTTTGAAAATCATATAAGTCACAATTTCATTACAAGACAAAATAGGAAGAAATTAATCAGATCATTGAGACTAGTCCCAATTGTTAGAAACCAATCTCAGATGTATTGAAAAATCATATTAAAGAAATTACCCCCAAACTAAATTCAGTTTGTTTTGCTATTAGATCCATGCTATTAGTAAATATCAATACTTTGCATACTTCCACTCGGTAATGAGTTTTGGAATAATATTCTGGGGAAATTCCACAGATAGTAACAGTATATTTCTATTACAAAAAAGACTAATTAGAATAATAGTAGGTGCCAAATCTAGGGAATTGTGTAGGACTATTTAAAAAAAAAAACCACAAATAATGCCCATGGCTTGTCAGTATATCTTTTCATTAATAATCTTCCTCGTATGTAATCGTGAAAACTTTGTAACTAATTCAACAGTTCATAGCATAAATACACGTCAAAAAAATGACTTTCATACTCCATCGGCAAGTCTATCGTGCTATCAAAAAGGAGTGCGTTATATGGCAGTAAAAATTTTAATAGCCTCCCTATCGATATAAAAAATGAAACTCAAAACATAAGATTATTTAGGGCCAAATTAAAGAAGTACCTAATTTCTCACGCCTTCTATTCTGTAGGTGAATTCATGACATTCAATAACACTTCATGAAATTGATACTAAAACTATGTGTTGTACTAGTAGACTATATTGTAAACTCGTCTGTATATATTTCATCTAGACTGTGACTATAAATTAAAATTGTATAATAGTATTAAGTTTTTTGACTTGTTCCATATTCTAGCTGTAAGCATGTATGAATACCATGGAATGTTAATAAATACAATACAATACAAGGCTCGAATCTGTACTGATGTAGGCCTGGTTGGCGCAGTTGGTATAGCGCTGGAATTCTATGCCCGATATTGCGGGTTCGATTCCGGGCTAGGTCGATGGCATTTAAGTGTGCTTAAATGCGACAGGCTCATGTCAGTAGATTTACAGGCATGAAAAAGAACTCGTGTGGGAAAAATTCTAGCACACAGTGACGCTGATATAACCTCGGCAGTTGTAAGCGTCATTAAATAAAACATAACATTTAACATTTTCTATATTGAATTTGCACCAAATTTTCTTAATTAACGACCAACATAATTTAAAGCTTAAGTGTATTAAATAGGGAATACTTAAGTTAACTGTTAAAGTATTAAAATGCGAAAACTAGCAAGAAAAAATAGCCATAGCCTATGCATGTGTATGTCTTGTGTGAATATGTGCATATGTATGAGTAGCTTAATATCAAAGGCATCTGACCCTCAGATCGAAATTTAGATGTGGATTCTTATACAGTTTTCATACTCTTTTCAGTTATGGTGAAACCATATGCAAACTGTAGCAAACTCTAACACTTACTAACTTACTGGCTTTTAAGGAACACGGAGGTTCATTGCTGCCCTCACATAAGCCCGCCATCGGTCCCTATCCTGAGCAAGATTAATCCAGTCCCTACCATCATATCCCATCTCCCTCAAATCCATTTTAATATTATCTTCCCATCTACGTCTCGGCCTCCCCAAAGGTCTTTTCCCCTCTGGCCTCCCAGCTAACACTCTATATGCATTTCTGGATTCGCCCATATGTGCTACATGCCCTGCCCATCTCAAATGTCTGGATTTAATGTTCCTAATTATGTCAGGTGAAGGATACAATGCGTGCAGCTCTGTGTTGTGTAACTTTCTCCATTCTCCTGTAACTTCATCCCTTTTAGCCCCAAATATTTTCCTAAGAACCTTATTCTCAAAAACCCTCAATCTCTGTTCCTCTCTCACAGTGAGAGTCCAAGTTTCACAGCCATACAGAACCAGTATGGCCAGACGTTCCTTATTTTCTGGATCAATTCCTCATTTTCAATTATTGTTCCAGAAGAAAAAGAAGAATAAAAATGTCCCCATTCTTTTCTATTAAAAACAATTTTGTCCACTGAAGTTCACTTTTATTTTACTTACAGATAAAAGTATTATTTCAGTTATTAAATTCAGAGTCTGTTGAAAGCAATCATCAGCCTGAGAACAACTGAGGACAGTTTTTGCAAAACTTCTAACTGTAAAAACTAAATGTTATAGGAAACACAAAAAACTGAAATAACTGCAAGTTTTGCTATAGCTCTCACATAGAAAGCAAGTTTTGAAAAAACGATCACAGTTTGACACACTACTGTGAAGGAAATAATAAGATTTTCCTAAGAAGCCTTTAGCATCATGTAGACGCCTGTCTTATGTTAACTAATCCACCAAAATCTCAATTTTGAAAATTTTGCAGTTAGCAAGTTTTTGCAAAAATGGTCCTCAATTACACAGATGACAATTAAACATAACATCACAGAAGACAAATATTAAATGAAAGATCAATCATTATCCCTGCTAATTTATTAATGTTTCAGACGAGGTTCTTCATCTCTCTTGCGTCTCAGTATCTGTCCACTATAAAATACTCGTAGCTTTTGACGAAGCTGAACAACTATAATGTTTTTCACGCGACTTAATTCATATGTTTCATCTTCTTCAGAGCTTCACTTTTTGTCAGGACACATGTAATGTTTAACTTACCACAACTAATAGCAACTAAGTCTTAACATTACAATTAGACAACGTTGCATAAGTGCTAATGGCTAGTTCTGTTCTGAATGGATAGTCATGATCTCCCTGAACGAAGTCTAATGAAAAGGGGTACAGGCAGATGTTGATGAACTATTATAATGCTGTCTTGGTTACACAGTATTCACTCTGGACTGTGAAGAATACAGATACACTGGAGGTAACAGTATGTTGGAGGAACTGCTATGATTAATCTACAAGGTATCTATCCCAAAAGTCATGCTCCACTATCGTCCAAATGGGAAGAGATCTCTTGGTTGTCCAAAGAAGCGCTGGATTGAAAATTCAACTGTGAGATCGTAACAGGCCATTTGGCCTAATACTTGAAGGAAGAAGAAGAAGAAGAAGAAGAAGAAGAAGAAGAAAAGAAGAAGAAGGAGGAGGAGGAGGAGGTATCTAATAAGTCAATACGTATTATCAAGTTGGTAATAAATAATGTAGAAATACTGTACATTATGGCGGTAGCTGTAGCATGAAATGAGAACTTATTCCCCCCATTTATGTTTCAAGTAAATGCCTCCAGTATCCTACTTAGCATCGAAGAGAGAGTCAAAATTGCCACAAGGTACGAATTATGTCGAGTTCAGCATTGCTGGAGGGCTAAAAATAGAATAAATCCGACTCTCAACCCCAAAACCATCAGAAACTGCCATAGTAAACTAAAGAGAACAAGTTGTGTGTTGAATTGGAAACATTTGGGTCGACCGTCAATGCTGTGATATAAAGAAAATGTTGCTATATTGTTTAGGGTATGTATGGAAGAAGCCCTAAGAAGTCCATCTGTCAGGCATCCAGAGAAAGCAGGTCAACACGCTATGCCACTGAGGAAGAAAAAAAAGATATTAATTTCGTCCATGGAAGCCATCCAGCAAATCTTTCCTGAGGACTGTGACCGCCATATGCAATTTTAAAAAGTCATATCATGGACCTACAGAGCAGCATGCTAGAAGCCCAGATCTTATACTTGCGATCTTTTCTTATGGCGCTGGGCCAATAAACTTTACGAGATTCACTCTAGAACTCTTGATGATCTTCAGGACAGAATATTTTAAGTTTTAAAAATAGTGCTGAATACAAAAGAGTAATTCTACATCTAAGCCCTATAAGAAATTGCCGATGATCTGTTCATAGAGACCTCCCACAATAAGGAAAGGGACACGAGTCATTCATGTGTCATAAATCAACGAGATGCTTACAGAATATCCTGTCCAAAGATATTTTGTCAAAAGACGATTTGGACAAATCGTAAGACGTCCAAAATAATAAATAGTCCATGGATATTTGGTCCAAGACATTTTCGTCAAGCAGTTTCGTCAATTAAAAAAAATTGTTTACCTTTAACAATATGTGTAAACAAGATGGTACTGGTATTTTATGATTATGCAATTTGTTATTTCTGATATAGGTTGTTTCATAAATCATATTACACAATTAATTATGAATAATAAATTACAAAATTACTTAAACGTTCTTTAGCAATACGTTTCTTACTTACATTTTGAAATTTAGCTATACTAGCACTTCCATGAACATCGTTGTCATTTGTTACTTTGTTAACAACATTCTTGCAAATTGGATACCTGGGAATAATAATTGTTTTTAAATTGTACAGTAAAAATGCCATGATTAATACAATGTACGAAAAGACGTTAAATCTAAGAAAATTATGGTTACATGTATCATTTCCATTCGACGAGTAGTGAAAATATCCTAAAGTGATGGTGGTGTAAAAAAAAAAAAAAGATAAGCAAAGATTTTGAACCCCTGAACACTGGGGTAAATTCATTTAACATATTCAATACTATTTAATGTATGTATTATCTTAGATCATATATATATAACAGATAGATCATCGCTATGTTAAGATCGTTTGCACTTTGAAGAGAACAACCACCAGGATCGCCACCCGTCTACCGTAAACGAGCACGGGATGGCAGTACAGTCGCTAATGTAATTCAAATAGGAATTATGACGTGACTCCTTATGTAACAACTAGATGGCAGCGTAGTAAACCTGAGAAAAGTTGTTAACTTCAAAACCTATAAGGCCGACCTATCTGGGGTATATATGATCTAGGGTATTATGTATTTCCATAATGTATTAAAGAGGAAAAAAAAATTATGTTACCCAGTATGTAATGTGTGGCGAGGTGCATAACGACTACCTATGAGAAGAAAAAAATCATTAAAGTAACACAAACTGCAAATGTCAGCCATAATCATGTTGTTTCACTTCATTTAATCGGAATGTAAATGAATCAATTCCCTTGAACGAATACCTTCATGGACAAAACTGGACTAAGATTTTGCTGGTCTTTACTGTTTTGGACAAAGTGACAATGACCAGAAAGACCACTGGACGATTTTTACGTTGGATGAAATTCCTCCTGGCCCAATCGCGTATTGTACATAATGCCATTGGGCATGCTCTGAATTTTTATTACCCTTTTTAGGTTTGGGCTTGTAACCTTTGAATCCAAATGCAAGCTTAGTAAATACTATAATCTTTTCGCTGTAAGAAAAATCCTAATGTAAACAATAGCACGTGACTGAAGTGAGGCTTCATTGGCCGCTGTTTGGCGCCATAGATTCTCAGTAAGTGTTGTACATTCTGTTTCATGTTAAATAATTTCCGTTACTCGTCAAGTAGGCCTAACCTCACTACTATGCATTCATTTGTTTGGGAAACATTTACTTTATAATTACTACAATTAAATTATTTTTAAGTCTTATGTCCTCATAATGGACAGTTGAGGATACCGAAGCCATACTTCAATACTAGCTTACGTGAACAACTACGAGCTCAAGTGACGCCAGCTTGTTACAAGAACAGACTACCTCGGTATTTCTGTTGGTATTCATCCGCGTTCATAGTACATAACAAAATATAAAAGTAGCTTTTCTTTTACATAGCGTTTTACACATGAGTGAAGTTAAATGTTTCATTGTATTGAACAACTAGAATTCAATTTTTTATTTTCAAATAATACAAGATTGTGGTTGCCAAATACGAACTATATTTTCCTGCGTCATGTGAGTGTTTCGACTGGGAGCCAATCACAGATATGACAGCAACGTGATTATGTTTACATTAGGATTTTTCTTAGCGAAAACAGTATATACTACGAAGGACTCAGCAGGCACTACTGACTTTGTAAACGAAATAACCCTTGTGCAGTCCAAAGTCCCACACTCTTCTGTGTATGTTTTCAGCTGACAGACAGATTTGCTGTCAACAGTTCTTCTTTGCTACATGGCGACCCTTAACTCTAGCTTCTTTACGACGGTTGCGAATTGTCTGTAGACTTCCTGGAAATGAAGCCGCAACCTTGAGATCAGCAGCATGCTGTGAAGGGTTGTCTTCAACGCGTGATAGAAGAGCCTTATCTTGCTCCTTTGTGGAGATGCGTGGGCGACCCTTAGAATGCTTCTTCGCAACCTGTGAAGTTTCTCGGAAAAGTTTAGTCCACCGACACCCTGTAGAGATTGGAACACCTGTTACACGAGATGCTTCTCTGGCAGAATAACCATCATTCACAAGAGCTAATACAACTAAGCGTCTGTCTTTCAACTCTGACTTTAGTGAAAAGAATTTGTCTCGCAAGATAGAATATTTCGAACATTTGGAATCATTAGATTCTTTTCCACACACTTCGGAGTCTGTTTGCAACACGGAATTAATATGTGACTGTTCTGTTAAACTGTCCTGTTGCTCCAAGATGTTGGCTTCCTTCTGTGTGCTAGGGTTTTCTCCACATCCACAAACTTCATGCGTTTGATTCTCATTTGTTTTCGTGTTGGTCCCTATGTCAGAGTGTTGCATGGGCTCCTCGGACATGTCAACATCTTGGCTACGCACACTTTCTTCACAGTATGGGTGCACAGACCTGTAAGTACATAGATATGTAGTGACATAACTGGAAACTACTGGGTGTTCAGTTCAAAGTGTGTCATGGCTCACTGTATGCCGTCATGTGGCTAGTCGATGAGCCTAGAGAATTCAATCTTCCTACACTTCTGCAGAGGTGTCTTACTTATGTGCCAGAGAAGTTCCCTAGCAACTACGGCGTTCATTCAAAAGAGTACTTACCGATACGTACGGTAACGCCTGTAGTGGCAGGAATGTGAACTGTTTGGAAACACGTACTGAGGTGAGTTTTTTTCGTACTGTCGGGATATGTGGAGAGGGTTAAGACGATTACTTACGTATTTGTTGACATTAACTTCGACGGTCAACATGGACACGGAGCATTTGATTTGTGTTGTGGAATGTTTCCGTACGCAACCAATGATAACAAATACCCTGTGTACGACTTGGCCGCGCAAAACACAGTTCGAAAGAGGTTATGGTAGCACACAGACTGTACAGGCCGCCATCTGTTTCTACGACGTTCAAGTTTACCGTACACGTTCTCAAGTTCAGATTGAACGCCTTGATTAATAGGCAACTTCTCTGACACAAAAGCTGAAACTCGCTTCAAATCACTGACTCATCAACAGTGACGTCATGACACACTTTGAAATGAACACCCAGTATTATGCCAATACTTCGATTGCAGCGATGTTGTGCTACTTAATTAACTTATTATTCCCAGAACATGAATTTTACCAGTGATCGAAAAGTACTGGGGATAAATTTGAATAAGGAACAAAAAAAAGTTTCCCTTCCAGACAGTATTCGAACCACGAAAGTCTTAGTTACCAGTCTATCGTGCTCTGGGTGAACAAGGCTCTGAAATTAGCTACAAGGGTTGGTCCGGTTTTTTTTTTTTTTTTTTTGCTACTACTGTACAGTCTTAGAAAAAAGGTTTCGTCGCACAAACACTTTATACTTCCCAGAAAGGAAGCAGTGCGCATGATCAGAGGACGAGCGACCTGGTTCACAACAGAATGATAATTGAGGAATAAAATTAGTTTTGTTTCATTGTATGTCTGATCCTGCGCACTGCCTCCTTTCTGGTACTTTATAAAGCATCTGTGCGATAAAACTTTTTTCTAAGACTGTACTTATAATGAAGTGCAACACGCAACTTTACAGTACGTGTACATATCTATTTTATTCTAATGTTGTACTTTCAATTCAAAAGAATACAAACTAGTAATGTAAAACATATAGAGGTGAGCCTGCCTGGAGAGAAATAAAAAATAGGTTGCAGCAGCCAAATTACTATTCAAGGAACGACCACTCATATAAATTGAGGGAAAAAAGACAGAGGACGGACACTGGAAAGTTTTCTTTTCTCAATCGTACTATCAGGGACTGGAATGCTTTACCTGCAGACCTACTAAAGGTTTTACCAACAACCAAAAATGTATTTAAAAATAGGCTTAAGGACCTTACTAATAGACGATAAATATACACAGTATTTAAAGGGTGTAAATGATATTTTGTTATTGAAGTGTTGTATCAGTGAAGAATTTGTGTTGTGTCAGTGAAGTGTGTTGTGTAAGTGAAACGTGTTCCTGTCAGGGAAGCTTTATAGTTTATAGTGGCAGTGCAAAGTATTTGAACAGTGAAATGTTTTTGAAGTGTTAGTGAAATCAGGATAGAATCAGTGAAATGTGTCGTAGTTCCAGTGCAGTGAGTGAGTTGACAGCGAAATGAGTGTAGTGTTGAAAGGTACTTGTGCAGATATGAACATATCATACTCGTGGGCTTTAGTTCGAACTCAGGTTTAAGATACAAATTAGATTTATTTTAAATGTTATTTTAAGTGATCGTGCTTCATTTAATTTAGGATATTCCCTGTTGTTATTATTATTATTATTGTTATAAATTATTGTTAATATTAATTATTAGTATTATTTTAATTAATAAGTTTATTATTGTCATTATTGAGTGTAATTAATTACCACTGCCACCGGGTATATACCCATTGCAGTGTGAATAAATACACACATTACATTCTTTAAAAAAATATTACCAAATCGAATTTGTTTTTTTTTTTTTGTGCAGGGGCGCTATAAGGAAAATGTAACATGTGAAGGAAGACATAGTCTCAAAAAGTTTGGGAACTCCTGCACTAAACTAAGGCTGAAGATATCATCATAATAATCAATATTAACATCGTTATCATCACAGTATTGACTGGTTAACTATATCTGAAAAGGAGACTATTTATGATTTGAGAATACTCTATTCTGATAAATTTTTTCGTATGATCCCAGTAGTACTACTAAAATCATGTATATCTTCTGTTCAGAACAGTGGTGGGCAAACTTTTATGGGAGTTGGCTTAAAGAAATAAATACATGAGGTAGGTTAACATTGAAAGTTTATTGAAAAGTTGCAATGGTACATTTAACAAAACTATTGTAATGTTGTCCTATGTTTCTATTATTACATAAAAAAAAGTTATGAAGGAGTGTGTGATAAGTGGAATTGTCAATGTGCTAGCAAATGCTTTTAATAGTCTGGTTGCAATTGGAATGAGGTGATTCTCAGAAGTGAAGCTGAATATCCGTCTGTTTGTAACAATATGATGTTCTTTCCCCCACCCCCACCCGAAATTTCAAAGTAAAAACACTTTTTCACATTACCTACGAAAATTCAAACTTTCTGGGCGTGAGATAACAAATCAGGGAACTTCATTTTCATAAGGACTTGTAGAAGTCAAGTTCTATTTTAGGACTTGGAAACACGACAAATGTCGGCAGGCAATGTCTATTATGAAATGGTTACTCTGAACCAAATGTTAATTCAAATTTTGTAGATGGTTTGCGTAATTAATTCCTGGTCTGTGGTCACTAGTTACGTAACAGAAAAGAAAACAAATAAAAAATGCTTTTTTTCTCATTAAAAAAAATTTGGTCACTAAGTTAAATGCATACGAAACATCTTTATTTTCTTTTTTCTACACTGAGAAAATGTACACTTTCTGCAGCTAATTTAATCAGTACATTAAAAATTACCAAACAGAATCGAAAGACTTTTTTCTCTTCTTCTAACTATGAATGTGTATCTTTGGTATCCAATGACGATGAAGATAACAGAGACAAACCATGAATTGTTTTTGCAATCAACTATTTTGTATCGATAAGTAGTTATGCTACTCCTTACAGTTAAACAAAACCCCACAAGATTTGACACATAATTTCTTGCTTTGGCGATATCAACTGGTCACCTCAATCCTTAGACCTTACAGCAGTTGATGATTTTTACCTGTGGTCATAATTCAAAGAAAGGATGTTTCAAACCAGACCACACTGAGTCCAGGATCTGAAGAGTACGATACAGGCAGAAGTCTCACGATTATTGCTATGTAAATGTTATGTTTTATTTAACGACGCTCGCAACTGCAGAGGTTATATCAGCGTCGCTGGATGTGCAGGAATTTTGTCCCGCAGTTCTTCTTTTACATGCCAGTAAATCTACTAACATGAGCCTGTCGCATTTAAGCACACTTAAATGCCATTTATTGCTATGTATCATGAACAATTTGCGGGTAAGATTGCAACAAAGCATAAGATACCGAGAGTATCATTTCAAAAAAAAAATAAAAATATGCCAATAAATTGCATTCTTGAAGACATAATCTTTATTATTATGGTATTCAAATACTTTATAGTCACCTTACAACAGCATGCTGAAATTCATCAGAACCAACTGCCAGATCCTGTATAAACTAAATCAGATAAGGGTAAGATGCCTAAAGTATTTTTAAAGGATACTGATATGCTCCTGAAATCTTCTTTGAAACAAATTTTAGATCTGCCGCATGACATACCATATCACATGATATACAGTTCCCCTAAAGTTAAAGGCTTGGGATTATTTCGAGCCCACATTCAACGGTATAATTACTGCCTTACATTGCAAACAATCAATAACTGTCATGTTAATGCATCAAGAAATCTAGAAGCCGAGGCTAATAACTGTCTTAATAAATTGGGCATAAAAAGAGAACAATTGCTTGCAGAGACTAAAGAAATAACTAGTACAAAGCTGAGAAATATATTAAGAGATGAGGAATACAAAAAATGGTGCACACTCAAGCAGAAAGGCAGAGGTGTGGCATTATTTCAGGAATACACGCCAGCTAACCGTTGGATAAAAACAAGGGATGGTCTCTCTGTATCCGAGTAGAAACATGCGTGCCATGCCAGGTCGGTCTCAGGATGGCTCCCAGTGCAGACATTGCACTGAGATAGAAACCTTACCCCACATCCTGGGATTCTGCCAACATGGAACTCTCATCCAGAATACTAGACACCATGCAATACGAGAACTTATTGCTAAAGTCTTCCTTCTACGAGGTTCACCAAGAAGTCCACTGCCTTGCAAAAGATGGAAGTTCTCGACGAGTTGACATCATTGCCATTGATAGAAGAAATGAGAGAGCAATTATCATCGATCCCACCATGCGCTTTGAAACTGCAGTTGAACAACCTGTAGCAGTACATGAAGAAAAGAAGACCATCTATGACCCTACAATTCAATACTTTAGGGGTTATTATCATATATAAGGACAAACTGAAGTATTTGGCCTATTGTTCGGAGCAAGGGGAACAATTCCAAAATTCTCAGTTGAATTTTGAAGTCTTTTGATATTCCTTTAAAAATTTTGAAAATTATTGCTATAGACGTAATGAAATATTCTGTTCAGATTTTACTTAATCACCTGTACACCTAAATTTTTTTATATTCTATCTGATTACTAATAATTATTCAATAAAAGTAGGCTACTTTCCCAAGGGTAGCTTCCATTTGAAAATGAAAATCGTAAATACTGATAACACAAATGTTTATTTTTATTTTATTTGTTTAGTATGCTGTATCTTTTGGCAACACTTACTGAAGGGCAGCTACCCTTGTGGGATTTATATTTATATATGGGGATGCTGAGTTGTAGAGTGTCTTTGCAGATAGTGAAATGAACGCTTCCCATAAACGTCGCATTTGTACGACTTCCCGTGATTATGGGTTAGAATATGTGAAACAAGAGAGTGACGATGGGTAAAACATCCATCACACATGTTACACTTGTAAGGCTTCTGGCCTGTATGAGAAGCGAGTGATTGTCGCTGGGTATAGCTCTTGTCACAAAACCCACATTTGTAAGGTTGTTTCTTGCATGAGTGGGTAACAATGTGTGCTGTAAGGATTGGTCATTGCCTGAAACCCTTCTCACAAATTTAACATTTGAAATGCTTCTCCCATGTGTACTGATGAATAAGGAGCGGATTCCTATGTAATTAAATATTATTTTTGCGTGTGATAGAACACAATTAACGAAGTTAAAAATTCCGAACATGAAGTTTCAAGTTTAAAACCCGAATTTTATATCACATAAAAACACATATTTTCACAAAAAAAATTATGTAAATAATATTTTCAGGAAATCTATTATAAACACATAAATCTTGGAGTTTTTTTACTTAAATAATTTTTTACAAGAAATTTTAAATATTTTAAAATTAAATCAATAAGGCCTATCACTCAGAAGTACGTTATCTTTTCTAAGAATTCTTGGTTGCTTCGTGTTTCTAAGAGCTGCTGTGTGGTGTATCCGTGATCCATTTTTGTAATAGTATCGCCTCAAGTTCTGAGAACTGCTAGGCAGCATATCAATATTATTAGAGAATAAATTAACATGGACAAGGAGGAGAGATCTTGCAACACATAATTAGGAATGTTTATTGTTGCTGAAGATGATTTCATTCCACGCGTTGTTTGTCAAATACAACAGATAAGAGCTCGGGTATGAACATTATTTAATTTAAACAAATCTCTCGCCTCTCGCTCATGTCTATCAAGTAAGGCAATATCTTGTTGTGATTCCCTGTTATCGGGCTTCGTCAATCGATATCCTTCAAGATATACTGAAAGATGGTTGTTTAAAAAAAGATTTGGCTTCCCTATTAGCAAATCTAAGCTCTTTGTGTGACACCATAAAAAACTCGAAACATCCAAAAACCTGTTGTCTGAAACAGGGAGGTGCGAGCCTTGGAAATTAAACTAGACTCGCTACCAGGTTCAGAAGCACAATTACTAAGGGACAAATTCCAGCATGTGTTTGGGAAAAACAGTGGATATAAAAAAATGTGTAAAGTTGCTCAAGTATTGGAGGATGTGCCTGTAGGTGAAATTGACGGTGTTTGTGTTTGTGACATTCCTCTCTTTAAATATGTACGTCTGACGTCCTGTGATGTGGAAAGATCGTTTTCACAGTACAAGTCGTTTTTCAGAGATAATCGGCATGCATTTGTGATGGAGAATTTGGAGATGACCTTTGTTGTTCACTGCAATTCTCGGCCAACTACTAACACCCAAGTGTGGTTGGTGAGTATCTAGTAACATTTTTTTCCAAGCTAAGTAAGGTATTTTTGTAATATTTAAAAAAATATTTTTTTATACATATTTTTTTTATTTTTAGCAAATATTTTCGTACTTTTTAGCACATAAAAATCCGCTCCCGACTGATGAATGTGAAACCAGGAGCTGATTTTGTCTGAAACGCCTGTTGCAAATGTCACATTCATATCTCTTCTCTCCTGTGTGTATTTATGTGTGAGAAGCAAGAGTCTGTCTCTAGTAAACTTCTCACAAATGTCGCATTTGAAAGCTTTCTCGCCAGTATGAGTTACTTTGTGTTCTATGAGATGTGGTCGTTGTCTAAAACTCCTTTCACACATATTACATTTGTAGGGCCTCTCCCCTGTGTGCGTTGTTTTGTGTATTAGAAGACTATGCTTGGTTTAAAAGTTTCTCACAAATGTCGCACTTGAAGCCCTCTTCTGCTAAGTTAATTTCACTTTGCGGCTGCATGGACCTGTAAATACAAGGATCTTAGGACACATGATTGATTGTTAATGTAAGTGTTTGCTGTTATCACTACAATATTGTCGCAATAGTGAAGTATGAGAGGATCGTTTTCCAAATTTCTTCATTTAGTGACGTTTGATATTCTGTGTAAATATGTTTAATGCTTGTCTTATAGAGGTTTCGTAATAATGTGTGTTGTGTTTTTGTATGTGGAGGGAGAGTGAACAGTTGATAGAAGAGTGAGTGAATGTTAAACAGATGAGTAAGTGAATATTGCCACCGTATTATTATAAAGAAAACAGTGTATAAAATGCATAATGTAATAAATAGTATTTTTTACCAGAAATGTATATGAACTGAAGAAATAATTATGTTGAGCATAAAAACTGAAGTGTGAAGAATAATCTGAAAAAACCAAACCTTTTCATTCCTTATTTATGTTTTCTAGGAACATAGTTTTCACGCACAGGACGATCTATTTATATATTAACTTTATATTACGAATAAAATCATTTAACAGGAATACTACATACCATTTGTATGCTTTAAATAAGTTATATTCTCAAAGTTTGTAACATACTTCAAATTCTGTATGTTATAGGGATTTGAAGTTATCATTATTATTATTATTATTATTATTATTATTATTATTATTATTATTATTTATGAATAGTACAATTTTATGACATTTCTACAGGGTGATTCACGAGGAAAGGCAAAAAATTTAGGATGTGAATTCTGAAGTCATTCTGAGTCAAAAAGTTCATATTAATATAGGTCCGTTTTGGAACGATTATGGAGATATGAATCCTATAGATTCAAAATCCCCTATATCCATTTTCACAAATTGAAGAATTTTGACAGTAACGGTGGCAAATAGAGAGAATTTTCAACCATACAATGACTTTTAACAAACCTTTTTCTTTAAATTTAATGGGTTTTCGAATTCGAACTATATAAATCATTAGAATTCATTCTTAGCAAGCAATATGTGGGCATAACTAAATTATGAATAAAATGGTGTTTAGGGGGTTTTGAATCTAGAGGATTCATATGGCTCCTTGATTTCACAAAAACTTCTGAGATTCCATTGTACTAACTCGCATTTAGAGACAGATAACGGACAAATTCAAAGTTTATATTCACGTATGCATACATATCTAATATTCTAGACATTGGGGTCGATGTTTTCGCACATTTTCAAAAGTACTTCCTTCTGCTTCAATGCACTGTTGCGCTCGGACGTGAATCGTGCTCTCGCTCGTGGCCTTCTTTATGCGGTGTGCAGCATCCAAAATACGGCCGATTAGCACCTCCCTCGTTTCCACCTTCCTTTGGTATACCAAGTCTTTCATCCAACCCCATAGACAGTAAATACTCTTCAATATGGTACCCTTCTGTCCGGAAAGCATCGTTCATATTCAGCGACAGCATGCAAGAAACTTCCAACACACAAACCATAAACATACACAATATCAGCATATTCTGTATTCGAAAATTTATAAAGCATCTTGAAAAACACAACTTAACACTTCCGATAACTGTACCTGTATAACTACTGTACTGCAGGTAGCTGACTGAACTGCTGTGAACTGATAAGTGATAGTGTATTTACGTTATGTGCTGGTTCTGTGTCATTACATCAGACAAGGGCAGGCGATTGGACATTTGTAATGCCCCACCATCCGGTTTGTGAGATGAATTTCTCTTATCTTCATCGCTCACAATGCAGATTCCAATGTTACGTCATTCATTGCGATCAGTGACCTTGTCTCACATGTCACATCAGCCGCATATGGTAACGTCTGATTCACATTGGGGTGTGACGTTTTACCAAAAAAAAAAAAAAATGCATCTAGCTCTATCATTGTTCAAAAACGGACCTATGTTCACTCAAAATGGCCTAAGATATCGTATCCTAAATTTTTTACCTTTTCTCGTGGATCACCCTGTATAAAACAATCTCCAATACTTTAAATAATAAAACGATATCATAACTGATATTTTACATTGAAATTGGTAAAAACCAACGCAAAACTACTTAATATCAACTAATTAAGAGTACTTAAAAATAATTATAAATTAAACCTGTTCTGCTTACAAGCATAAAAATGAGTTAACACAAATCCTATCATAATCTGTCTTCTTGTAATTCAACAAAGATGGAAACTCTTATACTATACTACTATACTCACTGATCCAATGCATCATTTTCTTCAATTGTTATACCTGCAATCTCTTCCTTCACACATTCCACATTGCATGATTGATCCTGAAAATAAAATTCCTTTTACATAGAGTAAGATAAAAAGAACTGGTGCATTACTGATAAATATCGAGACAATTCCTGACTTTAATAACACACTGATAACAACGGGAAAGATTTCCTTGCCTCTCTCTCTTCTTTTTTATGTTCTGAAATATTTCCGTGACGTAACAGCCCATGAAGGACCAAGGCGATCAGCAGATCACAGTTAGATAATGATGTTTTAAATGGAAGCTGATACTTAAAAAAAATACCGACTGCAGATAATGCTTCTGTCAGTTTCTGAAAACACTATTTACATGACAAAGTTTCTATCAGTTTCTTTTCTTGAAAGTAATACTTTTAGAGAACATAATGTATTGTTATTATGCTCTAATTCACTAAAACTTAGGTAAATTTTACAAATTACTGCAATTCTGTATTTTATGAGCTATATGCATTGAGGCTTTCAATTAGAGGCACACTTCCATACATTATTCTTTACAGTAAAATCAAAACTCATTTTCTTTAATTCTGAAGCAGGTAAATTCCAGCAGTGTTCTAGCAATTTGCAGACATTCATCAGCTATTACCTGCGAACGGAAAATAGGTTTCGGCTGTTTTCTAACAGTTATCAGTAATAAGATGAACTCAAATGCAGAAATCAAGAGTTGCTCTAATGTTCACTGATTTACCTGTTAGGCTATAATTTAATCTGAAATTCTTTGTCTTTCTTGATAAAAGTATGTTTTTTTTTTTTCAT
This sequence comes from Periplaneta americana, assembly GCA_025594305.2. NCBI lineage: Eukaryota > Metazoa > Arthropoda > Insecta > Blattodea > Blattidae > Periplaneta > Periplaneta americana. The sequence goes on along the minus strand of JAJSOF020000003.1, from coordinate 17,991,593 downwards.
ATCACGTAAGCACAAGAGGTGCAAGGAGGTAACACTGTACATGCTTTCATGACCTTGGCACTAGAATGATTTAGTATGGACACCACACTCTGATCGCTGGCATCTGGAATTGAACCCATGATATACTAGTCCAGAGTCAATTACTCTAGCAACTGAGGTGCCTTTTGCATTTTCAAAAAAGTATTTTATGAAACCTTTCCTTTAAGAATAGGAACAGTATTTAATTTCAATTTTTTAAACTTAAAATTAAATAACTTCAGGAATTTGTTACACATTAGGAGTTTAAAAAACACGAATATACAGAAATTCATTGAGGAACTTTTCTGTTAAACACCAAATATTTTCTTCTCCTATCTCTCATGATTTTGGTGACATAAATTAGACAATATTCTATTGATCGTGTTTAGAAAAAACACCATGGGTTTAAAGAAAATATAAATAAAGAGGTGGTAAAAGAATTATGAAAGTAAAATAATTAAAGCTAGCAACTGAGCGTTTTAAATATGGTATTCTTGCTTCCTGACGAGCAAGTTCCCAAACACCCAGGATACCAACTCACCTCCACTTCTAATTTTAAAACTGATAATGAAGTGGGACCACCATTTTCTTCAAACTTGATGCTTGATACATCGTCATAACTCTGGTCTGAATGTTCCACCTTGATTTTGTTCAGATTCACTTCCAAGAAGTTCCCCACCTGTGTACCAAATATAATAAACGTGTAAAATATATTTTGTTGCACATGAGTTACTATTCCAGAAATTCAACATGTAAGAATAAAATGTAATGAACACAGAGGGCTCTACATAAGTTTATCATTTTATAATGACCAAGATATTAAGGGATTATCTGCTCATTGTACTGTATGGAGAGCATAAAGTGACCATCTAAGATTATAAAAATAATCTCCATTGATCGAATTTTAATAACTTAATTACCTTAAAAATGATTATAGTTTTAAAATACCTATCGCAAAGACATTATCTATGACCAAAATTTAGAAATAACGAATTACATCCAGAAATGCACATAGTGTGTTAGTTGGAAGGCTGGAGGGAAAAAGACCTTTGAGGAGGCCGAGACGTAAGTGGGGGGATAATATAAAATGGATTTGAGGGAGGTGGGATGTGATGGTGGAGACTGGATTGATCTTGCTCAGGATAGGGACTGATGGCAGGCTTGTGTGAAGGTGGCAATGAACCTCCGAGTTCCTTAAAAGGCATTTGTAAGTAAATAAAGTAAAACTTAAAGAACAAAGTCCGAAAGGAAACCCAACTATGGTATTATGCCATAGCTCTCCCAAAATCATTTTACAAGAGTGAAACATAGGGAGAAAAGAAAAGACATTAATAAAACTGAAGATCATTGTGCTGGTATTCTGATAAGTCTCCTATAATACTTGATTAATTGAAATATATATTTCCGTCTAAATGACTTATCAAAGTTTTTACAAAAAGAAATATGGCCTATTATAATTTGTTAATGTGCTTTGATAAGTCATTTAGACGGAAATATATATTCAAATTAATCAAGTAAAACTGAAGATGCTGAAAATAAATTGTAAGAACAGTTAAAGTCTCCACACGAAGACTATAGATCAGAATTATACATAGCGTAGGTAGAAGCTGGAAAGAGTTTTAATATAAAACGTACACGTACATGATACTGTATATAGGTGAGTCATAAATATGTTTGGAAGATTGTGAACGTGCGTGCTCCTGGATCAAAAATAGGAACAATTCCTTATATGAAAATTTGACAGAAAATGCTTATTTACTGGAGTAATAGTGACGTTTGTTTTCGTAAGTATCTGACCATATTATTGTGTTGTTTTTGTTTTGATGTTGTACCAGTGTTTGATTACAAACAACACAGTGACAAGACAGTAGTAGGTACATTGTTTTTCTTTTGATTGGACGCGGTGGTCCAGTGCCTTGGCCACCCAGTTCATCCCATTAGATTTTTACCTTTGGGGTCACTTGAAGGCTGTCGTCTATGCAACACCAGCGAATGAAGCAGAGGAGCTATTGCAACTTGTTGAAAATGCATGCTAATTGATCCGTGATGACAACATGGCGTTTGAGCGAACTCACCAGTCCTGTGTACATCGTGCTCAGCATGTGTAAACAATGGAGGGGGACACATTGAGCACCTTTTGTAAACGTTAAATGACAAGTTTCTAAACATGTGCTTGTGACACAACAAAAACAGAACAAAAACAAAATATGACACTGACGGATCCTTGATCTCCAGAGAACAAGGTGCCGGTGCAGGTGTTACGTTCTGTCTCTTCTCACTTTATAGATCTCTTGGGTATGGAACAACAAGTTTTGATGGAGAAATCATTGCAATAAGTGAATGTCTCAGGAATCTTCTATGCCACATCAATAAATTTTAAAATGCAGTTATATTGTCAGACTCCAAAGCAGCTATTCTATCAATAGTCTCTAAACACACACCTTCATCTCAAACAGCAGAAATAACTAAAATGCTCTCTCAATTAATATCACTCAATAAAAGAATTGTATTCCAATGGATACCATCCCATTGTGGAATCCTGGGAAACGAGAATGCGGATGCTTTAGCAAAGAAGGGCAGCACTGCTACTTACAGACCTGTTACTAAATCTACATATTACTCTGTGAAGAGATTTATTAAATCTACATACTTAGACTTCAACAAACAAAATTTGATAACACAATCCCAAGGGAAAAAATGGAACTCCCTGCATCAAAATCAACAGTTAATTCCCGATTTACCACGCAAATCGTCTGTAGCTGCATTTAGATTGGCAACAGGCCATGATTGTTTGGCCAAACACCTGCATAGAATTGGAATATATCAGTCCCCTAACTGCCCATTGTGCAACTCAAACCAAGAAATGGATTCGGAACACCTCAAAATCTGTGCTTCAGTGGCTAGCCATGATAATATCTTTGAAAAATATTAGAGTGCAAGAGGTTAAATGACTTTATTGTCAAACGCCTGGCATTAGAAAACAACAACATATTTGTCACTGATAAATATTTTAAAAGAATAAAATCTGATGACACAGTCATAAATTGGCAACAATGGCCACCTCAAGGTCCAGATCACAGCCTTCTATACTTAAAATGCTACCATTGTTAAGCGTTCCAGAGGTTGACTTATCAAATAAATGACGTGTCTAAATACGAGTTGAATACAGTTCCAGAAGGGTATGGTTTAGATCTAAGAGGCAAACAGATAGCACTCTTTGCTGTAAAGAATGTATAAACAATTTTTATGGTCCACATTTTTTCAGTGATGGTATGTCATTTTTCACTAATGGTATGTTTTCTGGCCGTAGAAACCAGTGGCGGTATTCCATATCTTTGCATACCGTCTCACTCCCCTCACTGCTGAGGAAACTTGGACATTATTTCACTTTGTAAAGAGAAAGTGTAATTAAATATATCATAATTATATTACATACATTTGTGTGGTAATATCCCAGATCACATATACAGGGTGTTTCAGACCACCTGCATCAGCCTTTTTTCTCGAAAACTATATGATATGGTTGTTCATAAAAAAATTTTGATAACTGAAACCTATGTAAAGAATCGATTGGTGGCAGTATCATTTCCTGTAACAAACCGGAAGTAGGGGTACCTGTGATCAACCTTGAAATTTCAAATGAGAACATGGATCATTGAAGGAGCCATTGGAAACTACTTTTAAAAAGAAAGAACTTTTACTGAAACTTTTTTTTTTCTAACTTTTATTGTTTACTTACAAAGCAACAAAAATGGTATTTTCTGAGAAATGTTAAATGTTGTTAATGTACCTACACTCTTCATAGTAAGTGTTCAAAATGTCCGCCACCCTGTGCTAAACAATGTTCTGATCTTACAACATTTCTCAGAAAATACCATTTTTGTTGCATTTTGAGTAAACAATAAAAGTTAGAAAAAAAAGTTTCAGTAAAAGTTGTTTCTTTTTAAAAGTAGTTTCCAATGGTACCTTCAATGACCCATGTTGTCATTTGAAATTTCAAAGTTGACCACAAGTACACCTACTTCCGGTTTGTTACGGGAAATGATACTGCCACTAATCGATTCTTTACATAGGTTTTGGTTATCAAAATTTTTTTATGAACAACCAGTATCATATAGTTTTCGAGAAAAAAGGCTGATACGGGTGGTCTGAAACATCTGGTAGATTGCTCATTCCTATGTTAAAATCAGTTGCACTTTGAAGAGAACCGCCAGGATCGCCACCCGTCTGCCATAAACTAACACGAAATGGCAGTACAGTTGCTAATGCAATTCAAATGGGAGTTATGACGTGACTCCTTATGTAACAACTAGATGGCAGCATAGTAAACTTGACAAAAGTTGTTACCGTCAAAACCTATAATGCCGAGCAATCTGGGTATATATGATTTAGGGTAATATACACTACTGTATTATCGGGAAAATGGAAATTAAAGAAATCGGAAATGTGTATTAGGGAATTTTGTACTCAGGAAAATGAAAATGAAAGAAATCAGAAAAATGTCTGTCGGGAATGTGATTCAGGAATTTTGTATTCGGGAAAATGGATGTTCGGGAATGCAGATTCGGGAAAATGTACGGGAATCTCTGAGAATATATCTCTCTTTATAGTGGTCTTGAAGTAACACATACCACTAGTTATATTTTGATTAACAACAATGATATATATAATATTTATGTTTATTTAAATGCACTGCATGTCTCTGTTCATCCAATGAAGTCAGTCTGAATCAGGCAACCCAACAGGATGATTGGGGTCATTTTTTACAGACATTTAAGCATCTGAAGTTTAGTCAAACAACCTGCATTTTCCACAAATAAACTTCTTCTTTCCTTTGGCACCAACACAGTCTTCGTGATACCACTCTTTCCCATTTCCTTGACACTGTACCCAGTCACCTAGTTTTTTTGAGCGAGGATCGCTATACTTTACCAAACAGAATCCACATATGCTGTTATTTTCCTCTTCCTCCTGACCTTCGTCCTTATTCTCATTCTCAGAAGATGACGACTCTGCCAACAATCGTTTTCTTGCACCTCTACGCCTGTTTACCTTAGGCAAGAGACTGCTCTCTTTTCTTTCATTTGCAGGTCTTCGTTTCCGCTCCAGTGTTTCTCTTTCTTCAGTATTCTGTGCAGAAGTTAAAAGAACTGCCTTCTGTTTCCTTGTTGACTCCTTTTGCTGACCTCTTTTTATTGGAGAAGGCAGAAGAAAGGTCACACTGGATGTTGATGTATGTCCTGAGTGGAGTTCAGGAACATCAGCCCCATACTCCATAGCTGTGCTTTGTTCTTCTGAAGTTGATGCTTCAGATCGACTCACCAGACATTTCCCAGGTAGATACTCGTGTTCCGAAACTGCATTTCCATTCAGGGGATAGACTCCTGTTGACCTGAACCCAGCCTCAGCATTTGCCGGTGTTGTTGATTTCAGCCAAGCTTCCTTAAAAATTCTTCCAAAGGAAAGTTTACTTATCTTTCTTTCCTCCTCTGTGTTACACAAGAATTTATTACATTCGTCATCGTAATATGACTTCAGATGTTTGAAAAACGGTCTATCTAAGGGGTGGAGCCTATGAGCAGTGTGACTTGGTAGACACACCATATGGATGTCGTGTTGTTCACAAAACTGCAGTGCAGACAAACTCTTATGGGACGCATGGCCATCTACAAGCAACATACATGTTCCTGGAACCCGGTGAGTTTGGAAGTGATGCAACCAACACAAGAACTTCTCATCGTTGATCCATCCAGATTCAGACATTGTTACCAATGATCCATTCGGGAAACCATCTGCAAATTCTTTGTGGAATTTTTTCCCTTTAAAAATTGCCATTGGTGGAATAAAATTTCCTGTTGCATTTGTACAAGCCAGTATGGTGACGACCTCCCCACTCTCAACACAAGTTTGTAAATACACTGTCCTGGTGCCTTTTTCAGCAAAAAGTTTTCTTGTTGGCTTATTGTTCATCTGACAACTTGTTTCATGTGCATTATATATTAGATGAGGTTTATTAACTAAGTCACATGTCTCCAAAGTTTCTTTCAAAAGATTAAAATAATCAGTCGCATCCTGTCTATTAAGGCCCTTGAAACGAAGGAGTGAGAGACCTTCTGGCTTCCTTAATGTCACTACTGGATTTCGTTTGCGGAAACCGATTAACCAATCATTCCCAGCCATCTGCTTCACCTTTGAAAAATTGTGTTTGATTTTATTTGACTCGGCAAAATCAAACGCTACCCTGCGCACAGTGATAGAGTCCACACCAAAGCCACAAGCACTGAACTTTAACAGTCTGGAAACAAGTGCTTGTTCTTGTTCTTTGGTGAACGTTGTCTGGCCACCTTTATTTTTTAATGGCTTGTCTTGACCACTTCGCAATCGGCGTTGTAGACACGAGTGAGGAACTCCATACAATTCTGCGGCACGGCGTTGACTCCTCCCCTCCCGGAATGCCTTAATGGCTTTCTGCATTTCGTCTTCAGTCCATACACGATACTTGCGGTTTCTGTGAGCGTTATTAGGCATCTGTGACAAAAGAAAATATGTAAAGAGACTTAAAACTCTTGTAGAGGAATTGACCCAATTCACTGGTAATTTACTAACCCTAATCATGCTAAACGTAGTGAAGTTTAGAAACATACGTTGGTAGCATTGACACACGCGATATAGATGTTGCAATGCCATAACCTTTTCACAAGAATTGCACTTGTTTTTAAGCACAGTAGAGCAAATCCTGCACACCATATATTGTGTGTGTATCTAATGCTCTGGATTTAACAATGAAGTCATCATCCTTCTTGCTTCCCAATATTTTGATAGAAGGTCCACAAATGTCCTAAGAGTTTCACAATTAGCCAGGTGCTCCATCTCCATGTCCTCTTCTCTGGTGCACAGTAAGCATTTAGGTGAATTTAGTACTCCAATACGATTGAGGTGTTTACTGAGGCAATCAATCTAAACATGGCCGCGGCAGATTTTCGAGGTAGATCAGGAATTAGTTTTGGATCTTTGAAAGATTCTTTCCATTTTGAATTTTGATGTTTTGCCTGTTCGCTGTTACTTATTCTTTTTATGACTCGTTTTATTGATTCATATGGGAACTTGAAATTTGTTTTTAAGTTGATTTTAGTTCCTTTCTTTCCTAACACATCTGCTTTCTCGTTACCGTTCAGTCCACAGTGGGCCGGGATCCACTATATATTGTAAAATAACTGAAGATTTCGAAGATTTATTTTCCACACATGAAACCAACAGCCTTTACCATTAACCACTCTTCTTTCTTTTATTTTCCACAACTGTAACACAAGCAGCAACCACAAACCTTGGCGTTGAATACATAAAAGTTGCAATGTTCAGCAAAAGATGGCACCATATTTATGATGTTGCTTATTTTTTGTATGGAAAGCATAGTTTTGAAAATGACCCGACTCATCTGTTGACCCAGACTAAGTTATCCTAATAATGTCTGGAAATTGGGGATGCAGTTTGATATTCGAGAGCAGGGATTGGAAGTGAAGGCGTGGGGAGATAAGATAAAAAATTTCATCAGTGGGTTTGAATTTCTTCCTAGAAAACTAAATTGATGGGATTTTCTTTAAAATCGTGTCCCCTGTAATTCAAGGTTGGAAGTTTTGAAATGAATACATGGTATACCTCTTAAGATCATATAGGTCCACACTACACCTGTGGAATAACGGTTAGCACATCTAGCCGCGAAACCAGGTGGCCCGGGTTCGATTCCCGGTCGGGGCAAGTTACCTGGTTGAGGTTTTATCCGGGGGTTTTCCCTCAACCCAATATGACCAAATGCTAGGTAACTTTTGGTGATGGACCTCGGACTCATTTCACCGGCATTATCACCTTCATCTCATTCAGACGCTAAATAACCTAAGACATTGATAAAGCATCCTAAAATAACCTACAAATAAAAAAAAAAAGGTCCACACTGCTCTATTTCATTTCGGAACTGGTTATATTAGTGAATTAAAAACATTTTTTTCTCCGGTTGTGAGATTCAGAGATTACTTAAGTGAAAAAAATGTTGGTGGTTATATACAATACAGAACCTAAAGAGGAAGTAAGTTCTTACAAAATCACATTAAATTAGCTCAGAAGCAATTGGAATATAAAGTTACATTAGCCACCTTTATTTTTATTGCTGTCATCAGTAATACCATCAACATAGTAATAACTACCATAATCATTATCATCATAATTATTGCCACTACCATCATCTTCTGTCATTTATCACACGTGACCTGTTACAAATTGGCTCGAATTATTCAACTACTTAAGTTTCCTTGTGTCAATACTTCAGATTGAGTAAGTTTATAAGTACAACAGTAACCATATCATACTAAATGTAACTACTGTATTTGATCACCATTATTTATTTATTTTAATGGGTTATTTTACGACACTGTATCAACATCTAGGTTATTTAGCGTCTGAATGAAATGAAGGTGATAATGCCGGTGAAATGAGTCCGGGGTCCAGCACCGAAAGTTACCCAGCATTTGCTCGTATTGGGTTGAGGGAAAACCCCAGAAAAAACCTCAACCAGGTAACTTGCCCCGACTGGGATTCGAACCCGGGCCACCTGGATCACCATTATTACAAAGCATATTGTTTGATTTTGTGATACTAAACAGTGTGGAGATGCTTGATGGCAGTAAGAAGACACATGGAAGAAAAAGACATACCATATAGGCTTATATGTTTTTATCACATATAAATAACACTTGACTACTCAAAATCACAGGAATTTAAGCATGAAGTAAATATCATGAAGAAATCAGGTAAGCAAATCTATATGGAGCTGGTATAGTAAGGACGAGAATAAGAATGGATAGAAGGAGAAAGACAATTGAGGTGGTAGGGACTGAAATATTAAAATTTACAGCAATTCTTTTCAGGGACAACTGAAGATACATCTACTGTGTGTGCATCCGTGCGCGCATGTGTGAGGGAGGGGGAGGGGCGGGGAGGGTAGGCATAAATTTAAGCCCTATTTAAAATGCGCAGCAAGCATTCCTCTATGAAATTAATTCCATAAAGCAAGAAATCACTATCTAACTGTACTTACTTACTTACTGGCTTTTAAGGAACCCGGAGGTTCATTGCCGCCCTCACATAAGCCCGCCATTGGTCCCTATCCAGAGCAAGATTAATCCAGTCTCTACCATCATATCCCACCTCCCTCAAATCCATTTTAATATGATCTTCCCATCTACGTCTCAGCCTCCCTAGAGGTCTTTTTCCCTCCGGCCTCCCAACTAACACTCTATATGCAGGGGCGTATTTTGTGGACTACCGGGGCTACCGGCGGTAGCACAAGGAAATTACAAAAGAAAAAGTTTATAATATATCATAATGTAATAATTTTGTATTATTAGTTTTACCATAGTAATTAAAATTAAAGTAATTGTTAGATTTATATGCACTCTCTGCTCTCGAAAAGAAACAAGTTGTCAAGGCGGCATCACTGGAGAAACCGCTTGCTACGTGAGGTAGCCTGTGACCGTTTCGCTTACGCTGTCCTTCGCACAACTGCCCGTCCCCCCCCTCTCCCTTCTGTTTCCATCGTGCACTGTAGGCTGGGCGAGTTGCTGCTCTCGTGATCGGTTTCTTCGCAGGCGCGAAGCAGCAGTACGCTTAGTACGCTAGCAATTGAATGTGATTGTGTTCTTGCAGTGCATTATTTTAAATCTGTGATTTGTTCGAGTGTCTAAGAGTTATATTAATTGTGAATTATTAAGTTTTTAATTTCCCAATTAAGTGATATTGTGAAAAATATGGCAGAACAAGTTTCTGGAGAGGTTTGTGTTGAAAATGACTGTGTAATAGAAGGTTTATTAAAAGTGCCTTTTAACCATCGTACATAACAACGAGAAAGTTGAAATTGTGAAAATGGAAAGACCAACTCCTGAGTTAAATTTGTCCATGGACGTAAAAGAAAAACAGCGAGAGTACACACGCCATTTCACTTCAACATCATATGGTAAGTGGAATTGGTTATGTGGTACTTCTAAACTGTCTAAACTATTTTGCTGGTCATGTTTGTTATTTAGCCGCGAAACTAACGTGTGGTCAAAAGAGGGGTTTTCTAATATGTACTCCTTTCGAACGGCAGTCCTAGAATACGACCAATCAAAAGCTCATATTTGTAGTAGCATGAACTTTGCAAACTTTGGGAAGACAAGAATTGATTTACAGCTAGATAAGCGAAAAGCTCTACACATCAACCAACACAATGCTCTTGTGAAAAAAAAAAATCGGGAGATTTTACTGCATTTTATTAACGCAGTCTGCTTTCTAGGAAAACAAGAATTGGCTTTTTAGGGTCGTAACGAGAGTGTGGAATCAGACAATTGAGGAAATTATATTGAATATTTAAGTTCTTTAAGTGAATTTGACCATTTACTGGCCAATCATCTTGAGAGTTCAACAGCATTTCATGGTACTTCTCTCGCAATTCAGAATGACTTAATATTTGCTATAAGTGGGGTTATGATAAAGAACATAAAACCTTTTGTGGCCATTGTTGTTGATGAAACAAGTGACTGCTCTAATCAGAGTCAATTGTCCACTGTTTTAAGATACGTCGACAGTACTGCCAATGTTCAAGAACGGTTTATAGGATTCACAAATGTCAGTTCGGACAAAACTGCTGCTGCTTTGTTTCAGCGTGTGGAAGGTGTTATAGCAGAATACAATGTCGGCAATAAGTTAATTGCACAGGCATACGATGGTGCTTCAGTTATGGCGGGAAATATTAATGGCTTAAAAAAAAAGTTCAAAAAAAGTATCCTCAAGCACTATTTGTCCATTGTTACAGCCATGTTCTCAATTTATTTTTGCAACAAACTACTTCATCCATTCCAGAATGCCGCATTTTTTTTCAAAACACTGTCGGGTTTAGCTGAATTTTTCTCATCATCTCCTAAAAGATCAGAAAACTCAAGGAATTTATGAACAAGAAACTCCCAAAAGTAGCACCAACTAGATTGAATTTTACATCTCGGCTTGTAAATACAGTAAAGGAATACAGAGAAAAACGGACTGCTTTCTTTAAAAATATCATTTGTAATGACTCTGAAGAAAACTGGGATGATGCTGTAAATGTGCAGGCTCAAGGATATTTGAATTTTTTCACACAGTTTCAGAATATATTTCTTCTTGAAGTCTATGCTAGAGTGTTCGCACATACAGATGTGCTCTACAATATTCTTCAGACAAAAAGTCTAGACATAGCATACTGCTTGCAAGAGGTATCAAAGTTAAAAAATACTATATCCAAGTTCAGACGTAGTAGGTTTCCGTCCATATGGAGTAATATGGAAAATGAAAATTCTTCAGACAATGCAATGGAACCACCATTAAAGCGAAGAAAAGGAGATGATGAATTGAAATACAGGCAGCATACTAGATCGTATGCACATGGAAATTACTGACAGATTTTCTGATTATGGAAAGCTTCAGTTCACACATCTTCTAGATTCTCAAAAATTTTCTGCTTATAGAGAAAACTTCCCGAATGGGGTACTAAACAAATTATTTCAGTCCTATAACAGTCACTTTGATCAAGTACGTTTGAAAAATGAATTAAGTGTAATATATTCAGCAGAAGTCTTTGATTTTTCGAACAAACCTATCCATGAAATATTATCTGCCATATATGAAAAGTAGCTGAACCAAGTTATTCCTGAAGTCCTTAAATTGGCAACATTGTGACAATACCAGCTACGTCAGCATCGGTAGAAAGAATATTTTCTGCATTGAAGAGAATAAAATCCTACTGTAGATCAACTCATACACAAGAACGTTTATCTGGCTTGGCACTAATATCCATTGAAAAGTCATTTCTACAGAAACTTTGCAAGTGGCCCAACTGTAGTTTCAAGGACGAAGTCATCAACGTATTTTCGTCCCAATCAAGACGTCTGGAATTCACATAAATATGTAAGGAATTTTATTATAGGGATTTTAAAATATATTTTATGTAATAATAGGGTCAGTGGTAGCCCAAACCCTTTAACCAGTATACGCCACTGTCTGTATGCATTTCTGGATTCGCCCATACGTGCTACATGCCCTGCCCATCTCAAACGTCTGGATTTAATGTTCCTAATTATGTCAGGTGAAGAATACAATGCGTACAGTTCTGTGTTGTGTAACTTTCTCCATTCTCCTGTAACTTCATCTCTCTTAGCCCCATATATTTTCCTGAGAACCTTATTCTCAAAAACCCTTAACCTATGTTTCTCTCTCAAAGTGAGAGTCCAAGTTTCACAACAATACAGAACAACCGGTAATATAACTGTTTTATAAATTCTAACTTTTATATTTTTTGATAGCAGACTGGATGATAAAAGCTTTTCAACCGAATAATAACAGGCATTTCCCATATTTATTCTGTGTTTAATTTCCTCCAGAGTATCATTTATATTTGTTAGTGTTGCTCCAAGATATTTGAACTTCTTCACTTCTTCGAAGGATAAATTTCCAATTTTTATATTTCTATTTCGTACAATATTCTCGTCACAAGACATAATCATATACTTAGTCTTTTCGGGATTTACTTCCAAACCTATCTCTTTACTTGTTTCCAGTAAAATTTCCGTGTTTTCCCTAATCGTTTGTGGATTTTCTCCTAACATATTCTAACTGTAATCTGGAAAAATTAAATCACCAACATAATTGGCTCAGTCGGAGCTAAAAGGAACTAAGTCACTTTTTACAACTTTTCAGGAGAAGCAAAAAAATTCCACTAATAACATAAATCTATATATTTTTATATTATAGACGACCAAAGAACATTTAAAAATCTGACTTAGTTCCTCCTTCCACCATTCGATGCGCATGACATCCATTGTTCAAATTGTGCATAACTCAAAAACTGCATATTTTGACTTAGTTCCTTTTCGCTCCGACCGATTCAATTATATTTGATACTGCTTCGAAAGTATAGTATATGGGACAAGGAGCGCAAAAGTAAACAATTACAACTTGAAGAAAATATTACAGATCTATGAAGTGTAATTCTCAACATTTACCATTACTTCTGATTCTGACATCTGTATTCATACAGGTATGATAATACTTCTTTAAAATAATTAAAAACAATGGGATATTAGAATTTCTTCATGACTAGAAAATTCAAGTAAACATTTAATATCGTAACACAGTCATGTCAACTGATGCCGATAGGTGCAAGCACGCGCTTTAGAGCTCAGGAGAGCCTGAGCGCTTTACAATGGAAACGAAAGAGACAGACGAGTGAGGTAGTATATGCTGCTTGGTCGAGCTATATGCAGGAATGGCCAGCACTGATTCAATGGACGGAAGGAAGAGAACTTTTTAAAACTGTATCCATGTTAATTTTTTCTGAGAAGTATAAGAATGTAATTTTAATGCTCATATTTCACAACTTTGCTTTTTTATTCAAAAGGAATATTTTTCTCAACTTTTTTTTACAGAAAAGTGAATTTTTCAGATGTTTATTTAGTAGTCTTATAGGTATTGAAACAATGTTTTCGTAAATCTAATATATCGTAAATACGTGTTACTGAAGTTAGTGTATTGAAAATTTTGAAAATATTCGCATAGAAAATATTTGTAAGGAAAATGCACTTTCTTTGGCATCACTGTCGTAACATAACAAAAAGAAAAACAATAAGAATGCAGACTACATGAACAGCAAAACAACTCACCTCGTTTTCAGGTTTCGACTTTGAGAACATCATGGGAACATCATTTTCTTCGCATTTTATGTCTGTTACATGATCATAAATCTCCTCAGAAGGTTCCACTTTGATTTCGTTGACATCTATTTCCAAAATATTCTCTTCCTGTTAACAAATTATTACAAACAATTAAGCTACAATTCGCGAAACTATCGCTTTCTAAGAAAAAGGAAGTCAATTTTCGTTATGGACGCACAGAAACGTAAAAATACATAGACTGCACACTTACCATCATGAAGAGATTTCTCTTTTCTCCATTTCCGTCATCAACCTGTGGAGCCAAAGGGTCTACGTTGTATTCCTCTTTAATTACTTCCATGATCATTTACTGCTGTCACTCAGCTACAAAGACACTCACTGGTTAGTTATATGTGGCACTGTTAATCTTGTATTCGGTACCCATGAAAGGAAAAGAAGACAGCAAATGGAAATATTATCTTACAACTTATATGATATATAATAATAAAAAAATACACTTCATTATTTGTTATTTTGTAAGAAAGGATGAGATTGCAACATATTATGAAGATGTTAAAATATAAACAAAAACATATTTGTGTCATCAGCACAGAGTACTAATTTAGACTGTAGAGTGCTTACAGGAAGACCATTTACAAAAAGAAATAACGTATCACGAACATACCAACAAAGTGTATGATCAATCAACATAGGCCATATAAAACTCTGTAGCTAAATTACAACTGCAAAAACAACGCCTTGTATGCTAAAAGGTATGCAACCTGGTGTCGTAACTTCTGCAGCTCTCAGGTTATGCAGCACAGAAAGTGCTGCACTGCATACTACTTATGGATTATATGTAAACACAACATATGAATTCTGCTGCAGGAGAATAGTTGCACTGGTAAAGAAGCAACATGTGACTGTACTTAAAGGCACTTTCGTGCAACAGAAGTCTTCAACAAAACACTTGGTATTTTTCAAATATTGTGGCTCTGGCATCCTGAATGCGACCATAGTATTGCATGACTCCTCATACTATTTGTCGTCAATTTCAACATAAACAAGAACTATGATATTTTGTGACCAAAAAGTACACGGAAAAAAAAAAAAATATTGTTTCTTCCTTTTGCGTAAGAAATAGGGTACAACAGTTTGTCACAAAGAAAACCAGGTAATTATTTTCTTCTATGACATATTTATAGAATTATTTTTTTCTTCTTCAAAATCCCCAATCTTAGAGGTTTTACAACACGTTGAAAAAGAAAAGGTAATTTGCTAGGAGACGTCGTTGCACATAGGCCAGTTTTACACTAATACTAAACACCTTTTTATTTTTTATTTTAGTAGGTTATTTTACGACGCTTTATCAACAGCTTAGGTTATTTAGCGTCTGAATGAGATGAAGGTGATAATGCTGGTGAAATGAGTCCGGGGTCCAACACCGAAAGTTACCCAGCATTTGCTCATATTGGGTTGAGGAAAAACCTCGGAAAAAACCTCAACCAGGTAACTTGCCCCGACCGGAAATCGAACCCGAGCCACCTGGTTTCGCGGCTAGACGCGCTAACCATTACTCCACAGGTGTGGACTCCTAAACATCTTATTAAATATTGAACAAGATCAGAATTATAGCCTAAAATAAGACACTTTCCCCGACACTTAACTTATTCATAATAAGGTGAAACGAGCAACGCATCTTGTATTTTTGGTCCAAGGAAAATATTTCGTTTAACCGTGGTCTATATGCAACGTCGTCTCCTAGGAAATTAACAAAGAAAATAAAAATGTAAAACACGAAAAATAAAAAAGCTCGCCCTCATGTCACTTAACTATCCTTCAAGTGGCAGGGGTACCGGTATGTGACAGGGTTTGTGAGTTACCGTAGTTGAAAGGAAATACAGGCCTAAGTAACTGTAAGATAATTAAGTGACATAAGGCGAGGTCTGTGACAAGATTAGTAGGCTAGTTACTTATACATCCTCTTAACCCACTAATCTTGTCACATACCTTGGCCGTTCCCATATAAATTTGGCAGAGAAAAAAATATAATTACCGAAAGCTACATCAAAATAAACATTAACTCACCTCAACTTCAAATTTCATCACTGTAAATGACTTTATATCGACGTTTTCTTCACATTTCATGTGTGTTACGTCACCACTGCTCAAGCTGGGAGGCTCCACCTTGTCCACTTAAATCTACTTCCAATGAATCATCTTCCTGTGTTTCAAATATGAAATAAAGATTATGTAGATTTCCGAAAGAAATCCTTTCTATCATAATTAAATTCTAAAAAGTAAGACGTAGGCCTACTCGCTTACCAAACACAGGGTTTTTCTGGTTTCTGAATTATTGAGTTAATTGGTCCGTTTCACCCAGGTTCCTTTCGATCACATCTATGACAACTGAAAAAAGAAATTGTGAAAAGTAAGCAACGACTCGGGTTCCAAAATATATAGACATATTACAATTGATATCGTACTCATGATAGATTATAAGAGCAGTGCAGGACTAAAATACCAGTTATTATAAACTACGATTTCAGAACTGAAGTATCACATGTACAGAACATTTCTAGTTTTAGGGCCTATGTTTAAAAACTGAAGTCCAGTTTTTAGGGACTGACCTCACCATACCTACATTTGTGTAGCGGTTATTTGTATTAGAATTACATAGTATTAGATTGAGGTTTTAGTTAAATATATTTATACACATTTTAATGCAAGTGTACGGAGTAATTTCGAAATTGAATGACACTAGGGTAGGCCTAACGTCCATCAACTTCAGAACATTCCGCTTATAACCACTTTCTTACACATTATTATTTCGTCTATTTAATAAAGAAATGGCTAAAAACCTCTAAAATCCACTACAAAATTTATAAGAATACAAAAATGGGCCTACTCAGAAGGAATAGCAGAACTGAGGTTATGTTCGTAACAGAATCCATATCGGTACGACTTATTATGCAGGTACCCATATAATACAAGCAAATCTAAATAAATTTCGTTTAAACGTTGTCAAACTATTGGATATACCAATTATTGAATTAATAAAGTGTAGTAAATATAATACCTTACACGTGAGCAATTATAGCATAGCACGCTACGAAGTACACACTATTTTAAAAGGAAAGATGCGAATAAAACAAATTAACTATATGCTTTCCTTATTCTACCATTCTTCCTCAACCAATACCGTTACTACTCCGCCAAGAGCTTGTGACGAATTGTAGTTATCGAATATAGAAATCACTGCACTAGGATCACTCAACAAATGGAATCCTGAAGGGGTGGGGTGGAGGGAGGGACATTCAAGTTTCAGATAAATAGTCTAAATGTCATATTTTCAGTTTTTGCGATGGTGCTATTTCCATCACCAAATTAAGATTCGGACAGTTATTTCTTGCGTAAACCCTACCTCCTCCACCATTCAGTACAGAGATATATCATCATACGTTTTGCATTAATTCTAAATTACTCTCAAAATGAAAGATGAACTGGCTATGGGATTCTGTTCCTTCGGATTGACAAATCCCCAAAATCTTTTACAAAGAATACATTTCTTCTCGTATCGTAGGTACCAAAATACTATCACTAATTGTAGTATGCCTACTGTTAAGAGTTATTTCTGGTTAAATCTGGCATGATAACATCACAGCCAGCACCCTTCATTTTCCTTCGATATTTTCTAGCAGCACACTTGTTGCATACAGTATAAGCCAGTACCGTAGCAGTAATTTGTTTTGAATTTTTTTTACGTTGATGTGAAAGTGCTAAAAAATCGACATGACCCAAGGAAACGTTAAGATTCTGAATTATCTCAGTACCTTTGGGTTCCTTTAATGCAAATTCAAATGTACAAAAAACCTCAATGCAATCTATAATCTATTAATAGATACAGTATGTCTTCTGTTCTGTTTTGCTATTACAGACATGCAGGGTGCAAATTAAGATTTCTGATGAGGGGGGATAGAATCCTAGATAGAGAATACCATACATAAAATTATTATTATCCTCATTTGTTACGGCTCAACGCTTGGTCGTACTGAGTTGCTTGTCGTGCATCCTGATCATAATAATAATTATATCCATGAGCAGCTTAAGATAAGATGTGTAATTCCTAAGTTATTGATTGTTCACTTGCCAGTGATTATAATACATCTATATTATTTTCTTTGCTTACTTTATACTGTACTTTACAAAGTATACTCATATTAAAACAATTATATTTTGTGAGGAGGGATAGAAGTTATCCCTGGTAGGGATGTTAATATAAATTTATGAGGGGGGATAACTTTCGAATAGAGGGGGAAATCCACCCCCCATCACCCCCACTGAATCGCACCCTGCAGACATGCATAACATCATTATATAGATGCAGAAACTTTCAATATAGGCTACAGTGGATGTGTGTTTTATTCTTGTCGTGCTATTTATTATGTGCTTTGAGATGTCCAAGATATTTTATTCCTGGTATTAGGCAAATCATGCAAATTGCCAACCCTGAAAAGAAGGTATGGAAAATAAAAGAATTTCTAACTTTACACCCATGAATCCATTCATAGATGTTGTAAATCCATTAGGCTACTGCTTCCTCCAGTTTCCTTTTTTAAAATTATCTACTAAAAACACTGTATACAACTTGTTTATTTTTCTATCCATTTTTTTTATTCGTTCTGGAGACCTGGCCCTGAACCTTGCAAGGCCAAAGAATATAGTGGACTATTTTTTTAATTGGTTATTTTACGATGATTTATCAACTGTTATAGTTATTTAGCGTCTGAGTGAGATGAAAGTGATATCTGCGAAATGAGTGCAGGGCTCAGTGCCGAAAGTTACCCAGACTTCGATCTTAATGATTCGAGGGAAAACCCCGTATAATATCTTAACCAAGTAACTTGTCCTTACCAGAATTTTAACTCGGGCTCACTCGTTTCACGGTCAAGCAAGCTAACCATTACTCTACTCTACAGCAGTGGACTAGTGGATAGCTGATGGAATAGTGATGCCAATGACTGGGAAAAACAACGTCAACAAATCCCGTCAACACTAGCTTTGTCGTTCACAAATTTCACCTTGATTCAGACAGAGATAAAACCCAGGTCACAATGGTGAAAGGAAAAATGCTAATCATAATGCCACAGAGATAGTATTTCCATCACTGGCCTTTCCTGTCATATTTAATTAGGAGACACTTTGCCTAGTATATTTTTACTTTTTTCCTTAACTGCCTACTGTAGTTATTATGGTATGTATTTAACGAATTCATGTTCATACGCGCATATATAGTTCTGCACATATTTCGTACAGAGTATTGCTATGTGAATGACACATTGTTGTAATCAGAAACGAGAAGAAGTTATTAGCTTATTATATGAAATTACTTAGAGTAAATATAATATGTAACTTAATTTTATAATCACTTGCATAAAATTGAATGCAAATATAACTAAAAAATATATAACCTAAATTCAGCAAGATGAACTGCAGAATATAATAACAAAATTAACATTTCGTCAAAATACTCCCCCAACACACATACAAACTCTTTGAAAGGAACACAAAAAAAATCTGGAGGTGTATATGCTCACTATGCTGCATATCTTTACGCGGAACTACGTAAGAGTTTGATCACCTGTCAAGAGATGCATATTTAACTTTACGATGCTTCATACCTTGATGTAGAAAGGGTTGTTGATAAACAACGTGTGAAATATGACGCCAGCCTGTGGAAGACAAGAAGAAAAAGAAAGATTTAAGGAGAACAAGGGGAAGACAAGGAGACCAGGTGGAATAAAAGAAGAGCAAGGAGAATGCAAAGAGAACAAGTGGAAGACAAAGGGAATACAATCAGAACAATGGAAATACAAGAAAAGGGAGATACAAGAAGAACAAGGGGAATAAAAGAAGAACAAAAAGAATACAAGGGGAAAACAAGATGCTCAAGGTCAATACAAGGACAACAAAAAGAATACAAGGGAAGACAAGATGATCAAGGTGAATACAAGGACAACAAGGATAACTAGGGAATTCAAGGAGAAAGTGAAGACAAGATAATTAAAGGGAAGACAAGGTGATCAAGGTGAATACAAAGAGAACAAGGAGAAGGCAAGGTAAATAATTAAAGTGAATACAAAGAAAACAAGGGGAATATAAGGAGAACGAGGTGAATAAAAGGATAACAAGGCAAATACAAGAAAATTAAAAGGAAAACAACGATAACATGGGGAATACAAAAAGGGGAAGCCAAGGAGAATACATGGAGAGCAAGTGACGATCAATTCCCGAGTTACCCCCATACTAGTGAGAAGATCGCCGTATTTCAACATAAAAAAATAAGATGACGAGCAAGTAATCTCAAACTTCAAAGTTTTCATTGCAAAGAGTACACTTGCAACGAATCCCTCCAATACGAATTTTTAAATGTTTCTATTCTTAATGATGTTGCAGAAAATCCTTTTTCACCTTCCAATACGGTTGCTTCGAATTCTACAGTAGTATTAATTTACCTTTTAGCATTAAGCATGCAATTGACAAGGTTAAAATTTGAAGAAGCAGAAGAAAAAGAAAAAGCAGCAAGTTGTATAGTGTCTTTTGTTGACGACCAAAATTAAGAATGCAGTTTGAAACAACTCGTTGTATCATGACTTAAAAAGACTTAAGCTCTCAATGAATCAATATGTAATACTTTATATCCTTAAACACAAGACTTTTTTGACAAAAACATATTTCTATGTAGTCGCCCTCGGTAGCGTAGTTGGTATATCACTGGCTTTCTATGCTCAAGGTTGCAGGTTCGATGCCGGCTGAGGTCGATGGCATTTAAGTGTGCTTAAATGCGTCAGACTCATGTCAGTAGATTTATTGGCATGTAAAAGAATTCCTGCGGGACAAAATTCCGGCACATCGGCAACGCTGATATAACGACTGCAGTTGCGTCGTTAAATAAACCATAATTAAAAAAAAAATTATTTCTATGTAAAATAATTATACACTTTGATATCATATTTAACACTGTTATTTCTTGGGGTATTTTTCGCATGAATTATGAAAGTTTAACACATCCTAACTTGTATGTTTATAGTATTAGGTGGAAGACATTCTAACCATGAAAGAGCTTCATAAAAATACTGCAATTTCAAAGAATGTATCTGTCATCATTCAATACATTTTATCAAAG
The DNA here is from genome assembly GCA_025594305.2 of Periplaneta americana. Lineage (NCBI taxonomy): Eukaryota > Metazoa > Arthropoda > Insecta > Blattodea > Blattidae > Periplaneta > Periplaneta americana. The sequence goes on along the minus strand of JAJSOF020000003.1, from coordinate 17,970,683 downwards.
GTGACTCTTGCACCTGTATAACATCTTTGTGGGTTGATGCATATTTCTTTTTAAGATTACGAGTTTTTGCAATGTTCTTCTCACAAATCTTGCATTTCATAGCTTATTGATTGTGTGAGTTATTATGTGTTGTCGAAGATAATTAATAAGTTTCGTATTTGAGAACTTATCAGATGTTGTACTATCGAATATAATGTAGTATTACGGAACTCTTCTCACAAATATAGTACATGAAAGTCTATTGCATGTGAGCTCACATACCGTCGTTGATTTTACAAAACCTCCTATGTGATAGTACAGACCATAATTTTCCAGGAGGAAGAAAAAATGAATTAAATATCAATAGGCCTACACTGATGTCATTGCTGTCCATCATATTCACCAACGTTTTCTATGGAATTATGTAATATTCTTATGTAGGCCTACTAACACTTAATTGCTTTTTTCTTCCTTCTAAAATTATTATGTCTGTATTGTCACATAGGAGGTTTCATAAAATCAACAATATACTTTCTAAGTTGCAAATCTTATGTAAAACACTTCTCACAAATATCACACTTGAAAGTCTTAGTGCCTTTCTGAGTTAAGGTGTGAATTGGAAGGTAATGAATTCTTGCAAAAGTTTTCCAGCAAATGACATATTTGAAAAGTTGTTTAAAAAGTCTTCCTCTCAAGTGAGTACATTAGTGATTAATTTTATCTTGCCTTTTTGTGTAAAATTTACATTTAACATTTTCCTGGGCTGAAGGGCTATGTCCAAATCCAGAATCTTGATGCCTTAGCTTAGAATGTGACTGAGTGTGAATCACCAAGTTACAATGATGTACAGAATTCTAACGTGCGTCATTCTTCTCATGGCCTCTAGTGTCTTCTTGGCAAGGCACTGCATGGACCTGTAAGTTCATAGTTTTACATTCACAAACAGTACTATCAAAAACAAATCAATTTCTTTCAAATATACAAGTGGACAGGTTCAAATACTTGGGGTGTACTATGAGTAGTAACATGAACTGCTGCCAGGAAGTCAAAAGGAGGATAGAAATGAAGAATGGAAGCTTTTAAAAGAAAAGGAGCATCTTCTGCAGACCTCTGGAAAAATAACCAAGGAAGAGACTACAAGTGGTTTGTGTGGAGTGTGGCATTTTATGGGCAGAAACATGGACATTACGACGAAGTGAAGAGAAACGAATAGAAGCATTTGAAATGTGGATATGAAAAAGAATGGAGAGTATGAAATAGACAGACAAAATATGAAATGAAGCCATACTAGAAAGACTTGGTGAAGAAATAATAATGCTGAAACTGATCAGGAAGTGAAAAGAAATTGGCTGGGTCATTGGCTGAGAAGAAACAGCTTTCTGAAGGATGCACTGGAAGGAATAGTGAACACGAGACAAGTTCGGGGCAAAAGATATCAGTTGGAAATATTATTTTACTGCATTAAAGAATGTCTACCGAGGAGTAATAGACTGATTTGTAGAAAGGAAGGTACAGCAGTTTATTATGTATACTTTCCCAAAAACAGTATCATCGACACTTAATAACCTAGTAATTGATATAGCGTCATTAAATAACCAACTAAAAAACAGTTTCTACAATTTGGAATTTCTCGTTAGAGATTTTTCCTTCTCCACTCTGTCCTAGAGTAGTGATCGACAGATTTTTGTCATCACACTTCTCTAATTGAAGAGGCAAATTGAAGCCGAAACAGAGAAAACGCAAAACAACAAATAGAGTTTACACTCTTGAAAATACAAGTTTGTGTTTTCACAGATCTTTGCCAAAGGTTTAGTCCTTTGATTGCATTTGGTATTAGTCTTTGCAATCTCTAGATCTTTCAAAGGCTTTGACCAGTGATACACAAAATGGGACGATATTCTTTTACCCAGTTTGCGAATCTCTGATTTCGAACTATTCAGTTTTCATCAGCACGACGAAGAAGTCGTGGAATGGTAATCTTGTCAGAAATATTGCAAAAGCAAAGTCAAAAGGCGTAAGAAATTCCAAATTGTAGAGTTTGATACACCTCCACAAACGCTATTGTTTTGCCTTTTGACTTACATCATCTTTTGACTTTGGTTTGCAAAAAAACAGTATTCTGTAAGGTCTGAAATACATTACGTACTTAGCTATTTTGACATTACTGTACAAAATATTTATTGCAGAAATAAAAGAATCCAGGCAGACACAATCAGAACAGAAGGTTAAATAAGTAATCCACTCGTCATTCTTAACATTAATATTCGAAAACAATGTGAGTTAAGTTCTAAGAACACTTGAGTAAGGTCATATTTAGGGGTTCTAACGCCCCTGGTCAAAAAATTGTTAAAATTGACAAATAGGTTTCAACATTTTAGAGCAGATTACAATTTTATTTCAAAATATGTTATGTTTTTCCTTGTATTCCATAGTACGTGTACAACAATATGTTGAAATGGACGAAAAAAAAAATTGCAGGAAGTACTTCATTTTATAAAACAAACAAACCTAAGTGTTTTCCAGTGCAAAAAGGTTGTAACAGATACTTACATTGTAATTTACAACCTTTTGACTATTTTATGCAGTTTGTTTTTATTTTCTTTCCAAAGAAATCAATAAAAAATATTATAATTACCAAAATTAATCAATTACTTCTGAAAACTATAAATCAACAGTATTTTCTGATATTTTATATGTTTCACCACAGCAAATATCACTTATCTGTTTTTCAGTTTTCATAAATCCCCCGTACCTTTCTGGAATCTATTGATACATAGTAATGAGATCCCGTTTCTTTTCCTGCATACACTGTTCCTTTTCATACACACTCGGCAGATTGTTTAAACTTGGAACTATAGTGCAAGTGTTACTCTAGTTCCCCTTCAGAAAAGTGTGACCACGTTCTTTGAATGCCATAGCTGTAAGATATTATGACTGTATCGACAATGTAGAACTGTAAGAAAATCTGATAACATTTTGAATGTAATATAATCTATCAGTTTAAACGATAATAGTTTTCAAAGGTCTGTTTCAGTAATACTAATATCTGGGAATCTTCCTGACTCATGAACGTAAGAACAAAATATTATTCAGTTGAGTGGTTGTAATTACTCGAACCCACTTAAATGATTCATACACCATATTGATTTTCTTGTTTCTTTCGATGAGATCAAAATCCCTGTCACAGCATAAGAAACCATGTTGTGTGACTAAAAATTTTTGCTCAACGAAAATGAAGTCATTAAGGCTCAGGAGATACTAATACAATGTTATTTTACTTTCCAATTATTATTCTGGTTTGTAAGTTCTGCCTGTAAGGCTCGTAACACACTTGAAGAGTTTTCACTAGCGAGAAATGTGTTGCGCGAAAGAGGCGAAGAGCCTTCCTCCACACACTTGGCGAGTTCTCGTTATCACAGATCACATCTCGCTATGATCATCTATGCACTGCCTTCATGCAGAAAGCACTTTTCTGATTACAGTAATCACTAGTTGGGGGAAATATTATAGGTTATGTACTTACGTATATTGTCGTACTTAAATATATATAACCTGTAAGTATATTATCGTACTTTACAAATTACGTACGAACGCTATGTTGAATCTGAGTATTCAGATGATGAGGAAATGGAGTTACATGAACATATTTTGTTAATGACAAGAAAAAGTAGGCCTAAATTAAAGCCAAAAATATCTGAAAATCACATTGTATCTTACGAAAATAAGGGCGAGTTTTGGACACTGGTTTCGATTTGAATGATGATACGTTTAGGTGTTATTTCAGGTTCAATGGACCACAGTTTTTTGTCATTCATTATATGATAGAGGATTCTTTGCTATATCCTGACTTAAAATTATGTAAACTAGTAAGACATATAGATACATTATTTCACATGTTCAATTAATACTATTAAATTTCATCAAAATAAAATATAGCCCTATTTATATTCAGATAATCTGATATTTGTCTCCAGATTTCTTCTTTAAGTTTCGTGTTTTTATAGTCTTCATCCCATGTATCATATAAATAGGCCTATGGGTGACATCATACAAATTCGATAAGTTTCTGACTGCAATTATCAGCCATCTTTCCTCATTTTCAAATAAAAAACAATACAATTCATCGCCACCTGTGATATTTTTTTCTACATTCAATCGTCATAAAGAGTATAAATATCAAACATCTTTGATAAATGTGTCAAGAAAATTCGCTGAGCTACCAATTCCAGCGAGAAACTCGCTTGAGGTTTTTGCCTCGAACGAGAATCTCTTCCAGTGTGTGGACATCCATTTGAATCCATGTTATCAATCTTTGAATTTTCTCGCAACATATTTCTCGCTAGCAAAAACTCTTCAAGTATGTTACGGGCCTAACTTATTTCAATAAGAATGAAGTTACCTCCCTTGATCCCTGTTTGGCTATATTTTCTGACCATACAAACATGGAACAATCGTTACCAATGTTATGTACAGCTTGATTGTATACTGAAAGTTGTCACTGACAGTACACAGTTGAATGACAGACAGTAGGACACTAAAGAACCTGCTGCAAATTGGTGCAAAGAGCTACATAATCTATATTGACCTTTGCTTTGTTTGCATATTATTGCAGTTGTTTATGACCACCCTGCTTACAGACGTTGATGTGTACTCTCTCGATCTGATGTGTACTCTCTCGATTTATCTTCTATGCTTCACAGGCACATAAATGAACGAAGTTTATCACAATAACCACAGAAATGTCAGTGTGGCAGACCAAACGACAAATTAAATTCGCTTTTAAAAGTGTCTCTATATGCCCATTCACTACACTCGAATTCTGGATTTGCTTCTTTAAAGAGTTGATACAACTTGCTAATATTTAAATCTGGTCTCAAACACATCTTCGCACTTTTGTTCCTAGCGTAATGACTTTCTTGCTTTGGTAGCTGATTTATATGTCTCTTTATGGCATCTTTAATATTATCTTTAAGTTTATTCGGACGGTTTTCATGCTTTCCTCTGCCATCATCTAGAGGTTTACCATACTTAATCTTTTCCTGAAGCTTTTGCAAACGTCTGGGTGTAATTTCATACACTCTGCACAGTGTTTGTCGACATACTTGAATTTTTTTTGCACTCACTCTTACAAAATACTTGAAGGAGCAATGTCTTCTAGAAGTCTCCTCAGGGATACTCCTTCTCCTGATATCTACCAGCTCCACACATTCATGAGCTAGGTGGTGAGTTTGTTCATTGTAATCCATCTGGTAAAATTTGTAGAACAGGATTTTGTTATCCTCCATAGTTAAACTTCTACACTGATGGCCGCATTTGCATGTGGCTACCTGAAATTGTAAGGAATTCAAAGCTTATGTAGGCCTAGTATTATTAGTTACTCAGGAGAAGACAAGCAGAAGGAATATGACCTTCTTGACTGTGGGTGTTAGTATAAACATCTGAGATAAGCATCCCAATTATTACTCATGCCAAAAACATTAGTAACAATATCGATATGGAAATTACAGAATATAGACATGGAAATTAAAGGATACTACTTATTTTAATGAAATAACTATTAATACTTGCTTAATCTACTATGAATTGTAATTAATAGCTTAACTTCTTCCTTTCTAAGCACAAGAGCTATCACCCATATTATTTGCAGTTGACACAAGTACAGTAATTACAGCCAATAACTCCAACACATTCCAATCTTCAACAGAGGAAATTCTCTTCAAAATATGTGACTGGTTCTCAGTCAATAAATTGGTATTAAATTGTAACAAAACTAACATAATTCAATTTAAATACTGTGCAAATTCAACCTCGCAAATTTCTAGCGCAATAATTAACAACAGATCCCTATTAGAAACAACGACAACGAAATTTCTTGGCTTAAAAATCGATAATGTGTTAAATTGGAAAAATCATATTAAAGAAATTACCCACAAACTAAATTCAGCTTGTTTTGCTATTAGATCTATGCAAAAGATAGTAAATATCAATACCTTAGAAACAATATACTTTGCATACTTCCACTCGGTAATGAGTTTTGGAATAATATTCTGGGGAAATTCCACAGATAGTAACAGTATATATCTATTACAAAAAAGAGTAATTAGAATAATAGTAGGTGCCTAATCTAGGGAATCTTGTAGGACTATTTTCAAAAAAACTACAAATAATGCCCATGGCTTGTCAGTATATCTTTTCATTAATAGTCTTCCTCGTATGTAATCGTAAAAACTTTGTAACTAATTCAACAGTTCATAGCACAAATACACGTCAAAAAATGACTTTCATACTCCATCAGCAAGTCTATCATGCTATCAAAAAGGAGTGCATTATATGGCAGTAAAAATTTTTAATAGTCTCCCTATCGATATAAAAAATTAAACACAAAACATAAGATTATTTAAGGCCAAATTAAAGAAGTACCTAATTTCTCACGCCTTCTATTCTGTAGGTGAATTCATGACATTCATTAACACTTCATGAAATTGATACTAAAACTATGTGTTGTACTAGTAGACTATATTGTAAATCTTGTCTGTATATATTTCATCTAGACTGTGACTATAAATTAAGACTTTATAATAGTATTAAGTTTTTTCACTTGTTCCATATTCTAGCTGTAAAGCAATGTATGAATACCATGGAATGTTAATAAATACAATACAATACAATACAATACCTGCAACTGATGAAGACTGCATAATTTTTAATGAATAGAATCGTTACTTCATTTGATTTGCTGATCAATGGAAAGTAGAAGACATGACACAATTATAATGGCATAAAAATTATCAATTGAAATGGAACTGACATGTTTTAAGAATATCTAAGAAACAGCTATGTTTAAAAGCAATACATTACTAATCCAAGGAAGGAGAGATTTAGGAAGAACCAATTTTTATGTGGTCGCATTATGGGTAAGTCGTCCAATACTGCAAAACGGAAGTAGTAGTATCAGTACTACATTACATAATGTAAGCATTCATATCACTAACGTCCTTCCCCCTGCTACTTCATCTCGTGAGTAACAAACGATACTTAAGTTTATTATTAATTATTTGGGTTAATTTTTATTGTTTTTTAATGTTTACTACATATATTGTTATTTGTTACGTGTCATAATAATCCAAAAGGCAGACACTGTACAATCCAACCTATTTATTTACAATCTTATGTGCCCAACTCATCACAGGTAATTCTCCCAATATTGGTTTGTTTCCATGAGTCATAAATGGCTGTCCTGTATTCCTTCTTCGTTTCTTTTGCTTCCTCTTCCATTCTGATATCTTCTATTTTCGTTTTGTATCTCTATTTCAATCAGTACAAAACTTTGGACTCAGTTTCAAGCATGCAACATCAGACATAGCTACAGATCGCACAAGTATTGATAACTCAGATTTGACTAGCAAAATATCAGGTTTGTCGACGTGAATTCAATAGACATACTTTCTATGACGCACATAATCGTGCATGAAAAAATTATAGTTTTAGAAAAAAATGCATGTTACAACCTTTTTGCCTACAGGTATCGAAACTAAAGTATCTAAGTTATTAGTGTTGAAAGCTCAACTATTTTATAACTACAGTTCCGACATGAAAAGGAAGAGCATTAAGCAACATACATAGTGCAATGCAATATTAGCTACATGTCTTTCACCTGCTCTAGTATATAACAGGCACATTATTCCCTTTTGCATTTAAGACATGATTACAAGTACTCTGTGTCTCTCCTCGTGTAAGAAAATGAGGTAAATCTTGATGGTATATCATGTCATATGTATCAGGAAAAACCCAGGGTCATTCTCTGTTTCTCAGACGATACCTTCTTCTGTCTTGGTTCACTTTTTGTTCAATTTTACATACTGAGTTCCGCTTTTTATTATAGTCACAAGACAATTTCAATGACAATTCATTCTGTGGATCAATGAGTCAGAGAGCCAAATCTAAGTGAAAACAACTCACCTCATCTTCAAATGCCATCGCTGGAAATGGTTTGCAATCTTCTTTATCCTCACATTTGACATCTAAAGCATCATCATAGTCCAGATCAGAAGGTTCAATCTTGATTTCGTTTACATTTACTTCCAAGAAATTTCCTTCCTGTGTATGAAACATGAAATAATTGGAAACTGTACATTGTTATATCTAGATTTTTTCATGCACGTGTAGAAACGCTACGATTTATTCATTTACCTCGGACAGGGTCTCTCTGTCTTCTGCATTGGTGTCATTGTGCTCTGGAGCTAATGGGTCGGTATCAGGTTCCATTTTTATCATATCCACAGCTGAAAAAAATGTCCAACAGAAAGTGTAACTCTCCCAATATATGCTTATAACAAACAGAAGACAGAAAAGAATGAAAGTTTGAAATGCCAATTACAGTGTTATAAACCATACAAAGAATTTTTTGTTTATAACGTTTAAGAATTTAAGTTCTGTTCAACTCGTTTATTATTCAATGACCACTCATCATATCTATACCAAAGTTCTTTGATAAGAAAGAATTACTTTTAAAAGAATTGTCATATTACAAGGCTTTCTCTTTCATTACACGAATTCCCAAAAAGATATCAGATCTTCAAAATGACACAAATACATGTCAGACATACTGGTACAAGTACAAAATTTCAAATAAATAATAAAAAAAGACCCAATAAAAATATACTGGTCTCGTATTCTGAAGCAATGTAAAACTGAACACACAAAATATAAACAAACTAATATGTGAACTGTTGAACAAAGTTAATAAAATTTAATTAAGAAATTAGTGGTTCGAAATACATTGCCAATGATAAACACTCTTTCAGCTCTTCACAACAGTGATTAGGTAATTAGGACAATGGCACGAGAAAGAATATTGCTTATCTTAAAAAAAAAAAAAAACAACCTGCGCTGTAATCCTTATTCCATACAAGAAGATTCTGCATGTAAACAAATGCAGGTGTACAAAGCCCACCCTACTGGCTGGAAAAAATCCAACAAGGTAACCAGTCCAAGCGGGAATCAAACCCGCGCCCAAGCGCAACTTCAAATCGACAGGCAAGTGCCTCAGCCAACTGAGTTACGCTGGTGGCTGAACGCAATGATAACCAGTTCCATGTCTGAAAACATAACCTGTTGTATATTTTCGAACATTTCATGGAAAACATGCTGGGTAGGCAAACAAAAAAAAAAACACACACACACGCGCACACGCACGCACGTACACACACACTATTATTTATGCACTTGTATTAACTGTAGATCTGGTTGAGTGGAAGAGAAGGTCTTAAGGCCTTAACTCTGCCAGGTAAAATAAAATAAATTATTATTATTATTATTATTATTATTATTATTATTATTATTCATTACACTCGAAAAAGAAATTCCTTAAATGCTCCATATTACACCAGTACTTGAGAAATGCAACTGAATAGCCTAATCATACTACCACAAAATGGTAATTTATAATGTATCAATTAATCTTCTTAATGTATCCAGCTATTTGCTGACAACATAAAGTCCACTATAGTCCACTGTAGTAATTTATAATGTATCATAGAAAGACAAAACAAAGTTATCTACTTAGATGAGAATACGTACAGTCTTAGAAAAAAGTTTTGTCGCACAGATACTTTTGTAAGCCCCATAAAGGAGGCAGTGCGCATAATCAGACATACAACGAAACAAAACAAATTTTATTACCTCAACTAGTCGTTCTCTTGTGAACCAGGTCGTTCGTCCTCTGATCATGTGCACTGCTTCCTTTCTGGGATTTTTAAAATATGTGTGACAAAATTTCTTTCTAATACTGTAAACCAGTTTTATCATATATGCCAGCTAGCTCGGACACATATGACAGTTTTTCCGCTCAAACAGCATCAAAGAATTAATACTGTTTGTCTGGCATTAAAATAATAATAATAATAATAATAATAATAATAATAATAATAATAATAATAATAATAATAATAATAATCCGTGGCGCTACAGCCCATGAAGGGCCTAGAACGACAAGCCGGCTGCTGGCCTCACGCCCACATGCCGAAGCAGAGGTGGACGATCATCCAACCAGAATGGAAGTATCGTGTGGTTAGCACGATGATCCCCCCAGCTGTTATAGCTGGTATTCGCAACCAGATTCCGCTACCTATCGTATCTCCCCAAGTGCATCACGATGCTGGGTGAGCACCAGTCCCATACACTGGCCGAAATTTCATGAGAAAATTTCTTCCCCCATGAGGACTCGAACCAGCGCGCATTCCGTAACGCGAGTCCTAGGCCTGGCATTAAAATAGCAGAATTAAAAATAGCTGAAACATTGGGGGTACTAAAAGAAATATGATGTGTTACATGCTGGCACTTATGATATTTGAAGATGTGAAGAATCGAAAAAGATTATTGGAGAAAAATTACCTGCATGAGTTAAAGCGTGATTTCTAAGAGAATCAAGCCGAACAAAACTCTTCTCACAATTTTCACATTTGAAAATCTTATCACGAGTGTGTGTTAATATATGCTGCCGAAGAGAACCACGTCTTGCGAAACTCTTCTCACAAGTTTCGCATTTGAAGGGTTTGTCACGCGTGTGTATTAGCAAGTGTTGTTGAAGATGACTAAGTCTTCCAAAACCCTTCTCACAAGTTTCGCATTTGTACGGTTTATCACCTGTGTGAATCAGTATGTGTCGTAGGAGATAATCTTGGCGTACGAAACTCTTCTCACAAGACTGGCATTTGTACGGTTTATCACCGGTGTGACTTAGTATGTGCAGCCGGAGGTGTTCAAGCCGTACATACGTTTTGTCGCAAGTTTCACACCTGTAACACTTATCTTTTGTGTGAGTTGATGCGTGTTGTCTAAGATAACGAAGAGTTGCAAAACTTTTGTCACAAGTCTCGCATTTGAAGGACTTATTATCTGTGTGACACAATTCATGCTGTCGAAGGTAATCAAGTCTTGTGAAGCTTTTCTCACAAGTTCCACATTTGAAAGTTTTATCATGTATATGGGTTTCTTCATGCTGCCGACATTGGCGACGTCGCACAAAACTCTTCTGACAAATATTGCACTTGAATGGCCTCTCACCTTTGTGTACAGCTATATGACCATCAATATCTCGGCGAGTGTTGAAGCCTTTGTCACAAATGTCACATTTAAAAGCCTTAAATCCTGTATGTAACAATGCATGATGGGTAAGATAATCAAGTCGTGCAAACGTCTTCTCACACTTATCACATTTGAAAGGTTTATCGCCTGTATGAGTTAAATTATGCCTTATAAGATGATGTCTTTGTCTAAAACTCATCTCACAAATGTCGCATTTGAAAGGCTTATCACCTATGTGAGTTAATGAATGCCTCGTCAGAAGCTGTGACGTAAGGAAGTCTTTGGTGCAAAATTCGCACTTAAAAATTGTTACAGTTTCATCCCGAATTTCAACACCCGGATGTATGTTCATTGAATGTGTTTCTCTGTCCACCACCATGTCAGAAGGATGTTCAGGATTCTCACATGCGTCACTCTCGTCATGGCTTCTGAAATCTCCATTCTGATGCTGCTGCATGGACCTGGAATCCACAGTTTTTGTTCACAAATTTGTAGTTTACTAGCACATTTCAGATAAAGGGAAATGAAATCCTGATGAGTTGTTAATTGGCTACCATTGATATGAAAATGGAGAAAAAAAACTATCATTTTTTTTTAAAGAAACCAGACACAAAAGGAATACATATGAAGAGTTCGCGGGAAAAACGAATGTCACACTTCTGTTAAGGATTAGATAATGATCTAATTGAGTCTATAACTGCAAGATGTAGTGATGTTTCTATAGAAAATAAAGGAAAGGATTACTGTATTCGTGGTGATAATTCTCCTTTTTACCACTTTTCATAAGAACAACATTAAATTTCGTAGTTATCCATTGAATTAGATAATGACATCAACCTTAACAAAACTGTGACATTCATCATTTTTCCCGCGAACTCTTCATATAAATAAAACATCATGCCACTCTACACTTCAACAACATGACTGTTATTAATATTAACATTTAAAGTGAATATCCATATCTCACTTGTGGGTAATGAAGTACATTTCATAACCTGTTGTATTCAAGTCACATCCTCACTTTTCTGTGGTGCAACCTGTTCTTAACAAATCGAGACTCTGGGGACCGAGTCACAGCGGTATGACTGTTCCATCAAAAACGGAGGAAATGTCATTTAAGCATGTTGACCTGCAATGGCATTCATAAGCGTCCCCTAAATGGCAAAGAGGGGATATAGTCGGTGGAAGGTTTTTTCGGGGTTTTCCCTCAACCCAATACGAGCAAATGCTGGGTAACTTTCGGTGCTGGACTCCGGACTCATTTCACCAGCATTATCACCTTCATTTCATTCAGACGCTAAATAACCTAGATGTTGATACAGCGTCGTAAAATAACCCAATAAAAAATATAGTCGGTGGAGTTGTCTGACAATCCTCCCTGCTAGGTCATATAGAGCAGCCAAAGAGGCAGGAGGTGTGGCTTCCAAACAGTTTGGAGGTTGCAAGTAGATGGTATAACTGCCACAACATATAAATATGGTACTGTACCTAAATTAAAACGGTTATACTTTTGGATCATTTCTCAGCCTTATAGATCAATAAATAAAACTAAAAAGGAAGACGTAAAACCAGTATTTTCACCTGTCAGCCAGCTCAACGTCCTCTTTCATTGTATCTGTCATCACTTCATCTTTTATAGTATCCACCTGCCAACATTGTTCCTGAAATATAAAAATGTAACTTTAGAGCCAGAGAAACCTCATGGTCATGGATTGAAAATAATCTGCTCCCTTTTTTAGCTTGAAGCACTGGCTATTTTAGCATTTGTGACATGGTGCAAGAATTAAAAAAGTCATACATAAAAATGTCAGTACCAAAAGTAAGAATATGGAGATATATCAACAACAGAGATATATAAATGAGAAAAAGCATGAGATACAATACCATAGCTTCCACACTGATATAGTTCTTTTATTATATCTCTGCCAGTGAGTGACTGGTAAATAATTTCATATTGTTTACTTAGTCATGGGTGTCAGAGCATTAAAAAGCATTGCGAACTTCTCTCCCTCTATCTTCCCCCCCCCTCCCCACAAACACAGAGGCAGAGATATAATACAAGATCTGTAACCAAGAATTATATCACTACAGAACTGTTAAGTTACTTAAACAACTACTTCACTGTGTTTATGTTAAACTATGTTGGTATTTTACTTTTATTGACTAGTTTCGGTGTGGTGTGGCCATCATCTGAAATCTTAAGGTAAAATACCAACATAGTAACATTCAATATACAGTAGTGTATTTAAGTAACATAACAGTTCTGTAATGATCTATAAGTGTAAAAAAGTATAATCAAGCATGAAGAAATATATATACATATATATTTTTCAACAATTAACAATGGGCTGCAAAACGGTATTTGTCGAATATAGGGGGGAGAGCCATTAATCCTTTCCATTGAAGGCTTTAAGGAACCAACCTGGACAAATATCCAATGTCCCATCCCTACCTTCCCGTGGTGCAGCTGTTAGTAAGCATAATTTTACAAGCTGAACTAAAGGGAGGAGCTACTCATCCATTAGCACTGGTCAGCTTGATGAGTTAATGACTGAATTTGGTATAATTTTCCTCTATTCAATACCTAATTCCCTCTTTACCCTTTCCTATCCAGACCTCTGACTGAACTCTTACTTTCTTCGACCCCGACAGCATTAGAGCATTCGAGGCCTAGGGGTTCATTTCACTTTTCTTCCTACCCTTCCTACTTTTCTGTTCCTAGTGCTGACCTGCTATGGCATTAAAATCGTCCTCCAGTGGCTTAAGGAGGGAAAGTTGGTGATCAATAAGATCTCCCAGCTAGATCCAATGGACCCGTCGACCAACAGCAGGTGTGGTCCTCCAGACATTCTGCGGGTTGTGTGTGAATGAAGTAGTTACCAAAACATTAAAATATGGTGTTCACTTAAATTGGCTACAACTTGCCATTTTTTTGTGCAACTCAAATCAAGAAATGGATTCAGAACATCTCAAAATTTGTGCGTCAGTGGCTAACCATGACAATATCTTTGAAAAATATTGCAGTGCAAGAGGTCAAATGACTTTATTGTCAAATGCCTGGCATTAGAAAACAACAACAACAATTAACAATGACTCAAAACTGTGTATCCTAACCTTATAACATGTTATGCTTTATAGGAAATTAGATAATCACGTATCCTCTATAAGGATGTCTTGCTTCTAGATTGAGTAGTTTAAAGATACTGAGTAGTTAGAGGTCTGTTTAAAGTGGTTTTGAATTAGAATATTTTGAATCTTTGGAATTTTAATACTACTAAAGATAATGAAATGAAACTTTGTCATAACAAAGGAATTACCCATATAGTAAGCAATATCTTTTTCATAGGTTTATTATGGAAACAGGGATTTGTGGGGGGCTGAATTCTGATTTTGTGTTCACTTTCATACATTTATGTACACTTCGTTCGACTACTGTTTGATTTGTGACTGTAAAATTTTTATATTTTGTGATAAACAACATTTTTTATAATATAAACCTGTAATTTGATGAAATACACATTAGTTGAAGGAAAAATAATTATAATTTCTTGTTCAGGGATCATTAACATTTTGTAATAAAATAATAATTTTAAAATTAAAAACTGAATGATTTTAATTTATGTTAGCTACAAATCGTAGGATTTATCCTTAAAATTGTATTGTATAAGTTTCATTGAGATATATGAAATGGTTTATGAGAAAAGTCCGCCTAAATATACGCAAACAAACAAAACATTCAAAACTTAGCCATTGAATTTTTTAAATAAATAAACCTGTGAAAAAAATATTGTTCGTTATATACATTAAATGATTCTTAAACTGCTTTACATTATGGTGTGAACTTTCATTAAATTAACTTCAGCAATATTAGAATAAATAACTAATTTATAAGCTCTAGAAGCAGTCTTTTGACTATCGAGTATCGTTAATGGAAATAAAACATTAATAAAATGAAGCAAATTTTGGTGTGTAGAATGTTCAAAAGATCAGGTGATCGCATCACGCTTGGTCCAAAGAATGCAGGTGGGAGCATGACTGTAGAGCACGAGGTGACGCGCAGCATTTTAGATCCGTAATCTCCGACGGACTGCACTCATATAAGCACAAAATCATTTTATTTCACTAACCTGTGTTACAGTAGTGTCCATTAGCATTCAGACATTCCCGAAATTCACTCGACTTTCACTTTCACATTTGTTCTCATGTGGCCGTAATTCTTCAACTAGTCTATAAGGTTTAAATTTTAAAAGTTTAGTAGCTGTTTGGGCTGAAGTTTTGATATGCCTACTTCTTGTGCAACACACCGTAAAGATTTATTTGGAGAACGTTCAATTGATGCATCAACATCTTGAAGTTTTGCTTCTGTTAGAACCCTTCGTTTTGGCCTATGAATTTTAGAGTTCAGCGATTCCATTTCTCTTACTTTCATGACAGGGTTTCGTACTGTGCCTCTACTTGGGGTCAAATATCGGGGAATTTCTCTACAAATTACCTACACACTAGTCGGCATGAATCTGTTTTGACGTAAGTTTCGTACATAAATATTCGCTGTTGTATAGTAAACTTTTCTGCCGGCATTTCAATTATCTAAACGACTAATTTAATGCATAGCACACACACTTCAAACTTATTTAAAAGAAGTACACAAGCACACATATCTTCTATCACTAACATCGCAGACTATACTAAGCTGTGGCAACGACTAGTAACATACAGGCCCGCACTGCCTTAAAGCATTGAAACAATCAGTGGTTGGGATCTTTCCATGTTCTTCGGCTCAAGCATGAAGCGACCGCATTGTATTACTGGCTACATAAAATATTAGTGCGTAAAGACGCAAGACAATACACATAATTTCCAAATTAAGAAAACTTACCTGAATTTCAGACTTAACTGTTGGAAATATGGGAGAAACTTCGCTTTCTTCATATTTCAAGTCTGATGCAAGACCACTGATGGGTTCTAAAAGTTCCACTTTGATTCCACTACCATCCACATTCAACGAAATTTCTTCCTGTAAAAAAATATTACAAATAACTACGAGATACACTTCCGAACATAGCTCTTTTAAGTAAAACAAATTCAAATTTCATTTTTACCGTCGACATATTCTTTTCTTCTTCTCCACTCCCATCATCGAACTGTGGATCAAGTGGTTCCATCTCGACTTCCTTTTTAATCCCTTCCATGACAACATACAGCCAAGTCACAATTTATCAGCCAGAAACTAACAGCAGAACTGCAAGACATAACATCATTCATGACAAATGATTATTAGCTATTAACTTATTACTAAATATTATTATTGCCACTACTGTCTCATGGCACTGCGTGGTCTAAGGCATCATGTCTTGGATCAGAATTACAGAATGAGCACAGGTTTGGATCTTCATGGAGGAACACTTTTTCATGAGATTAGGGCCAATGAGACAAATGCCTAACCAGCACCATGATGAATTTGAGTGCCAGCACTATATATAGAAGCGTGCAAGTTTTTTTAAGGACATTTATGTGTAGTTATAAAAACTAATACACCCCCCATATATTTGTTGATAAATGAGTGAAAGAAATTCTTAGGTCTTCACTACAGAGGTTATTTTCAGATGAAAAAATTTTGAAACTGTGGCTGATATAAACTCTGACACTAAAAGGTCGAGCAGCATGGAGTCAAAAGTGTCTAACCCACAATTTCAAAATCAACGTTGTTTTACTTCCGGAAATTCAGTCGAGGATTACTTCAAAATTGCTCACTTGCTAAAGTGTTTCTAAATTTCCAAGGTATTGCTGAAGAGCGTTCATTTCTGAATAAAATATATGGAAGAAAACTAAAGTTTTATTCGCAGTTCAGAATTATATTTTGAAATTTATTTCGTAAAATTACTGACGTTCGGTAACAAGGGGGCCCACGGGGGGAGTCAGTGAGATTTTTATTTTTTTTTTACGCGTTTTTTTTCTCTACGTGCTCGATACATGTTTCTCAAACCCTCGGTAAACAATTCAACAAAAGGGACTGCTTTAGGCCTAGTTATTTTTCATGTTCAGTTTTCTCTCCCCTTGTCCATCAATTTCCTCTAATTTTCTAATCATCTTACTACCACTGAGATTGGATCCTGTGGGCACTCTTGTTCGGTAACACTACTCAGGTTGCCTTATAGGTCTGCTGGTAGTGTAGTAAACTTGCAGCAAACAATGGATTATTATTATTATTATTATTATTATTATTATTATTATTATTATTATTATTATTATTATTGCCAGTAGTGTATAGTAGTAGTATTACACTAAGTAGTAAATTACCGCAAATATTAGAGCCTACACGGGATCTAAATTCAATGTAGGTAACAAATCACCAACAAATTATTCTTAGAAAGCATTCTATTAGGAACAGGAGTGTTGTACCTACCATAAATCTACAACATGGGACCCCCAACTTTACTTTACCCTCCTAGGAGGTCATTCTAAGTATTTTAACGCACTTAAATCGTATTTAAAGTGCTGTTTAACATACCTGTGAATATGTAAATAAATGCTACCTAATACGAAAGGACAAAGTATACTGGGAAACCATATAGTTACTTCGATTAATATTTAACACTGTAAAAGAGGTATTAAATTGCAACTACAATTTCTAATTAGCGTGCGAGAAAGTATAAATTATTAAGGTCAGCAGAAACATTACTCACATCAAACACATACCTCTTAAATATAAATATATTACAGGGTATAGGAATAATGAAAATTGATTCACACAAAACATGGGTTAAACACGACACATATTTAAAATTACGGTGCGCTACTAAGACTATAAAATATTACAGAAGAAGCTAAATACTTTTTATTTTCATTCTCTCGGTCACAGCCACTGAGACTGGTTAAATGAGCGAATTTCCGACTAGAAACTTGGACAATATAAACTTTAGCGGTCCCTGCTTAGGTCGTTCTTGCACGCATAAAACTAACAATGGAATTTTAGTGTTACTACCCTATGTGTACGTGCGGGGAATTATTTCGTACTGCATGGCAACTCGCGCCTTGTTTCGTACCACTCCTCATGCTCATTACACAGTAGGTATAATAAATTTCTATGCATCGAAACTGCAGTAAATAATTTTTACTATTCCAATTAATCCATAAATAAAATCGAAATTATTTTGTTATGAAATATCATTAAACATTATATATTTTATACTTATTTTAATTAACAAATTCGGTTTACGTAAATTTGAAGATAGCGCCATTTCTCTTCCAGTTTTCCGCGTACGGTGTTCGAGTGTGGATGTGTTGTTACGGAGCTCAAGATTATTCGTGCTTGCCTGGCGTCGGTGCAAATTCAGGTACAAATATAGTGTTATTGTTCTATTTTGATTTATTACTTGCATTTTTATTTAATTTTCTACATGAAAATATTTCTAAATACCGTAGTTATTTTTTAATTCTATATTGAAATGATCTTAGGCCTAGCTATCTAGAGACAACTTCGGATAACTTTTACTGTAGCATTATTGTTATTGTTGTGTCGAAAATAAAATCATAATATTAGGTACGCGGACATAATTTACATGTTTTCTTTTGCAGAAATCATTCCAATTTAAAGTATGTTTGCAGATAAATTTATGAAATCTCTAGAAAGTACTACAAAAAAATGGATTCCATATTTACGCACTTGTATACTCAAGAACAGGAACGTAGCTGTCCGTGTAGCGCATGCGTAGGATCATTTTTTTTATGAAGTACCGTTGTCTTTGAAAATAGAATGTTCGGTGCAAGAACCGGTTTGCATGGGAATTCTCAGTGTATTAAACTACGTAGGTGCCGTATGTAATTACACAGCCTAATAATAATAATAATAATAATAATAATAATAATAATAATAATAATAATAATAATAATAATAACCTTTAAGAACAGAAAAACATTCACAAATGTCACAGGCTTCGTCATACACAATAATAATAATAAATATCACTCCTATACAGTACATCAAACGACTATCTACAACACACATTTTGTAGCATTTAGATCAACGGTAAACACATTAATGGACCTTAATCCTTACAACGATAAACTAAATACTATAAAATACACAGACCAAAAAAACGAATGTAATCCAATAGTAGTAAAAAAAAAGTGGAATTTAAACATAATACAATAATAAACACTGACACACAAACACAAAAAGAAGTCATACTCACTACACTAATTTATCACAACACACACACACATTACCGAAAACCTGCATGAATGCGGAAAAATACAATCTGAGCCCGCATCATGTAGAAGAAATACTTATTTTATAATAATGTAATAAACAATAACACACACACACTCACACACACACACACAAAGGAGTCAAATTCATTACAATAATTTATCACAAAACAAACATTACAGAAAACCTGCATGATGCGGAAAAAATACTCTCTGAGCCTGCGTCATGCAGAAGAAATACTTATTTTTTAATAAAATGATAAACAATAACACACAAACATAACAAGAAGTCAAATTCATTACACTAATTTATTACAATACACACATTATGAATGATAAGGAAAACTATTCTCTAAGCATTCAAAATGCACTAGAAATATTTAATTGTTTAACAATACGACGAAACACATTTCAGTAGGAATGCAATCATGAAGAACATAAACTTCTTAACTAGGTCTACTGCAACAAACCACGTATTATTATGATAAAAAAAACAATTCATAAAGGGATCCTGGAATAACGAAGTTCATATGTGTTAATTAATTGAAATTGAATAATTAGGCCTCGCCCTTATTAGCATCCTGCAGTCATGCAGATAGTGTTAAAATGTTTTGTTTTATTTCACGACGCTCGCAACTGCAGAGGTTATATCAGCATCGCCGGATGCGCCGCAATTTTATCCCGTAGGAGTTCTTTTACATGCCAGTAAAACTACTGACATGAGCCTGTCGCATTTAAGCACACTTAAATGCCATCGACCTGGACCCGGATCGAATTCGTTACCTTGGGCATAAAAGGGCCTGAGCTATACCAACACGCCAACCACGTCGACCAGATAAGTGTTAATTAGATGAAATTTAATAATTAGAAGACGCCCTTATTGGGGTTCTGCAATCATGCAGTTAAGTGTTAATTAGTTGAAATTTAATAATTACAACACACCCTTATTAGGGTTCTGCAATCATGCAGTTAAGTTTTAATTAGTTAAAATATAATAATTAGAACACGCCCTTATTGGATTTCTGCAAACATGCAGTTAAGTGTTAATTAGTTAAAATATAATAATTAGAACACGCTCTCATTGGGTTCTGCAATCATGCAATTAAGTGTTAATTAGTTAAAATTTAATAATTATAACACGCCCTTATCGGGATTCTGCAATCATGCAGTTAAGTAGTAATTAGTTAAAATGTAATAATTAGGATACGCCCTTATTGGGTTTCTGCAATCATGCAATTAATTGTTAATTAGTTAATATCTAAAAATTAGAAAACGCACTCATTGCGGTTCCGAAATCTTGCAGTTAAGTGTTAATTAGTTAAATTATAATAATTAGAACACGCAATTTTCGATTCCTGCAAACATACAGATGATGTGTTAATTAGTTAAAATTTAATAATTAGAACACGCCCTTATTGGAGTTATGCTATCATGGAGTTAAGTGCTAATTAGTTAAAATTTAATAATTAGAACACGCCCTTATTGGGGTCCTGCAATCTTGCAGTTAAGTGTTAATTAATCAAATTATAAAAATTAGTACACACCTTTTTCGATTTCTGCAAACATGCAGAAGATGTCTTAATTAGGTAAAAATTTAATAATTAGAACACGCCCTTATTGGGGTTCTGCTATCATGCAGTTAAGTGTTAATTAGTAAAAATTTAATAATTATATCACGCCCTTATTGGGGTTCTGCAAACATGCAGATAAGTGTTAATTAGTAAAAATTTAATAATTAGAACACGCCCTTATTGGGGTTCTGCTTTCATGCAGTTAAGTGCTAATTAGTTAAAATTTAATAATTAGAACCCGCCCTTATTGTGGTTCTGCAATCATGCAGTTAAGTGTTAATTACTTAAAATATAATAATTAGAACACGCCCTTATTGGGGTTCTGCTATCATGCAGTTAAGTGTTAATTACTTAAAATATAATAATTACAACACGCACTTATTAGGTTTCTGCTATCATGCAGTTAAGTGTTAATTACTTAAAACATAATAATTAGAACACGCCCTTATTGGGGTTCTGCAATCATGCAGTTAAGTGTTCATTAGTTAAAATTTAATAATTACAACACGCACTTATTGGGTTTCTGCTATCATGCAGTTAAGTGTTAATTAGTTAAAATTTAATAATTAGAACACGCCCTTATTGGGGTTCTGCAATCATGCAGTTAAGTGTTAATTAGTTAAAATTTCATACTTAGAACACGCCCTCATTGGGGTTCCACAACGTTGCAGTTAAGTGTTAATTAGTTAAATTATAAAAAAATAGTACACACCCTTTTCGATTTCTGCAAACATGCAGAAGATGTCTTAATTTGTTAAAATTTAATAATTAGAACACGCTATTATTGGGGTTCTGCTATCATGCAGTTAAGTGTTAATTAGTTAAAATTTAATACTTAGAACACGCACTCACTGGGGTTCTGCAATTTTGAAGTTAAGTGTTAATTAGTTAAATTATAAAAAATTTGTACACACCCTTTTCGATTTCTGCAGACATGCAGAGGATGTGTTAATTAGTTAAAATTTAATAATTAGAACACGCCCTTATTGGGGTTCTACTATCATGCAGTTGTGTTAATTAGTTAATATTTAATAATTAGAACACGCCCTCATTGGGGTTTTGCAATCTTGCAGTTATGTGTTAATTAGTTAAATTATGATAATTAGAACACGCCCTTTTCGATTTCTGCAAACATGCAGATGATGTGTTAATTAGTTAAAATTTAAGAATAATGAGAACACGCCTTTATTGGGGTTTGCAATCATGCAGTTGTGTTAATTAGTTAAAATTTAATAATTAGAACACGCCCTCATTGGGGTTCTGCAATCATGCAGTTAAGTGTTATTTGGTTAAAATTTAATAATTAGGACACGCCCTAATTGGGGTTCTCCAATCTTGCAGTTAAGTGTTAATTAGTTAAATTATAAAAATTAGTACACGCCCTTTTCGATTTCTGCAAACATGCAGATCATGTGTTAATTAGTTAAAATTTAATAATTAGAACACGCCCACATTGGGGTTCTGCAATCATGGAGTTAAGTGTTAATTAGTTAAAATGTAATAATTACAACACGCCTTTATTGAGGTTCTGCAATTATGCAGTTAAGTGTTAATTAGTTAACATTTAATAATTAGAACACGCCTTTATTGGGGTTCTGGAATCATGCATTTAATTGTTAGTTAGTTAAAATTTAATAAATAGAACTCGCCCTTATAGGCGTTCTGCTATCATGCAGTTAAGTTCCAATTAGTTAAAATATAATAATTAGAACACGCCTTTATTGAGGTTCTGCAATCATGCAGTTAAGTGCTAATTATTTAAAATTTAATAATTAGAACACGCCCTTATTGGGGTTCTGCTATCATGCAGTTAATTGTCAATTAGTTAAAATTTAATAATTAGAACACGCCCTTATTGGGGTGCTGCAATCATGCAGTTAAGTGTTAATTAGTTAAAATTTAATAATTAGAACACGCCCTTATTGGGGTTCTGCAATCATGCAGTTAAGTGTTAATTAGTTAAAATTTAATAATTAGAACACGCCCTTATTGGGGTTCTGCAATCATGCAGTCTAGTGTTAATTAGTTAAAATTTAATAATTAGAACACGCCCTTATTGGGGTTCTGCAATCATGCAGTCTAGTGTTAATTAGTTAAAATGTAATAATTAGAACACGCCCTTATTGGGGTTCTGCAATCATGCAGTCTGTGTTAATTAGTTAAAATTTAATAATTAGAACACGCCCTTATTGGGGTTCTGCAATCATGCAGTCTAGTGTTAATTAGTTAAAATGTAATAATTAGAACACGCCCTTATTGGGGTTCTGCAATCATGCAGTCTAGTGTTAATTAGTTAAAATTTAATAATTAGAACACGCCCTTATTGGGGTTCTACAATCATGGAGTTAAGTGTTAATTAGTAAAAATTTAATAATTAGAACACGCCCTTATTGGGGTTCTGCAATCATGCAGTTAAGTGTTAATTAGTTAAAATTTAATAATTAGAACACGCCCTTATTGGGGTTCTGCAATCATGGAGTTAAGTGTTAATTAGTAAAAATTTAATAATTAGAACACGCCCTTATTGGGGTTCTGCAATCATGGAGTTAAGTGTTAATTAGTAAAAATTTAATAATTAGAACACGCCCTTATTGGGGTTCTGCAATCATGCAGTCTAGTGTTAATTAGTTAAAATTTAATAATTAGAACACGCCCTTATTGGGGTTCTGCAATCATGGAGTTAAGTGTTAATTAGTAAAAATTTAATAATTAGAACACGCCCTCATTTGGGTTCTGCTATCATGCAGTTAAGAATTAATTAGTTAAAATTTAATAATTAGAACACGCCCTTATTGGGGTTCTGCAATCATGCAGTTAAGTGTTAATTAGTTAAAATTTAATAATTAGAACACGCCCTTATTGGGGTTCTGCAATCATGCAGTCTAGTGTTAATTAGTTAAAATGTAATAATTAGAACACGCCCTTATTGGGGTTCTGCAATCATGCAGTTAAGTGTTAATTAGTTAAAATTTAATAATTAGAACACGCCCTTATTGGGGTTCTGCAATCATGGAGTTAAGTGCTTATTAGTTAAAATTTATTAATTAGAACACGCCCTTATTGGTGTTGTGCTACCATGCAGTTAAGTGTTAATTAGTAAAAATTTATTAATTAGAACACGCCCTTATTTGGGTTCTGCAATCATGCAGTTAAGTGTTAATTAGTTAAAATATAATAATTAGAACACGCTTTTATTACGGTTCTGCTATCATGCAGTTAAGTGTTAATTAGTAAAAAATTTAATAATTAGAACACGCCCTTATTGGGGTTCTGCAATCAAGCAGTTAAGTGTTTAATAGTTAAAATTTAAAAATTAGAACACGCCCTGATTGGGGTTCTGCTATCATGCAGTTGTGTTAATTAGTTAATATTTAATAATTAGAACACGCCCTCTTTGGGGTTCTGAAATCTTGCAGTTAAGTGTTAATTAGTTAAATTATGATAATTAGAACACGCCATTTTCGATTTCTGCAAACATGCAGATGATGTGTTAATTACTTAAAATTTAATAATAATGAGAAAACGCCTTTATTGGGGTTCTGCAATTATGCAGTTAAGTGTTAATTAGTTAAAATATACTAATTAGAACACGCCCTTATTGGTGTTTGTGCAATCATGCAGTTAGGTGTTAATTAGTTAAAATATAATAATTAGAACACGCCTTTATTGGTGTTTGTGCAATCATGCAGTTAGGTGTTAATTAGTTAAAATATAATAATTAGAACACGCCTTTATTGGTGTTTGTGCAATCATGCAGTTAGGTGTTAATTAGTTAAAATATAATAATTAGAACACGCCTTTATTGAGGTTCTGCAATCATGCAGTTAAGTGTTAATTATTTAAAATTATTAATAATTAGAACACGCTATTATTGGGGTTCTGCAATCATGCAGTTAAGTGTTAATTAGTTAAAATTTAATAATTAGAACACGCCCTTATTGGGGTTCTGCAATCATGCAGTTAAGTGTTAATTATTTAAAATTTAATAATTAGAACACGCCCTTATTGGGGTTCTGAAATCATGCAGTTAAGTGTTAATTAGTTAAAATTTAATAATTAGAACACGCCCTTATTGGGGTTCTGCAATCATGCAGTTAAGTGTTAATTATTTAAAATTTAATAATTAGAACACGCCTTTATTGGGGTTCTGCAATCATGCACTTAAGTGTTAATTAGTTAACATTTAATAATTAGAACACGCCTTTATTGAGGTTCAGATATTTTGCAGTTTAAAGTTAATTAGTTAAAATTTAATAATTAGAACACGCCCTTATTGGGGTTCTGCAATCATGCAGTTAAGTGTTAATTAGTTAAAATGTAATAATTAGAACACGCCCTTATTGGGGTTCTGCAATCATGCAGTTAAGTGTTAATTATTTAAAATTTAATAATTAGAACACGCCTTTATTGGGGTTCTGCAATCATGCAGTTAAGTGTTAATTAGTTAAAATTTAATAATTAGAACACGCCCTTATTGGGGTTCTGAAATCATGCAGGTAAGTGTTAATTAGTTAAAATTTAATAATTAGAACACGCCCTTATTGGGGTTCTGCAATCATGCAGTTAAGTGTTAATTAGTTAAAATGTAATAATTAGCACACGCCCTTATTGGGGTTCTGCAATCATGCAGTTAAGTGTTAATTAGTTAAAATTTAATAATTAGAACACGCCCTTATTGGGGTTCTGCAATCATGCAGTTAAGTGTTAATTAGTTAAAATGTAATAATTAGAACACGCCCTTATTGGGGTTCTGCAATCATGCAGTTAAGTGTTAATTAGTTAAAATGTAATAATTAGAACACGCCCTTATTGGGGTTCTGCAATCATGCAGTTAAGTGTTAATTAGTTAAAATGTAATAATTAGAACACGCCCTTATTGGGGTTCTGCAATCATGCAGTTAAGTGTTAATTAGTTAAAATTTAATAATTAGAACACGCCCTTATTGGGGTTCTGCAATCATGCAGTTAAGTGTTAATTAGTTAAAATTTAATAATTAGAACACGCCCTTATTGGGGTTCTGCAATCATGCAGTTAAGTGTTAATTAGTTAAAATTTAATAATTAGAACACGCCCTTATTGGAGTTCTGCAATCATGCAGTTAAGTGTTAATTAGTTAAAATTTAATAATTAGAACACGCCCTTATTGGGGTTCGGCAATCATGCAGTTAAGTGTTAATTAGTTAAAATTTAATAATTAGAACACGCCTTTATTGGGGTTCTGCAATCATGCAGTTAAGTGTTAATTAGTTAAAATTTAATAATTAGAACACGCCCTTATTGGGGTTCTGAAATCATCCAGTTATGTGTTAATTAGTTAAAATTTAATAATTAGAACACGCCCTTATTGGGGTTCTGAAATCATGCAGTTAAGTGTTAATTAGTTAAAATTTAATAATTAAACACGCCCTTATTGGGGTTCTGAAATCATGCAGTTAAATGTTAATTAGTTAAAATTTAATAATTAGAACACGCCCTTATTGGGGTTCTGCAATCATGCAGTTAAGTGTTAATTAGTTAAAATTTAATAATTAGAACACGCCCTTATTGGGGTTCTGCAATCATGCAGTTAAGTGTTAATTAGTTAAAATTTAATAATTAGAACACGCCCTTATTGGGGTTCGGCAATCATGCAGTTAAGTGTTAATTAGTTAAAATTTAATAATTAGAACACGCCCTTATTGGGGTTCTGCAATCATGCAGTTAAGTGTTAATTAGTTAAAATTTAATAATTAGAACACGCCCTTATTGGGGTTCTGCAATCATGCAGTTAAGTGTTAATTAGTTAAAATTTAATAATTAGAACACGCCTTTATTGGGGTTCTGAAATCATGCAGTTAAGTGTTAATTAGTTAAAATTTAATAATTAGAACACGCCCTTATTGGGGTTCTGCAATCATGCAGTTAAGTGTTAATTAGTTAAAATTTAATAATTAGAACACGCCCTTATTGGGGTTCTGCAATCATGCAGTTAAGTGTTAATTAGTTAAAATTTAATAATTAGAACACGCCCTTATTGGGGTTCTGCAATCATGCAGTTAAGTGTTAATTAGTTAAAATTTAATAATTAGAATACGCCCTCATTAGGATGTTGCAATCATGCAGTTAAGTGTTAATTAGTTAATATTAAATAATTACTTTTGCCCTTATAGGGGTTCTGCAATCATGCAGTTGTGTTAATTATTGAAAATATAATAAATAGAACACGCCTTCATTGGGATGTTGCAATCATGCAGTTAAGAGTTAATCAGTTAAAATTAAATAATTAGTATTGCCCTTATTGGGGTTCTGAAATCATGCAGTTAAGTGTTAATTAGTTAAAATTTAATAATTAGAACACGCCTTTATTGGGGTTCTGCAATCGTGCAGTTAAGTGTTAATTAGTTAAAATTTAATAATTAGAACACGCCTTTATTGAGGTTCTGCAATTATGCAAGTTAATGTTTATTAGTTAAAATTTAATAATTAGATGACGCCCTTATTGGGGTTCGGCAATCATGCAGTTAAGTGTTAATTAGTTAACATTTAATAATTAGAACACGCCTTTATTGAGGTTCAGATATTTTGCAGTTTAAAGTTAATTAGTTAAAATTTAATAATTAGAACACGCCCTTATTGGGGTTCTGCAATCATGGAGTTAAGTGTTAATTAGTAAAAATTTAATAATTAGAACACGCCCTCATTTGGGTTCTGCTATCATGCAGTTAAGAATTAATTAGTTAAAATTTAATAATTAGAACACGCCCTTATTGGGGTTCTGCAATCATGCAGTTAAGAATTAATTAGTTAAAAATTAATACTTAGAACACGCCCCCATTTGGGTTCTGCAATCTTGCAGTTAAGTGTTAATTAGTTAAATTAGAAAAAATTAGTACACACCCTTTTCGATTTCTGCAAACATGCAGAAGATGTCTTAATTAGTTAAAAGTTAATAATTAGAACACGCCCTTATTGGCGTTCTGCTATCATGCAGTTAAGTGTTAATTAGTTAATATTTAATAATTAGAACACGCCCTCATTGGGGTTTCGCAATCTTGCAGTTAAGTGTTAATTAGTTAAATTATGATAATTTGAACACGCCCTTTTCGATTTCTGCAAACATGCAGATGATGTGTTAATTAGTTAAAATTTAAGAATAATGAGAACACGCCTTTATTGGGGTTTGCAATCATGCAGTTGTGTTAATTAGTTAAAATTTAATAATTAGAACACGCC
Organism: Periplaneta americana; assembly: GCA_025594305.2. Classification (NCBI taxonomy): domain Eukaryota; kingdom Metazoa; phylum Arthropoda; class Insecta; order Blattodea; family Blattidae; genus Periplaneta; species Periplaneta americana. The sequence continues at coordinate 17,942,627 of JAJSOF020000003.1, read as the reverse complement.
CTCATTGGGGTTCTGCAATCATGCAGTTAAGTGTTATTTGGTTAAAATTTAATAATTAGGACACACCCTAATTGGGGTTCTCCAATCTTGCAGTTAAGTGTTAATTAGTTAAATTATAAAAATTAGTACACGCCCTTTTCGATTTCTGCAAACATGCAGATCATGTGTTAATTAGTTAAAATTTAATAATTAGAACACGCCCACATTGGGGTTCTGCAATCATGGAGTTAAGTGTTAATTAGTTAAAATGTAATAATTACAACACGCCTTTATTATTGAGGTTCTGCAATTATGCAGTTAAGTGTTAATTAGTTAACATTTAATAATTAGAACACGCCTTTATTGGGGTTCTGGAATCATGCATTTAATTGTTAGTTAGTTAAAATTTAATAAATAGAACTCGCCCTTATAGGCGTTCTGCTATCATGCAGTTAAGTTCCAATTAGTTAAAATATAATAATTAGAACACGCCTTTATTGAGGTTCTGCAATCATGCAGTTAAGTGCTAATTATTTAAAATTTAATAATTAGAACACGCCCTTATTGGGGTTCTGCTATCATGCAGTTAATTGTCAATTAGTTAAAATTTAATAATTAGAACACGCCCTTATTGGGGTGCTGCAATCATGCAGTTAAGTGTTAATTAGTTAAAATTTAATAATTAGAACACGCCCTTATTGGGGTGCTGCAATCATGCAGTTAAGTGTTAATTAGTTAAAATTTAATAATTAGAACACGCCCTTATTGGGTTCTGCAATCATGCAGTTAAGTGTTAATTAGTTAAAATTTAATAATTAGAACACGCCCTTATTGGGGTTCTGCAATCATGCAGTCTATTGTTAATTAGTTAAAATTTAATAATTAGAACACGCCCTTATTGGGGTTCTGCAATCATGCAGTCTAGTGTTAATTAGTTAAAATGTAATAATTAGAACACGCCCTTATTGGGGTTCTGCAATCATGCAGTCTAGTGTTAATTAGTTAAAATTTAATAATTAGAACACGCCCTTATTGGGGTTCTGCAATCATGCAGTCTAGTGTTAATTAGTTAAAATGTAATAATTAGAACACGCCCTTATTGGGGTTCTGCAATCATGCAGTCTAGTGTTAATTAGTTAAAATTTAATAATTAGAACACGCCCTTATTGGGGTTCTGCAATCATGGAGTTAAGTGTTAATTAGTAAAAATTTAATAATTAGAACACGCCCTTATTGGGGTTCTGCAATCATGCAGTTAAGTGTTAATTAGTTAAAATTTAATAATTAGAACACGCCCTTATTGGGGTTCTGCAATCATGGAGTTAAGTGTTAATTAGTAAAATTTAATAATTAGAACACGCCCTTATTGGGGTTCTGCAATCATGGAGTTAAGTGTTAATTAGTAAAAATTTAATAATTAGAACACGCCCTTATTGGGGTTCTGCAATCATGCAGTCTAGTGTTAATTAGTTAAAATTTAATAATTAGAACACGCCCTTATTGGGGTTCTGCAATCATGGAGTTAAGTGTTAATTAGTAAAAATTTAATAATTAGAACACGCCCTCATTTGGGTTCTGCTATCATGCAGTTAAGAATTAATTAGTTAAAATTTAATAATTAGAACACGCCCTTATTGGGGTTCTGCAATCATGCAGTCTAGTGTTAATTAGTTAAAATGTAATAATTAGAACACGCCCTTATTGGGGTTCTGCAATCATGCAGTTAAGTGTTAATTAGTTAAAATTTAATAATTAGAACACGCCCTTATTGGGGTTCTGCAATCATGGAGTTAAGTGCTTATTAGTTAAAATTTATTAATTAGAACACGCCCTTATTGGTGTTGTGCTACCATGCAGTTAAGTGTTAATTAGTAAAAATTTATTAATTAGAACACGCCCTTATTTGGGTTCTGCAATCATGCAGTTAAGTGTTAATTAGTTAAAATATAATAATTAGAACACGCTTTTATTACGGTTCTGCTATCATGCAGTTAAGTGTTAATTAGTAAAAATTTAATAATTAGAACACGCCCTTATTGGGGTTCTGCAATCAAGCAGTTAAGTGTTTAATAGTTAAAATTTAAAAATTAGAACACGCCCTGATTGGGGTTCTGCTATCATGCAGTTGTGTTAATTAGTTAATATTTAATAATTAGAACACGCCCTCTTTGGGGTTCTGAAATCTTGCAGTTAAGTGTTAATTAGTTAAATTATGATAATTAGAACACGCCATTTTCGATTTCTGCAAACATGCAGATGATGTGTTAATTACTTAAAATTTAATAATAATGAGAAAACGCCTTTATTGGGGTTCTGCAATTATGCAGTTAAGTGTTAATTAGTTAAAATATACTAATTAGAACACGCCCTTATTGGTGTTTGTGCAATCATGCAGTTAGGTGTTAATTAGTTAAAATATAATAATTAGAACACGCCTTTATTGGTGTTTGTGCAATCATGCAGTTAGGTGTTAATTAGTTAAAATATAATAATTAGAACACGCCTTTATTGGTGTTTGTGCAATCATGCAGTTAGGTGTTAATTAGTTAAAATATAATAATTAGAACACGCCTTTATTGAGGTTCTGCAATCATGCAGTTAAGTGTTAATTATTTAAAATTATTAATAATTAGAACACGCTATTATTGGGGTTCTGCAATCATGCAGTTAAGTGTTAATTAGTTAAAATTTAATAATTAGAACACGCCCTTATTGGGGTTCTGCAATCATGCAGTTAAGTGTTAATTATTTAAAATTTAATAATTAGAACACGCCCTTATTGGGGTTCTGAAATCATGCAGTTAAGTGTTAATTAGTTAAAATTTAATAATTAGAACACGCCCTTATTGGGGTTCTGCAATCATGCAGTTAAGTGTTAATTATTTAAAATTTAATAATTAGAACACGCCTTTATTGGGGTTCTGCAATCATGCAGTTAAGTGTTAATTAGTTAACATTTAATAATTAGAACACGCCTTTATTGAGGTTCAGATATTTTGCAGTTTAAAGTTAATTAGTTAAAATTTAATAATTAGAACACGCCCTTATTGGGGTTCTGCAATCATGCAGTTAAGTGTTAATTAGTTAAAATTTAATAATTAGAATACGCCCTCATTAGGATGTTGCAATCATGCAGTTAAGTGTTAATTAGTTAATATTAAATAATTACTATTGCCCTTATAGGGGTTCTGCAATCATGCAGTTGTGTTAATTATTGAAAATATAATAAATAGAACACGCCCTCATTGGGATGTTGCAATCATGCAGTTAAGAGTTAATCAGTTAAAATTAAATAATTAGTATTGCCCTTATTGGGGTTCTGAAATCATGCAGTTAAGTGTTAATTAGTTAAAATTTAATAATTAGAACACGCCTTTATTGGGGTTCTGCAATCGTGCAGTTAAGTGTTAATTAGTTAAAATTTAATAATTAGAACACGCCTTTATTGAGGTTCTGCAATTATGCAAGTTAATGTTTATTAGTTAAAATTTAATAATTAGATGACGCCCTTATTGGGGTTCGGCAATCATGCAGTTAAGTGTTAATTAGTTAACATTTAATAATTAGAACACGCCTTTATTGAGGTTCAGATATTTTGCAGTTTAAAGTTAATTAGTTAAAATTTAATAATTAGAACACGCCCTTATTGGGGTTCTGCAATCATGGAGTTAAGTGTTAATTAGTAAAAATTTAATAATTTGAACACGCCCTCATTTGGGTTCTGCTATCATGCAGTTAAGAATTAATTAGTTAAAATTTAATAATTAGAACACGCCCTTATTGGGGTTCTGCAATCATGCAGTTAAGAATTAATTAGTTAAAAATTAATACTTAGAACACGCCCCCATTTGGGTTCTGCAATCTTGCAGTTAAGTGTTAATTAGTTAAATTAGAAAAAATTAGTACACACCCTTTTCGATTTCTGCAAACATGCAGAAGATGTCTTAATTAGTTAAAAGTTAATAATTAGAACACGCCCTTATTGGCGTTCTGCTATCATGCAGTTAAGTGTTAATTAGTTAATATTTAATAATTAGAACACGCCCTCATTGGGGTTTCGCAATCTTGCAGTTAAGTGTTAATTAGTTAAATTATGATAATTTGAACACGCCCTTTTCGATTTCTGCAAACATGCAGATGATGTGTTAATTAGTTAAAATTTAATAATCAGATCACGCCTTTATTGAGATTCTGCAATCATGCAGTCAAGTGTTAATTAGGTAAAATTTAATAATTAGAACACGCCCTCATTAGGATGTTGCAATCATGCAGTTAAGTGTTAATTAGTTAAAATTAAATAATTACTATTGCCCTTATAGGGGTTCTGCAATCATGCAGTTGTGTTAATTATTGAAAATATAATAAATAGAACACGCCCTCATTGGGATGTTGCAATCATGCAGTTAAGAGTTAATCAGTTAAAATTAAATAATTAGTATTGCCCTTATTGGGGTTCCGCAATCATGCAATTATGTGTTAATTAGTTAAAATTTAATAATTAGAACACGCCCTTATTGGGGTTCTGCAATCATGCAGTTAAGTGTTAATTATTTAAAATTTAATAATTAGAACACGCCTTTATTGGGGTTCTGCAATCATGCAGTTAAGTGTTAATTAGTTAAAATTTAATAATTAGAACACGCCCTTATTGGGGTTCTGAAATCATGCAGTTAAGTGTTAATTAGTTAAAATTTAATAATTAGAACACGCCCTTATTGGGGTTCTGAAATCATGCAGTTAAGTGTTAATTAGTTAAAATTTAATAATTAGAACACGCCCTTATTGGGGTTCTGCAATCATGCAGTTAAGTGTTAATTAGTTAAAATTTAATAATTAGAACACGCCCTTATTGGGGTTCTGCAATCATGCAGTTAAGTGTTAATTAGTTAAAATTTAATAATTAGAACACGCCCTTATTGGGGTTCTGAAATCATGCAGTTAAGTGTTAATTAGTTAAAATTTAATAATTAGAACACGCCCTTATTGGGGTTCTGCAATCATGCAGTTAAGTGTTAATTAGTTAAAATGTAATAATTAGAACACGCCCTTATTGGGGTTCTGCAATCATGCAGTTAAGTGTTAATTATTAAAAATTTAATAATTAGAACACGCCCTTATAGGGGTTCTGCAATCATGCAGTTAAGTGTTAATTAGTAAAAATTTAATAATTAGAACACGCCCTTATTGGGGTTCTGCAATCATGCAGTTAAGTGTTAATTAGTTAAAATTTAATAATTAGAACACGCCCTTATTGGGGTTCTGCAATCATGCAGTTAAGTGTTAATTAGTTAAAATTTAATAATTAGAACACGCCCTTATTGGGGTTCTGCAATCATGCAGTTAAGTGTTAATTAGTTAAAATTTAATAATTAGAACACGCCCTTATTGGGGTTCTGAAATCATGCAGTTAAGTGTTAATTAGTTAAAATTTAATAATTAGAACACGCCCTTATTGGGGTTCTGCAATCATGCAGTTAAGTGTTAATTAGTTAAAATTTAATAATTAGAACACGCCTTTATTGGGGTTCTGAAATCATGCAGTTAAGTGTTAATTAGTTAAAATTTAATAATTAGAACACGCCCTTATTGGGGTTCTGCAATCATGCAGTTAAGTGTTAATTAGTTAAAATGGAATAATTAGAACACGCCCTTATTGGGGTTCTGCAATCATGCAGTTAAGTGTTAATTAGTTAAAATTTAATAATTAGAACACGCCCTTATTGGGGTTCTGCAATCATGCAGTTAAGTGTTAATTAGTTAAAATTTAATAATTAGAACACGCCCTTATTGGGGTTCTGCAATCATGCAGTTAAGTGTTAATTAGTTAAAATTTAATAATTAGAACACGCCCTCATTAGGATGTTGCAATCATGCAGTTAAGTGTTAATTAGTTAAAATTAAATAATTACTATTGCCCTTATAGGGGTTCTGCAATCATGCAGTTGTGTTAATTATTGAAAATATAATAAATAGAACACGCCCTCATTGGGATGTTGCAATCATGCAGTTAAGAGTTAATCAGTTAAAATTAAATAATTAGTATTGCCCTTATTGGGGTTCTGAAATCATGCAGTTAAGTGTTAATTAGTTAAAATTTAATAATTAGAACACGCCTTTATTGAGGTTCTGCAATTATGCAAGTTAATGTTTATTAGTTAAAATTTAATAATTAGATGACGCCCTTATTGGGGTTCGGCAATCATGCAGTTAAGTGTTAATTAGTTAACATTTAATAATTAGAACACGCCTTTATTGAGGTTCAGATATTTTGCAGTTTAAAGTTAATTAGTTAAAATTTAATAATTAGAACACGCCCTTATTGGGGTTCTGCAATCATGGAGTTAAGTGTTAATTAGTAAAAATTTAATAATTAGAACACGCCCTCATTTGGGTTCTGCTATCATGCAGTTAAGAATTAATTAGTTAAAATTTAATAATTAGAACACGCCCTTATTGGGGTTCTGCAATCATGCAGTTAAGAATTAATTAGTTAAAAATTAATACTTAGAACACGCCCCCATTTGGGTTCTGCAATCTTGCAGTTAAGTGTTAATTAGTTAAATTAGAAAAAATTAGTACACACCCTTTTCGATTTTTGCAAACATGCACAAGATGTCTTAATTAGTTAAAAGTTAATAATTAGAACACGCCCTTATTGACGTTCTGCTATCATGCAGTTAAGTGTTAATTAGTTAATAATTAATAATTAGAACACGCCCTCATTGGGGTTTCGCAATCTTGCAGTTAAGTGTTAATTAGTTAAATTATGATAATTTGAACACGCCCTTTTCGATTTCTGCAAACATGCAGATGATGTGTTAATTAGTTAAAATTTAATAATCAGATCACGCCTTTATTGAGATTCTGCAATCATGCAGTCAAGTGTTAATTAGGTAAAATTTAATAATTAGAACACGCCCTCATTAGGATGTTGCAATCATGCAGTTAAGTGTTAATTAGTTAAAATTAAATAATTTCTATTGCCCTTATAGGGGTTCTGCAATCATGCAGTTAAGTGTTAATTAGTTAAAATGGAATAATTAGAACACGCCCTTATTGGGGTTCTGCAATCATGCAGTTAAGTGTTAATTAGTTAAAATTTAATAATTAGAACACGCCCTTATTGGGGTTCTGCAATCATGCAGTTAAGTGTTAATTAGTTAAAATGTAATAATTAGAACACGCCCTTATTGGGGTTCTGCAATCATGCAGTTAAGTGTTAATTATTAAAAATTTAATAATTAGAACACGCCCTTATAGGGGTTCTGCAATCATGCAGTTAAGTGTTAATTAGTTAAAATTTAATAATTAGAACACGCCCTTATTGGGGTTCTGCAATCATGCAGTTAAGTGTTAATTAGTTAAAATTTAATAATTAGAACACGCCCTTATTGGGGTTCTGCAATCATGCAGTTAAGTGTTAATTAGTTAAAATTTAATAATTAGAACACGCCCTTATTGGGGTTCTGCAATCATGCAGTTAAGTGTTAATTAGTTAAAATTTAATAATTAGAACACGCCCTTATTGGGGTTCTGAAATCATGCAGTTAAGTGTTAATTAGTTAAAATTTAATAATTAGAACACGCCCTTATTGGGGTTCTGCAATCATGCAGTTAAGTGTTAATTAGTTAAAATGTAATAATTAGAACACGCCCTTATTGGGGTTCTGCAATCATGCAGTTAAGTGTTAATTATTAAAAATTTAATAATTAGAACACGCCCTTATAGGGGTTCTGCAATCATGCAGTTAAGTGTTAATTAGTAAAAATTTAATAATTAGAACACGCCCTTATTGGGTTCTGCAATCATGCAGTTAAGTGTTAATTAGTTAAAATTTAATAATTAGAACACGCCCTTATTGGGGTTCTGCAATCATGCAGTTAAGTGTTAATTAGTTAAAATTTAATAATTAGAACACGCCCTTATTGGGGTTCTGCAATCATGCAGTTAAGTGTTAATTAGTTAAAATTTAATAATTAGAACACGCCCTTATTGGGGTTCTGAAATCATGCAGTTAAGTGTTAATTAGTTAAAATTTAATAATTAGAACACGCCCTTATTGGGGTTCTGCAATCATGCAGTTAAGTGTTAATTAGTTAAAATTTAATAATTAGAACACGCCTTTATTGGGGTTCTGAAATCATGCAGTTAAGTGTTAATTAGTTAAAATTTAATAATTAGAACACGCCCTTATTGGGGTTCTGCAATCATGCAGTTAAGTGTTAATTAGTTAAAATGGAATAATTAGAACACGCCCTTATTGGGGTTCTGCAATCATGCAGTTAAGTGTTAATTAGTTAAAATTTAATAATTAGAACACGCCCTTATTGGGGTTCTGCAATCATGCAGTTAAGTGTTAATTAGTTAAAATTTAATAATTAGAACACGCCCTTATTGGGGTTCTGCAATCATGCAGTTAAGTGTTAATTAGTTAAAATTTAATAATTAGAACACGCCCTCATTAGGATGTTGCAATCATGCAGTTAAGTGTTAATTAGTTAAAATTAAATAATTACTATTGCCCTTATAGGGGTTCTGCAATCATGCAGTTGTGTTAATTATTGAAAATATAATAAATAGAACACGCCCTCATTGGGATGTTGCAATCATGCAGTTAAGAGTTAATCAGTTAAAATTAAATAATTAGTATTGCCCTTATTGGGGTTCTGAAATCATGCAGTTAAGTGTTAATTAGTTAAAATTTAATAATTAGAACACGCCTTTTTATTGAGGTTCTGCAATTATGCAAGTTAATGTTTATTAGTTAAAATTTAATAATTAGATGACGCCCTTATTGGGGTTCGGCAATCATGCAGTTAAGTGTTAATTAGTTAACATTTAATAATTAGAACACGCCTTTATTGAGGTTCAGATATTTTGCAGTTTAAAGTTAATTAGTTAAAATTTAATAATTAGAACACGCCCTTATTGGGGTTCTGCAATCATGGAGTTAAGTGTTAATTAGTAAAAATTTAATAATTAGAACACGCCCTCATTTGGGTTCTGCTATCATGCAGTTAAGAATTAATTAGTTAAAATTTAATAATTAGAACACGCCCTTATTGGGGTTCTGCAATCATGCAGTTAAGAATTAATTAGTTAAAAATTAATACTTAGAACACGCCCCCATTTGGGTTCTGCAATCTTGCAGTTAAGTGTTAATTAGTTAAATTAGAAAAAATTAGTACACACCCTTTTCGATTTCTGCAAACATGCACAAGATGTCTTAATTAGTTAAAAGTTAATAATTAGAACACGCCCTTATTGACGTTCTGCTATCATGCAGTTAAGTGTTAATTAGTTAATAATTAATAATTAGAACACGCCCTCATTGGGGTTTCGCAATCTTGCAGTTAAGTGTTAATTAGTTAAATTATGATAATTTGAACACGCCCTTTTCGATTTCTGCAAACATGCAGATGATGTGTTAATTAGTTAAAATTTAATAATCAGATCACGCCTTTATTGAGATTCTGCAATCATGCAGTCAAGTGTTAATTAGGTAAAATTTAATAATTAGAACACGCCCTCATTAGGATGTTGCAATCATGCAGTTAAGTGTTAATTAGTTAAAATTAAATAATTTCTATTGCCCTTATAGGGGTTCTGCAATCATGCAGTTAAGTGTTAATTAGTTAAAATGGAATAATTAGAACACGCCCTTATTGGGGTTCTGCAATCATGCAGTTAAGTGTTAATTAGTTAAAATTTAATAATTAGAACACGCCCTTATTGGGGTTCTGCAATCATGCAGTTAAGTGTTAATTAGTTAAAATGTAATAATTAGAACACGCCCTTATTGGGGTTCTGCAATCATGCAGTTAAGTGTTAATTATTAAAAATTTAATAATTAGAACACGCCCTTATAGGGGTTCTGCAATCATGCAGTTAAGTGTTAATTAGTTAAAATTTAATAATTAGAACACGCCCTTATTGGGGTTCTGCAATCATGCAGTTAAGTGTTAATTAGTTAAAATTTAATAATTAGAACACGCCCTTATTGGGGTTCTGCAATCATGCAGTTAAGTGTTAATTATTAAAAATTTAATAATTAGAACACGCCCTTATAGGGGTTCTGCAATCATGCAGTTAAGTGTTAATTAGTTAAAATTTAATAATTAGAACACGCCCTTATTGGGGTTCTGAAATCATGCAGTTAAGTGTTAATTAGTTAAAATTTAATAATTAGAACACGCCCTTATTGGGGTTCTGCAATCATGCAGTTAAGTGTTAATTAGTTAAAATTTAATAATTAGAACACGCCTTTATTGGGGTTCTGAAATCATGCAGTTAAGTGTTAATTAGTTAAAATTTAATAATTAGAACACGCCCTTATTGGGGTTCTGCAATCATGCAGTTAAGTGTTAATTAGTTAAAATGGAATAATTAGAACACGCCCTTATTGGGGTTCTGCAATCATGCAGTTAAGTGTTAATTAGTTAAAATTTAATAATTAGAACACGCCCTTATTGGGGTTCTGCAATCATGCAGTTAAGTGTTAATTAGTTAAAATTTAATAATTAGAACACGCCCTTATTGGGGTTCTGCAATCATTAAGTTAAGTGTTAATTAGTTACATGTAATAATTAGAATACGTCCTTATAGGGGTTCTGCAATCATGCAGTTGTGTTAATTACTTAAAATTTAATAATTAGAACACACCCTTATTGGGGTTCTGCAATCTTGCAGTTAAGTGTTAATTAGTTAAAATTTAATAGTTAGAATACGCCCTTATAGGGGTTCTGCAATCATGCAGTTAAGTGTTAATTATTTAAAATTTAATAATTAGAACACGCCCTTTTTGGGGACTTACAATAATGCAGATATGTGCTAATTATTTGTAATTTAATAAATAGGACACGGCTATTTTGGGAACCTGCATTCATGCTGTAAATATTATACTTCCTCTCTAAATTTCTATATAAATGAAAGATTAATTGTGAAGAGAATATAATAAAATAAAAATATTTTTATTAAATTTATAAATAATTGTTAATAATACTTATTTAAATAACTGAATTATTTAATGTACTGGAATATATTTTACCTGTAATAATATAAATCATGTTTACTTTCAAAATTACATTGAACTGAAATTCTTTTTGGAAAATTTGAATCTCTCTACGCAAGAGCTTTGACGTAGGATAAATTGTCATAATTCTGGAAATATAAATTCTTTAGTAATGCAGCTTTAAAATTTTCAATTTTTTTATTGGATTTAACTTTAATCGATGCGGATATTTGTAGTGGTTACATGGCGGATTTCTAGGATATTTTTAGCCTGTGTGATTCTACTATATTCTAATATGCGTATAGGATAGTTTTGTATATTACGAACTTTATATTGTCTTCTGATTGAAATATAATCTTTTGAATTATAATCACAAAATTTTTGCGGATCATCCAATCAGATATTTTTAAAATGTAGGATTTTTTCAAAATTTTTAGGTTTTGTATATAGGTAACGCAGGCATTTTTTAAAATTCAAATACTCATGTGATTAATGAATTGTGCTAATGTGATCAGTGAATTTTACTCGTGTGATAGTGAAGTGTGCCCCTCTGGATTACTGGATTAATGGATTATATCACATGGATTACCATTTGCCCTCTGGATTACTGGATTATATCACATGGATTACCAATCTGCAGTCGACTTACGTGCTGATATCATCAGATATTCGCATCATAAAAGCCAGTGTATCCTTTTCTGATTTTATATTTTGTGTAGTTAGATTTTATTAGGCCTATGTATGTTTGGCCTCTTTAAGCGGAAAGAATATTGAAGTAGAGATTTGAATTGTGTGTTTGTCGTTCTCTGTGTTTATTGCTTGTTATTTATGTTTTTCTTTTCCAGTATAGCGTGAGTACTTAGTATAAGCCATTTTGTATAAAATTAGATTTCTGTATGTGTATGTTTTTTTCAGCATGTGGTCAATACATTGTGCGTTATATGTGTATTATTTTTCAATACCTACACGGTTTTGTCACTATTGTAGCTGAAATGCGTAATGGGGAGAGCATAATGACCCTAAATTCACTTTAGAAAGCTCTATTAGGGATTTAGCTAGATGGAGAAAATGAATATGATAACTAACAGTAGTTAACTCGCTATAAAATTTGTGATTTTTATGATTTTGTTTGAAGTTCTTTTACAATGGTGAGATAAGAGTTAGGTTTCTGAGTTTGTTTACGTATTAAAATTATTCGACTTCAACTGTTTCTGATTAATTAGGAATTTCATTTGTTTTATATTGTACTGATAGGATATGACGACATTTTGTTTTTAATTTCTCCTTCATTCACTAAGAATGGATTTGAATTTAACTATCGCTTTACAGTATGTAACACATTTTTAAAAGTTTATTAGGCCTATGTTGAATTGTGAACCGTATTTTTGTCGCTTTTGAGAAATAATTGACAATTCGTTAGAATCGCTGAAAGAGGGAGATGAAATGAAGATATGAAATCATGGTAAGTGTGATACAGTATTGAATTGATGAAGATTTTTCACTTCCTTACCTGAACTGTTTCTAATTTTTGTCCTTTTTGTTTGTTTGTTTCTTTTGTTTCAGGTCCCTGCTCTTGTCCTGTGCCTCAACGTGGCGAGCAGGTGTAACAAAGAATGATGCATGTGCTTACTTTTGGATTTTTTTTGTTAGAAATAGGAATCATTCAACGTTATTTAAATATCAATGTGCTAAGTTATATAGGCCTACTTTGTTAAAATTGACCAAAAACCATTTTTGAGGTTTTCTTAAACTAAAATTCCGTATTAAATTCTGAATGGTATTATATATAGGTATATAATTATGTTCTGACATTTTTAAATGCTCCTGGTTGCCTTTAAACTGCCGCGTGTCAAAGATTTTTAAATGCCACGCTAGGTTACAAAGCGATTGTAAAAAGTATATTTTTTGTACTAGTACTTCCCGAAAAGACTAAGTATATGATTATGTCTCGTGACTAGAATATTGTACGAAATGGAACTATAAAAATTGGAGATTTATCTTTCGAAGAGGTGGAAAAATGCAAATATCTTGGAGCAACAGTAACAAATATAAATGACACTCGGGAGGAAATTAAACGCAGAATAAATATGGGAAATGCGTGTTATTATTCGGTTGAGAAGCTTTTGTCATCTAGTCTTCTGTCAAAAAATCTGAAAGTTAGAATTTATAAAACAGTTATATTACCGGTTGTTCTGTATGGTTGTGAAACTTGGACTCTCACTTTGAGAGAGGAACAGAGATTAAGGGTGTCTGAGAATAAGGTTCTTAGGAAAATATTTGGGGCTAAGCGGGATGAAGTTACAGGAGAATGGAGAAAGTTACACAACGCAGAGCTGCACGCATTGTATACTTCACCTGACATAATTAGGAACATAAAATCCAGACGTTTGAGATGGGCAGGACATGTAGCACGTAGGGGCGAATCCAGAAATGCATATAGAGTGTTAGTTGGGAGGCCGGAGGGAAAAAGACCTTTGGGGAGGCCGAGACGTAGGTGGGAAGATAATATTAAAATGGATTTGAGGGAGGTGGGATATGATGGTAGAGACTGGATTAATCTTGCTCAGGATAGGGACCAATGGCGGGCTTATGTGAGGGAGGCAATGAACCTCCGGGTTCCTTAAAAGCCAGTAAGTAAGTAATTAAGTAAGTAAAAAGGTAAAGGTATCCCCGTAACATGCCATGAAGACACTTGGGGGGCATGGAGGTAGAGCCCCATGCTTTCCATGACCTCGGCACTAGAATGAGGTGGTGTGGTCGGCACCACGCTCTGACCGCCTTTTACCCCCGGGAAAGACCCGGTACTCAATTTTATAGAAGGCTGAGTGAACCTTGGGGCCGTTCTGAAAGTTTGGCAACGAGAAAAAATCCTGTCACCACCTGGGATCGAACCCCGGACCTTCCAGTCCGTAGCCAGCTGCTCTACCAACTGAGCTACCCGGCCGCCAAGTAATTAAGTAAGTACTTCAGGTATCTAATGAAGCGTTTTTGTTTACATTCTCCTCTCGCTAGTCTTGCAGAGTGGATGATTGGAGTTACACTCACCCCCACGTCTGAGTAATGACCTCAAGGTGCGTTGCAACACGTTACAGAACTATTGGACGTATAAAAAAACTATTTGAAAAAACTTGTTCGCATTGACTTCATCTATTATCTTGTAATAAGTTCCCTTTCATCCTGTATACAGCGTGGAAGTGAAATAAACCTTCTAGTTTGCAGAGCGAATTGTTCATCTATATCTATACTAATAATAAATCTGTAGCCGAAATTTTTCTGGTAATTTTCGATTTTCCAAAAATAATTGGTCCTAACATATATAATTAACCACCCTAAAACCGAAAATCGCATTTTTGAAATTTTTGTTTGTATGTCTGTCTGTATGTTTGTTACCTTTTCACGCGATAATGGCTGAACCGATTTATATGAAAATTGGAATATAAATTAAGTTCGTTGTAACTTAGATATTAGGTTATATGGCATTCAACATACTTTATTTAAAAAGGGGGTTATAAGGGGCCTGAATTAAATAAATCTAAATATCTCGCTTATTATTGATGTTTGTGAAAAATGTTACATAACAAAAGTTTCTTTAAAAATGATTTTCGATAAGTTTTATTCTCTACAAAATTTTGATAGGACTGATATTTAATTAGATAAATGAGTTTTAAAATTAAAATAACTGCCATCTAAGGCCGTGTAATGAATTAAAAAACAAATGACTTCGTCTATAAGGGGCCTTGGACAGCAACAATCGAAAGCTATGAAAGATAGCCTACAGATAATGTTTCTGTGTTGGTATGAAGTGATATCGGAAGCTAAATTAACCGATTTGTAAATTAATTATTAATTCACCATTGGAAAGTGTAGTTTCTCTAGATGGACATAATTCTGTAATGTTATTACAGTAACTTCTGAGTGAATCGAGGACAGGTAAGATGAAAATAGCTTCTTATGCACAGAAAACTTGATAGGCTATTCTGTACATTCGTTTCCTGTATTTCATAAAATAATTTTTATGACCAAATGAGGTGGTCTCTGGATCAAAATGATCGCATTTTAATTATGCAAATACAATTTAAATTAAGTAACATAATAAACGATTTATCCTTATATCAAACACGAATGTTCCCTGGATCAAATGTTCTATTTTAATTATGTAATTACTTTATATTTATTTCTAACGGGTGCAGCGGAGCGCACGGGTACGGCTAATAAAGAATATTTTTTTTTCCTTTGTCGTATTTCGATAGAATGAACTATTTTCGTGTAAATTAAATAAAACGTATTACAATTTGTTGCCTGACTGACAAAACTAGACGCGGCAACCGTGATCAGCTGTTCTTGCTCCACATGAGTTGGTACCGGTAGTCAAGGTCGTCTTGCCCCAGTGCCGTTCTACGCTTGGTTTCTGTCAGGATATTAGGCCTAAATATTGTAGATAGTAAATTCAGTGATTTTGAAAATGTTAGTTGAAAATAGCAAACATACGTATCAAAATATTGTAAATAGTAAAGTGATTTTTTGTGAAAATGCCAATTCAGTCATACAGAATAGCTGTACGTAACGATCCCAACAGTAGGTTTTTTCCTTTCTCTCCTTCCTTCCACCTGAAGACGAAGGGAGAACCACCCTTCGAAACGTTGTGTCTTAATTTTTGATTGTGACAACCAGCAATGGAAAAAGTCCAAACCCCTCACTTAAACATCAATAAAGATATTGTAAATAGTAAATCAGTGTTTGCGAAATTGCTAGTTAACAGTGTAAATGGTAAAGTTAGTATTCATGGAAGTGTTAGTTAAAATTACTGTTTTCCTGGAATATTCAGATCGATTTGAATACAGTTTCCGTATTGAATACGATTTCCCCGATCCCTGTTTTCATGCAATTTTCAACACGTATTGAACGATCTGAATACGGAGATTAACGATGGAAAGTAATTGTGTTCTCATCGTCATGTTAGCATGTTGGTCTGTAGGCCTTAGCTATAAACATTAAAGAGTTTTCTTAATAAGACGCATGAAAAGTTAATATTCTGGTTGTTAATGAAGAATGGTAATAATGGCTTCCAGGAAAATACAAAATATCATGTGTTACAACACGCCTTTTCAACATATAGTGCGTAATTGAGCTCGCTGTTTTTGTAAAACAGCTGACACATCAAACAAATGACGATCGATCACGCGCTTGGACATTACGATGTATCCAGCGTGCTTAAACTTTCGATGCAATTACGTATGTAATTAACCACAATCTCAAAAAGTATAATAGATGTATTTGTTTATTTTCGTGTAATCTATACCTTCTTTAAATGCGGAGGGTTATATCGCTTCCACTCTAATTTATTGTCCATTAAAAGAAGAAAGCGATTTAAAACATGAATACCAATCATGAATTAAAAGTATGAAATTCGTTGCTAAGCAATACCAGTCAGAGGTCTGAAGACAACATCAGAACGCAAATTATAAGTATCAGACCCAAGTTTGATATCATTTGCAAATAATAACAAGCATAAAAGAGTTAGAATAATAAATTTCTTCAAACATTATGCAGTTAAAGAACCAATTTGTACGAATGCGATGTAAAATTCAATTTCATTTGTCCACAGTTGTCTGATAGCTGCCAATGTGGTACTTACACAAGGTCTATAAATTGAAAGTATTAAACCGAAATAAATCGAAAAGCGTAGGTGGCTTTGTTGTCAAGGAAACCAACGAAACTAAAGAAATGATTCCTATTTTATATATATATATATATATATATATATATATATATATATATATATATATATATATATATATATTCATGCATCCTTCTTTGGCCAAACAGGATAAATAATTCAGTCGGAGCTAAAACGAACTAAGTCACTTTTCACAACTTTTCAGGAGAAGCAAAAAAACGTTCCACTAGTAACACAAATGTATATATATTTTTATTTTTATATTAATATTTTTATGTTATAGAAGACAAAAGAATATTTAAAAGTCTGACTTAGTTCCTTCTTCCACCGTTCGATGCGCATGACATCCGTTGTTCAAATTGTCGCATAACCAAAAACTGCATATTTTGACTTAGTTCCTTTTAGCTCCGACCGATTCTGTAATTAAATGTAGATACTTGTCTAAGTTGTCAAGTATCTAAAGATTCTGAATTAGAAAAGGAAAAATACAGACTGTTCCATTTGTATTGTCCTGATTTCAAATTTTAGTAATAAATTATTGTGGCTGTAGTCTTCTCTTTTCCAGGTGGCAAATGGTGAAGTAACTCTCCATGTTAAAGTGATTTTTTTTTACTTCACGAAATAACTGCAAGTAATGGTCAGTAATGGTGTTGGCAGCAGAAAATGTGAAAATGGCTACCAATGTGGAGAAGGTTCAAGTTGTGTTGAACTTTGATAAGTACAAATTCAAGTTCACAGTTAGTATCATAATATGAACGTATTATGTGGCTAGTGGGTCTACTGCCGTCATGATTGCCACTTAATATGACTTGATGAAAAATTCGCTATTTTTTTTCCAGTTTTACATTTGATCTATTCATAAACTAGTGTAGTTTTATATTTAATTTGTAGGCTAAAGTTGACAGTGTCAGAACAACTGGCAGTGTCGGAGGAAAACCAGCAAAAATTACTGCAGTTGATGAATTGGTATTAGATTATTAGGAAAAAATTCTGCAAGTGTTGTTGGCCTAGGACAGAAAGATCTGATGGCATTGGAAAATAATCAACATCCCAATTTGTAGAGCAATTTGTATTTGAAGCTTTGTTGATAATGCATGACTTCTATTTGTTTGTCTTATTATGGCAGGTCCGACTATATTTAACAACTCTTCAAGCTTTTAGGCACTTTACCTAAACCGTTCATTATATTCAAACAGTGCTCTCATAAAGGAATAATTGTTTTTTTCTCGATATAGTTTTATCTCTTCTCACAACAACTTCTTCAACTTCCATCGGAAACAGTAAACCACATATTAAAAAAAATAACTACAATATTTTATTTTGATTATATGAGAAAGGTTGTCACTGGTAACTGATAATTAAAGCACGGTCTTCGTTGCCCACGTTCATAAGTTACCTGCGCTTGGATAGTGTGGTGTATGCCTAGCTTGTGTGATGGGAGGGGAAGATACGGACGTTCCCTCCGTTGTACAGCTTCAGTGCAGTGAAGGACAAAGTTGCACCTTCTTTACATGACAGCGCTGTTGTAAATAAATGCATTGTAACACATCCTTAGAACTTTAATAACATTATATTATTAATAGAATGCAATACTGTACAACAGTTTTCATTTATGATTCACCTATTGATGCGTCCACAGTTCCATTACAATAAAGAACAATATATTTCCGTAAAGTGTCGAAAGAAAAACCTCTTCGCCTATCACTTAGAAACATTTTGAACTGAGAAAATGTGCGTTCCACATCGCAAGACGTGAGTGGTGCGAAACGAAAATATGAGCTGTCACACGTTTCATCTGAGGGCTTGCCATTAACCGACAAAATATCTCTTATTTCACACATTGGTGAAAATCCACAGTTCTTTTTCAACACAGTCCCAAATTTCGTCTTAACCGGTTCCAAACTTGGATGTGGTTTTGCTTCACACAGACTTTGGTACAAATGTTCTACGAGTTGGAGGCCACTGGACATTTCGAGGGTTGAACGATTCTAGTTGTTTTATTGTTGTGGGAGCATCTTTGTAAACATCTTTTATGTACAACAGATCTTCATAGAGTGCTTCCGAAAACAACGACTTTGCAACCTTTATTGACGTACTTGCTTCATCATCAAATGTTTGTATTACACCACGGACTTCCTTATAGTGTTCACAATAGTACAATGCCGCCTTCAACCAAGTTCCCCCACCGAGTTAAAATGGGCTGTGGTGGCAAAGAAATTCCTAGTATGATATCTTTGAATTTCTGTTTTCGAGACGGGGACTTCAAAAAGATTTTCTTTCTGTTGGAGATTAAACTGTCAATATCAGGGAATTTATGATCTAATTTCTTCAGCTACCCTATGCAGACCATGGGTCAAGCAAGTTAAATGTAGTAGGTTTGGATATCTAGTCTGGATTTGGCTGCTTTTAACATGTATGCTGCAGCATCGGTCACAAAAGATTCATAGCAATCTCAAAGAGAGTATCAATTGTGGAACTATTTACTGCAGTAAGCACCTCGGTTGTTAACAAGTATTTTTGTGAAGGTTTGTCCGGAGATAATATTCCAGCAATAACATTGCCAATAGACCTTCCTTCCACATCTGCTGTTTCGTCTATAGAAACCCGTATTTTATTATTTGCGACAGATTTCCTAATGCCGTTGATGACATGATCATAGCATGGGGATAAATATATTTTGCGTAGAGTTGACTCGCATGGAACGTTTCGCCCAGTATATTTCTGCAGAAATGATTTGAAAGTAGCATTTTGTAACTTGTGTAACGGAATATTGCAACTTACCATCATATTGCAGAGGTCGTTACAAAACTCTCTCTGAGTAGGCTTATATGAATTTGAACTCGATGGTGTATCATGTCTGCCAAACAACGTTATACTTTTTGTATGTTGTTTAGACTTACAGTGCTTCTGGATGAAAATTTTTCTGTGGCCTTTAAACTGTATATGGCATATTTTGCAAAATATATTTACTCCTTGTATAGTGAAATACTCACGGCCAAATTCCTCCACATATTGTAACAACTTCTGTTTCTTTACGTCTGACATTACTGGCACTCTTGTTTACAACTCTGCACGGTCTACAGGTGCCCGACCGACTGCTGTATGCCGTACCTATCGCGAGTGATGTGTGGACGTGACGTCAGACTCTCGGTATAGCCCTTGTGCAGACAACTTGTATCACGGCAGCAGGCAATGAAAAGGCAACGAGGTCCGCGCTTTACTGATAATATAGAAACCACCAATCTTTAGAATCTTGTAGTAATATTCCCGTTGAATACCAGTATAATCAACTAATTTAAGAAACAGAATCACTTATGAACTGGTGAAATTGAACAATATTACTAGTCTGTGTACTGGTAACTACTGCTTTACCCTTGTAGTTGCTGGATCAAATTGCAGCTTTCTACCCTGTGTAATCCAGTGCAGCAGAAACAACGGCTCTTTTCAGAGCCAACATAATTATAATATTAAAGAGCAGAAGATGAGATGTGTGTAGTGATATTGTGTGTTACAGACTCGATGTTTATGCTATTTTTGACATTTTTCTTGAAAATCGTTCTTATTGCTATTAATAAATTATAACTTCCCACTCGGCCTCAGAGCAGTGCATCTGCACCCCCTGTGGGCACAGCTGCAGTCAGTGCCATATACTCACCTGCCAAGCAAGGACTGAGACACTAACGTTCTACGCAAAAGAAGACAACTTTTGACTAAATTGTAACAATGTACACATTGTGTTTAATAAATCTTATTATTATTATAAATTATAACTTCAAATTTCGGGGCTACAACTCAGGAAATAATGCCGTCACTGGGTTAAAATTATACATTTAAAGGGCGAGATTCATTGTATATACATGTTTTTAGATTTTTACAGCAACTGAATTATACCTCCAATAAAAGTAATTAATTTTCGGGGCCCGAACTCGGAAAATATAGCCGTCACTGGATTCAAAATGTAAACTGAGATTCAAAGGAAGAGGTTCATTGTATATACATTTTTTTTTTTTAGATTTTTCGAGCAATTGTATTATATCTATAATAAAGAATAATTTAATTTCGAGGTTCGAACTGTCGACTGACATTTAAAGGAGAGGTTAAAGTGACAGACGTTCATGCGACTCTAGTGTCAGCTTCGTAAACTACGCCGTCAATTGCATACATAAAACCGTCAGCCTTATTTTATTATGGCAGTGCTTTTGAATCCCGTTGTACTTGCATGCGTGCAAGAACGACCTAAGCAGGGACCGCTAAAGTTTACCATTCCCGAAACTAATATTTCGATAAGATCCTATTCTAGTGACAATAATTATGTACGTACGTAAAGAGATTTTTCCCCATAATATGCACCTTAATCATATGCATCGTATTTTATAATAATAGGAAAATCGCACAATGTGCAAGAGTGCGTTTATAACTCTGTGCTCAGCACGGTCAACGATATGTTTCTGTTGCTACACTGTAGAACATGATATCTACCACACGGTTTTCCGCACTAATCACATACACATTTTGAGTTTGGTTCGTGATAACTAGACATCGGACTTTTAGGTCCTAAAAATCTTAAATTAGGTACCTAAAATAGGTTCTATCACAAATCAAAATAGGTTCTAAAATTACAAAAATAGGTGAACAAAAAATGACATTATTTCATTTCCCATTACAAATTAGCCGAAACATTTGACATTATTTCATTGTACATGTCCATAATTAGAGCCTGAGTAAACAACTAACACCTTTTCTAAGTTTTCCATTGAGAAACTGCATCACTTCTCACATAACAGCATTTTATATGCCGAAAATGAGCGTTCCACATCAACTGATGACACCAGAGCATATTTAAATGTTGGTATTAGATGCAAGGGAACAGCACATTCATGTTCAGGTGTTTTGCCAGCCAAGATGTCAGCAACTGTGCGGAGAACTGTCAGTCCTGGCTTTTTTTGAAGCACTGATTTGAGTTTTTCAGAAACTTTTTCACCAACACAACCAGGAACCAAGTTGATTTTTTCTGCCACCTCTTCTATCAATCCCCGTGGCGTGTAGACCGGTTTGCCTGAAGACTCTAGAGCATTAATAATAGGGACCGGAAATACATAATGTGATTTGATGAATGCAATATCCCGGGCAATTGTTGGGTCCTGCAGAAGTTTTTTAGCTGAAGTAATGCTCACTGCATCCTCCCCCAGTTTCAAAACAAAGTTCTTCATGTCCTCCAAATGCTTGCTTTCCACTAAATACAATGTTTTCGCTCTGAAATCTCACACTGTAATGAATAGAGACGAACTATGCTGCAATTGTTGTCATTGCACGACTGGCATACAGAATTACACAGCGTTTCCATATTACCAACTGTAGAAATTGGAAAATGTAAAATTAGGTAAAAATAGTTTCTAACGTGAAATTAGATATTTTTAGGTTGTATAGGACCACCATTTTCGAACATATATTTCCGTAATTCGTATATATACAACTTTTCTTTTGTATATATCATGAGGAACAAAATAGGCTTTTACCTAAAATCCGAGGTCTAGTGATAACTCTTTGCTGAACATACTTTATAATTGAATCCGTGCACTGCGAAACGGGTTACCGAATGTCTTAGTTCATATCCACTTTTTGTCCAGTCTATGGAGGTCATTATGCAGCGTATTTTATACTTTAAAACATGTCACATGAACATTGATGGATAAATATGGATTTGTTACAGATACGACAGAAGGTATCAAGGAATGATGTCTGTCGTTTATACCAATATAAATATTTATTGCCATAGTTTCTTAACATGCTGTCTTTATACAGTCCTACTAAGCACAGAGGGGTAACTGATAATGTAGTGTCTTCGGGTAATTGCACTTTTACGTATAACTGAATGATCCCATTGTTTCTGGCGAAATATTGAATTTTTTTTATCTGTACAGTGAAACCTCTCCTTACGGACACTCCTCAAATACGGACAGATTTTTATGTCCCAACTGAAATAATAAAAAAATAATGATAAATTTAACTCTCCTTTACGGACACTCTCAGACACGGACACAGACTGCTATTTCATGGACTTAAAGTTTGCTTTACCTCCTGACTGCGGACAGAACTTGGTTTTCAAGACCTAATGTGTTAAAAAATGGAAAATTTAGTTTTGAGAACTGTACAGAAATTCTTTAACATGAAAGAAGACAATAAGGGTCTCGTAGGCGACCACTAGCACAGCCACCCAGCTGGAAACAGGTGAATAAACAGTCGCAAAATTTAACCTGTCTGATGGGTCCAAGGTTTCCACGATCGTGAAATTGTATTCGACACATGATAGGGTTAGTAGGATTATTCTCTTCACTTCAATCAGTTGTACTGTTTCGAGAGACATGGCACCTGAACGTAAAGGTTAAGTTGAAAACTGTAAATTACAGTACTGCATAACTGTAGACCTAGAATAAAATTGCACGGCACAGTACTGTATTTTCCTTTTTCGGTCTTATCTACTGTAGTTCAGAATTGCAAAAAAATTATTGTAGTACAGTAGACTGTATTTAGAATTAAACTACAGTAATACATTTCATTTAAAGCGTGAAGGGACACATAATGCATATTATAAATTTACTGTTAGATTGGGGAGCCTCCCTCCCAATAAAGGACACCTTCCAGATGCGGACAGATTGTTACGTCCCTTAAATGTCCGTAAATAAGAGGTTTCACTGTATATGCATTTTATATGCCCTGTTTTATTTTTGTTTCAAAAGTATGATCATAGTGCCCTTTAGTTTTAAAAAATGTAGTTACTCCTTTATTTTGTATTTAAATTAATAAATTTATTAAGCCAAAAATTGGGTGGTAACTATATAAAAAAACATTTTTCCGTTTCATTTATGGAGTAATTAATGAACATATAAGCTGAAATATATCGTACTGATGGTTGGTAGGTTCAAAATAACAATAATATTGAGAGAAACATGTTTTATTAATTTTGTCCCATACATAATATAACTTACTGCATTACTTCTTAACAACCAGTGCAGTCCCTAATCATCGTCTTCAATTACTGAAAAAAAAAAGTTTTATTTAATTCTTTCTAACTTACACAATATACTGGATTACTCTCATTACACAATGAATAATATGTCATCGCAGTCATTAATCATCTCCATTTTCTCAAAAACTAGGAATTCTTTCGAAAACCAAAGTCTATTTCTTGGTATTTTGAGCATTATCAGCTTCAAGTAATTTTCAAATTAGTTTGTAACATCTCGATACTGGAATACCTTCCGTTTTTTTTCAACTCTGTTTGGAGATGTTGTGCTTGATTTTGCAATTTTTTAAGTAAATCTATTAAGTGGTAATTGGGAATCATTAGTCTTCCTTGTACAACAATACTGGGTGTTCATTTCAAAGTGTGTCATGACGTCACTGTTGTTGGGTCACCGATTTGAAGCGAGTTTCAGTTTATATGTTAGAGAAGTTGCCTATTATTTAAGGCGTTCTTCAATCTGAACTTGAGAACATGTACGGTATAACTTGAACGTCGTAGCAACAGATGGCGGTCTGTACGGTCTGTGTGCTACCATAACCTCTTTCGAACTGTGTTTTGCGCGGGCAAGTCGTACGCAGGGTATTTGTTATCATCGGTTATGTACGGTAACATTCCACAACACAAATCAAATGCTCCGTGTCCATGTCAACAAATACGTAAGTAATCGTCTTAACCCTCTCCCCATATCCCTACAGTACGTATTTCCAAACAGTTCACATTCCTGCCACTACCGGCGTTACCGTACGTATCGGCATGTACTCTTCAGAATGAACGCCGTACTTGCTAGCCAACTTCTCTGCCTCTTAGATTATACACCTGAGCTGCGGAAGTGTAGGAAGATTGAATTCTCTAGGCTCATCAGCTAGCCACATGACGGCATACAGCGAGCCAAGACACATTTTGAACTGAACACCCAGTAGAATTGATATTTTTGAGCTTGTACTTGAACCATATCATCTATATAAGGACTTATAGAATGGCTCCTATTGATTTTATGAAGAGATGAATCATCATTTCAAAATAAAAATTCTTTTAATTGCAGTTCAAGAATATTCGCTCTGCCTGAATTTGCATCCTGAACAACAGTTTTGAAATCTGAAAAATCATAAAGCGTTTTCATGTTTCTCAGTCTTGACAGTTATCATCCACACTTGAAGATGGCATGAATCTACACTCACAAATGAGTGCCCACACTCAAAGTAGTGTATCTCTATTATATCAGCATATACCGATGGAAAACTGTAACCTCATGTTGTTTACCTACAGAAACATAACTTCCATTATATTATATAAAGTGACATCACAAACTTTTTCCTTGCATTTATGTTCTCATTGTACCTATGCAGTGTAAAATATTACCATGGCAACTAAAACTTACCATTAAGCAAAACCTGCATGGTATAGTCACAGTCTACTATATACAGTCGCGAAGCTTGAGGTGATTTTTTGCAAATCTCGTGATAAAGCGCTCCAAGCGGTTAGCAACTAGAAACAATAGACTGTCAACGGTCGACTTTGGACTGTGTCGTATTTCCATCGAGTGCTAGCTTGTTGCGTATTTCACATTGATGCTTGTGAAATGTTCGTTATTGGTTGTAATGAAAATGTTAATGGCTAAAATACAATAATTGGAATAATAATATTTTACTAGAGACGTAGAAAAATTAAGTTTGCTTTAATGAAATTTATTGATCACGTTTTATTTTCAATTCTGGTGGGATTATTATTGCTTAGATCTACTTTTTTTTTCAAAGGATATGTTTTTAATTATAGCTGTTAATTTTGTTGTTATTTTTATTCGTTACTTTACTAGAGACGTAGAAAAAGTCTGTTACAATAAAATTTATTGATTACGTTTTATTTCCAATTCTGGTGTGATTATTATTGCTAGAGCCTTCTCCCACTTTGTTAACTACGTAAGCCTACACTACAAATACCGGTACACGTAAGTTACTCCATTAATTCGTATTTCCTTTATTATTGTTGTAAAGGGAAATGAAAATTAATATTTATTGGTTTCATAGTTAATTATCGCTAATCTTGAATGAGTGAAGCGATTATAGTAAATTTCAGTTCGTTTTGCACAAACAAAAATAATATTAACCTATTTCTTGCAGGTATCTTCGAGTTTATGATGGAATTTAATATACTTCATTAAAATAATAAGTTAACTTTATGCATTTAATATTTCAATAATGGAAGGAAGGTGTTAATTTTTCCAAAAGAAAACAACGAAAATGTAACATATTTTGTCGTCTACTAGGAGAGAGATCTGCGATGATGAGGCGATAGTAGCGATCCTAGTGGTGGGCAACTACCCATGTTTGCATTTTTACTACATATTGAGCTTCGCGACTGTATATAGTAGACTGTGGTATAGTCAAAAAACAAGGTACAATAAAAATGTAAGGAAAAAGTTTTTGATGTCATTGTACAATCAGCCATTGAAAAATATCACTGATTTAAGCATTTCACTTCATGGCAAACTGATTACTTTTTCTAAGTCGATTGAATATATAACTTCATCTTCAACTGTTCTCTCTGCACATTTCATGGACCTATTTTGATCAAGCAGTAAAGCCTTCTCAGAGGAAAATTTCGTATAAAGTGTATTAACCAAATTAAAAATAGCATAGTAGCTCGTGGTTTCCAATGGGAAGATTATGTCTACATGTTGAATTTATTTTCTAGTCATCTAAACGAAAATCGTCATTACAGTACATGCATTTACATAAAGTTCATCGCTTCTTGTTTTCTTTATTTACATTTTACTGATCTCTCAAAATCTGTGCTTCAGTGGCTGACCATGACAATATTGGAGTGCAAGAGGTCAGATGACTTTACTGTCAAACGCCTGGCATTAGATAACAACAAAATAACGTATTTTACTGATCATTATATCCTTTTTTCACTCGGGAAACATTGACATGAAATATCTTTCTTCTTAGTGTCCTATTGTTTCACGATATTCAGTTATTTCTTAAGTTAATTGATCTTTATACTTGTAGATAATATGTATAGTAAACGATTTAATGAGTTTAACTATTTAGGAACATTAATTACTTATGATAATAATGTAAAACGAGAAATTAATGTCCATAAACAGAAAGCAAATAAGTGAAATTATGCATTATCTGATACATAAATTAATTAAAATTAAAAAAAAAAAAAAAAAAAAGCAAAATTGTATGTATACAAGACTTCAATTATGCTTGTTATAGGCTATGCTTCTGAAACATGGACACACACAAAAACAGATGAGAATAAATTGACAATTTTTTGACGAAAAATTATGAAAAAAATACTGGGAGCAGTTCGAGATGCAGATATTTGTAATGGAGGAAACTATACAATAAATAAATTTATGGTTTATACAATGAACTTGATATTGGGGCCAGAATTAAAGTTAGAAGTCTGCAGTGGATTGGACATTTGCTGAGAGCTTTAGAAGACAGGAGAGTAAAAAGGGTGTTCACAAAAATTCCTTTAGGGAATAAACCACTGGGAAGATCTAGGCTTAGATATTTGAATATTTGAAGGAGCACTTTAAATTTTAGAAATTTACAACAACCGGAAAATTGTTTGTCAGGATAGGGAGCAGTGATATTATAATGTAAACTCAGCAACCAAGAGCTTTCCTAACTGGTGATGATGATGGTGGTGGTGGTAGTAGTAGTAGTAGTAGTAGTAGTAACAATAATAATAATAATAATAATAATAATAATAATAATAATAATAACAATAATAATAATAATAATAATAATAATAATAATAATAATAATACGGTATGAGTTTGTATCTCTGACCAGGTGTACTATTTCATTTAACGATGTATTCAACAGATTTGACATGACTGAGTTTTGTGCCCAAAATCCTGTCATTTAATTTAAATGATAATTATGCGTCACTTTTGAAACCCCTAGTATATGATTATACTATTATTAAATTATATATTACTATTAAACTAGTTTAATATTGTGTACAATGTTTTCCTTATGTTGATGTATTAAAATAATATATGTGTGTGACAAACCCTTCTTGCCCTTCTATGTTACAAAAATGGGTTGACTGGGGAAGAGATAAACAGTCTCTTCCTTGAAAGAAGTTGATGTTCGGACTAAAAAAAAAAAGCATCGATATATTAATACAAATGTTTCACCTACAAATGCTGCAAGCTGAGAGAGGTTATGTAATTACACAAAAATCTTACACAAAATATCTATGTGATGCGCTTGACATCAGTATGGGTTGAAGCATGTTCTTCAAGGCGATAAAGATATTGAAAACTCTGCCCACATAATTTGCATTGGAAAGGAGTGTGAGTTAAAGTATGGTTCGTTAAATATGACTTTTGTCTAAAATGCTTTCCACAGATGTCGCATTTGAAATTCCTTTCACCTGTATGAGTTGGTGTGTGTTTTTTAAAGTAATCAAGCCGTGCAAAACCTTTCCCACAAATATCACATTTGAAAGGCTTATCTCCTGTGTGAATCAATGAATGAGTTTGTAGATGTTCTTTTCGCCTAAAACATCTATCACAAAAGTCGCATTTGAACGTCTTATCACCCGTATGAGATGATATATGGTTTAGAAGATGATGCTTGTGTCTGAAACACTTCTGACAAATGTCGCACTTGAAATTCTTTGTGTCTGTGTGAATCAACGCGTGAGTTCGGAGATATTCCATTTTTGCAAAAGTTTTCGCACAAATATCACATTTGAAAGTTTGTTGTAGTGAGTGATTACATTTGTGTTGTTTCAGGAGATGTGGTGCAGTGAAATCTTTGTTGCAAAATTCACAATTCAATTTTCTCGATGTTGAAGGGTTATCTCCAAATCCAGAATCCTGATGCATTTGCTTCGATTCTGTTTCTGTTTGCATCACCATGTCACAATGATCTAGAGACTCCTCACAGAGGTTAGTTTCATTGCTTCTGACAACCCCTTCACAATGCTGCAGCACAGACCTGTAATTTCATAGTTTAATACTCAGAAATCTGAAGAGTAGGGACGGAACTACAGGGTGACTGAACTCGCAAATGTCCAAGAACCTATACAAGGAGAAAGGGGCCCATGCGTTATTATTAATAATTATTAGTATAATTATTTTCTTCTTCACCATAATTTTACCTATTTCTTTTGTCTGTTACAGTAGCAATCATTAAACATATTAAATACGTGGCACTGAATTCTGTGTACGAAATGCTTTGATAAGTAACAGACTGACACCAGGATTTCTGATTTGGCTTATTAATATAATACAAAATGTAAGTGACAATGATCTCCTGCATAAGGCCAAAAGTTCGCAGAAACGTAGAGCAAAGACATTCCTTCAGAATTTCCGTCAGAAATTTTTATTATATGACCGATACTGTGTAATGAGATCTCAAAAGTGACAACAATCAGTGATTTTCTTTCATCCAGTTTTCCAGAAGCATGTCTAGTTTTGATGTTGTTTCCGACTACTTACGATTCGAAAAATCAAATGGACAACCAGCTGAAGTCGACAAAGAAGAAAATGACACATACGAACCTACAATATCATACTTTTTAGACAAATATAATCTAAATTTTATCAAAATGACCTGACTCTTTTCTGGTTCCCATGGTACCATTTCTAAATTTTTTTGTTGAATGGAAGTGAACTTATAAATTAGAGAAGAGTTTAGAGAATAGTACATTATGCAACGAGCCTATAATGATAGTAATTAAGACGCGAGTATGTTTGTTTATGAAACGAGAGCAAGCGAGTTTCATAATTTTCATACGAGCGTCTTAATTACCATTATAGGCAAGTTTCATTCGACTTTTTATGCTTGACCATATTTCTAACTTGAAATTATTCAGAAGTATTCATTTTATTCGCATCTGAGTGAAGATCGGAAGTGACCTTGTGCATAGCTCGTTAATTGTAAGATGTGCGCAGACGCGAAAGTATTGATTTTTTCTGAGGAACAATGTCATTGATCTTGATATAATTTAGAGAATAACAAGAACTAATTTTGATATAACCTGGAAATTGATTTAGGATTGAAAACGAAATGACAAATTGTTATTATTTGTATATTATTTACAATTAACGCTAATTATTATAGTAACAGAACACAACCTTCTGCGACAGTATTGGATTTCCAGCCTGCGTGACGTTTTGCTAGTTGTCTTTCGATTGCATATCCAAGAATAATCGAAAACCTTTAATGAATAGGTGTACTTTAATGACATGCATTAAAGGACTGCTACCAGGTGTAATAATTACTACATTTCGGCATGGTCGAGCATAAAAAAATTTAACATGTATCATAAAGCATTCAGTTGCTATATTAAGAAATTATTTATTTGGTATTCAAGAGTGTTAGGCGAAACTTGAGACGAGAAATTTATGATGTATTCCATAATTTGTATTTATTAAAATCAAAATTTGTGAATTATTCTGTCACATATTTTATATGAATTAATAAACTGTCAGTTATAATGTGTGAAATGGGAAGCCCAATTTGGGCCAGACTGAATAAATAAATTAATTTAAAAAATTTGAGATAACATTCTGAACCACTTGTAATTATCCACTTGTCAATACTTCAGAATTTATCATTCCAATGTATTTTTCTAAAAAAGACAACTGAAATAACACATCACAACTTTCTTTAGTTTTAAAAAGAAGAAATAAAAGTAA
Source organism: Periplaneta americana (assembly GCA_025594305.2). Classification (NCBI taxonomy): domain Eukaryota; kingdom Metazoa; phylum Arthropoda; class Insecta; order Blattodea; family Blattidae; genus Periplaneta; species Periplaneta americana. Next base: position 17,912,262 of record JAJSOF020000003.1, on the reverse strand, counting down.
GCTTAAAGACCTTTATTCTTACCTACCTATCACCAGTCCATTCATCATATTTCGTCTCGTCTGGCAGCTCTTTCACGTGCCACGATTCTTCCTGGAAAACATAAATGTCCCTGAAGACTTTCACGTTGTGTAACAAGATTGCAGAGTTCTGAAATGTGTCATACTGCCAGAAAAGTGTAACCTTTTGACACTAAGTTTGTTCTTATTTCATTCGACAAGCAGTACTAGAGAATGTGATTTCGAAATATTTGCTGTTTCTACATTTACAACAGTGCAAGAAAACAACAAAAGTGAAGACCTGAAATATGATATGTATGGAACTGACAACACAATATTTCGAAAAGAGGAAAATAACTTGAAAAACATTACATATTAAAACACAGCTGGCAGAATTACCAACAGCATAGTTAATTAAGGAATTATGTGGAGATCAATAAACTTAACATGTATTCAGCATAGGAGCATCTACTTCCAGATTGCATCGAAATTCATAATGCGTTAGTACATGATGAAGGAGTATCAGAAAGAAAAGCTGTCAAAGTGATGGTGAGAGAAAAATGATATAATTTATTAACAGTTCTTTCATTGATAATTTACAAGTCTGTGGCCGGGAGGAAAAAGGTCTTAAGTCAATTTTTTTGTGAAAATGAGATTTTTATATATTCTGAAAGCGGAAACAATTGTCTACAATCTGGTAAAACGGCTAAAGTAAAATAAGACTCCTGACTGGATTTATAGAGCGTTACCAAATGTCCTAAGTACTTTTTGAATCGAGTACACACAGAATAAAGGACTCAAGAATATTTAATACTTTATTCCTTAAAAACCATCACATGTTTACTTTCCATGCTTCCCTATTAAAAAGGTCTAACGTGTATTTTAGCCATTTTATCACATACTGATGCCCTTTCCTTTTAAAAATTTAAGCACCAGGGTAAAGAGTCCTATAATTGTTTAAGACCTTTTGCATTCCTAATAATTTACATTTCTCATTTATTTTGACATGAAAAAGTTGTTATGTTTACATAGTCCCTTCTACTCAGTTTGGGTTCTGTTCTTGAAAGGGTTTAAGTGCGGCTATTTTTGGAAATAATCAAGCAAATTGTTAAATGAGCAACATTACCTATTTTAGAAGAAATATAAACAAATAATATCCAGGGAAAACCTCTTAATTAAAAAAAACTGTATAATTGACACCAATTTCAATCTTTCTACTGCTCTCCTGAAAAGTATAAAATTTTTACTTAAGACCTTTTTCCTCCCGGCCACAGAAGTAATTCCTCGAATACTAAAACACAAATACTCCCAGTTCATTCTTTAGAAATGAATTGGGTTACATAATTTGATGTATATTAATGATAATGGCAAAAGCTAAAGGTATAATTAAAAATGTACTCGAACTCTCTTAAATACAGAAACATATTATGATATGTCTTACTTACATCGTTATTTTGAAATAATCAATCTTTATGGCTTAAAAAATGTACAAAAAACAAGTTACATATCACTGTTTTTTATATATTTACTTTTTATTAATTTTTTATTTAATAAAACACAGTGATATGTAACTTGTTTTCTGTACATTTTGTTAAGCCATAAAGGTTGATTATCTCAAAATAACGATATAAGTAAGAGTAGTAATTGGCTTACAAGATCATTAAAAACAAAATGAATTGTAAAATATTATGATAGGCATTCCTAGTTTCCGTATATGGCGAAACCCAAGTGTATGCTGGCCTGTAATCACAGTGTTCCCGCACATACAGGGTGGGTTGAGGTAATTTGGGTATAAAAAGTCTTCTTTAAGTTTAGAGACCCATAACCTGTTATCATAATAACACTTTCCAGTCAGTTTTTATATGTTTGCACTGTAACGTTCTAGAATGTTCTATTGCATTTTCAAATATGCTGACCCCTTCTTATCATAATAATAACCCTAAGTTTAACTATACTCAATTTATCCCATGAATGGGGAAATTAAGGTATAATGTGTATTATTGAAGTAAAACATCCTTTAACTCAATGGAAATGGGGTATGAACCCATTAGTTTTATTTAGCTTACTTTTCTAATATAATATTTTGTTTAAATACATTTTGGTTTCATGTTTAAGTTACTTAGATTCTCTGCGCTTGGAATGAATGTCCAGTTTTTTGTATGTCTTGCTCAGTGTGTTGTAAAAAAACTTGATGAAAAAGTAATCATACAAGATTTTTTATGCACATTTTATCAGAGATTATAGCCCAAAGTATGTGCTTACTGATTAAAATGTCTTACTAATATATTTTTGTGCGGTATATCTCGTGCGACCGCAGCTTGTCAAATGAGACGATTGGCTTAAAGTCCTTATAGTATAAAATACATTTATCCCAACCATAGGTTAGTGCACCACACTTAGACTGTGTCTCAAAGCTCAAGTCCATACTACACACTAGTGACTAGCAACTAGCTGACTTGTAAACTACACACTAGGGAGCTTTGGACATGTATGCTTGGAACACGGCCTTCTTCATAGACTATTTTTCTAAAAACCATGGCATCACGGTGCAGTACTAAATTAAGAAGGCAGTGTCCTAATGCAGTTTCATTACGAATTATGTGGAAAATATAAGGGCTTAATATATTACAATAATGTTTAACACATTGTACAGAAGGTACTAACAATGTCAGTGTTCAAAGTTAACGTGTTATTCTACATTATATTTACATTATTTCACTTCCAAAGCATTTTCAGATTTCATAACCCCATTTGCTGATGAGGTATCCATGTTTGTTTAGTGAACAAGTCACAATCAAGCAAGCATTTTCGTTTACTAGCTATTACGGACTTGATTGCTATTCACTATGTAGCTTTGGATCATAACTTCTGACGTCACATCCGGCTATTGAGTCAACAATCTAGTTCACTTCAGCTGAAAATGTAGCTTTGAGACACGGCCTAAGTGTAGCACTGGATTACAAGCCTGACTTATCACCAACTGAGGTACACGGCTGGCAATACTTTAAATAGTGTGCGAGAACCAAAGACAATGCAAACCACTTGTAAAGTAATGTAATTTACCTTAACTTCGGACTTCACTATTGGAAATGTAGCAAGGGCATCATTTTCTTCGTATTTCACATCTGATACGAAGTCAGAGGTTGGCTCAGAAGGTTCCAGTTTGATGTCATCAACTTCTATTTTCAACAAATTCTCTTCCTGTGAATAAAATAAAGCAAAAAAGTAAGTTACATATTCCCAAATATAAATACAATATAAGGTTTTGTATGAATGCAACAAAAGTAGATGTTTACCTTACTGAGGAATTTGTCTTCTCCATTTGTATCACCAAACTGTGGAGTAAAAGTGTCCACTGGGTCTTCTTTCTTAATCTCATCCATGACAATTCACATCCACGCCCAAAATCTATCCATCTACAAGTAACACCTGCAACAAATACAACATGAATTAAGCTTGCTGGACAGTTTTCTTTGTGACAATATACTAGTAGCCAAGCCTTACAGTTCAGTAAGTATGACATTTCTCGTACATAGAGATAAGACTGCAATTAATTAAGGTTGCCAGGAATTCTGTATATAGAAGACATATTCTTTATTTAATTGTCGAAATTGGAGTCAGGCTACAAAGGGAAAAACACTGGAGGAGAGGGATTCGATCCAGTGCTGTGGATTGAACTTCGGCGTAGCTCAATGGTTAGAGCGCTTTGTACGTAGAATTAAGGGCCCGGATTCGATCCCCGGTGCCAGAGCGAAGTTTTCTCCTCTAATATCAATTTAGGAACAATGTTCTATATAGTGTAGATTATTTAACTGCCCAATGAATGCAAGCAGAAAACTGCTGAACTAGCCAGCGGCGGCAGTAGTAGTAGTAGTAGTAGCCTAGAAGTAGTGGTGGTGATAGTGGCAGTAGGTAGTATGTACCGTAAATCATGAACACTATATTGCCAGCTTTATTTCCCTTCCGAACGAAGCCATGCCCTCCGCTGGGTTTGAACCCGCAACCCTCGGAACCAATGACAAATTATCGATCACCGAATGTGAAAATAATATTTTTAATTGATTACATAACTACATCAATGGCCGTACTCGTGCTAAAGTGTTGTTTGTTCAAGACTTTAAAAATTCCATCGGATTATTTGTTAAGTTGGATTTCTTTCTATGCGTAAGTTTTTTTTTTTTCTTTTTTTTTTCAGTTGGTTATTTAACGACGCTGTATAAACTACTAGGTTATTTAGCTTCGATGAAATTTGGTGATAGCGAGATGGTATTTGGCGAGATGAGGCCGAGGATTCGCCACAGATTACCTGGAATTCACCTTACGGTTGGGGAAAACCTCGGAAAAACTCAACCAGGTTATCAGCACCAGCGGGGATCGAATCCGCGCCCGAGCGCAACTTCAGACCTGCAGGCACGCGCCTAAACCGACTGAGTCACGCCGGTGGCCTCTATGCATAAGTAAACAGACCCAAAGCGTCTAATGAACGTTATGTAAATTCAGTATACTAAAAGACAAGACAATACATCTGTACATTGACAGTGCACTATTAAGACAGAACATTATAATATGTTTCTAATACCTTCGATTTGGAACTTCCATCCAACAATCACAGACACTCTGATACATCAAGACTTACGGTAGAGCGAACTCAAATATAGCCTAGCCTACTTTTGTGATTTTGGTTATGAGTTCGAATAAAATGGGATAAACTTCAGAACACGGTTACCTTCTTTCCTCTCTTCCTCCAAAGTTCTAACCTCGTGCACACAAAATAAATTGGCACTGAAAAGTGTATTTACGTAAACATGATAATGCACATTCTACAAACACAGATAAATCTACTCTTTTTCCAAAACATATAAGAATTTTCGGTATAAACTGAAAATATTACGATCCTGCGCCCAATTCCCCTAAGACTACAACCACTCTCGGTAGTATCTCTCTCTTCTAGCTGGTGTTCTTGCTCTCACTGCACACGCCCATGTTTGACTCCCGACATGACAGCTGAAAAGCCGCGCGAGATTCAAAATGACGCAGGGCTCACTCCTCTTCGATAAAATAACACTTTCTCTCACACATCAGTAATACACATTCGATACCAAGGCCTTATTTGCTTTGATCAGTACCTATCATGCGATGAGGAACTTTCGTAAACCAGTATTACGTCGATAAAATAGGTTTGGACATCGTAGTTTGAAATGACAACCAGATTCCATTCCTTATTGAACGACTCACAAGATTCGCATTGTCACTGTCCTTATCTTTGCACAGCCATTGTATCCATTACTATTATTTTTTGCGTTCCATTAATTTAATCGTTTTCCCACATGTTGGACACTTGCAACTACTAGCAAGTAAGCCATGCTCCTGACTTTATTTTTACCGTCTTTTTTTGTTGAGTTGTTCCTGCTAAATTGCAAAAAGAAATGCAGGTATGGTCTCTATTTTCTGTTTAATCAACGATCCTTTGATTGAGTCGACCTAGTTGGCGAGTTGGTATAGCGCTGGCCTTCTATGCCAAAGGTTGCGGGTTCGATCCCGGGCCAGGTTGATGGCATTTAAGTGTGCTTAAATGCGAAAGGCTCATGTCAGTAGATTTACTGGCATGTAAAAGAACTCCTGCGGGACAAAATTCCGGCACATCCGGCGACGCTGATATAACTTCTGCAGTTGCGAGCGTCGTTAAATAAAACATCACATTTAACATTATAACACGCCGGACACAAAAAGATAACTCGATTCAAGCGCGAGTTTTCCTACCTCAGCTCCTCTTGCTTCATTTGCTACCCGTTGCTCGAGATTACATAACGTAGATTTATTTTTCCTCATTCCACATCTGTCTCAATACCTCAGTAGTTCCGCAGACGTGTCTTAAGCAGGCTACACATCATGAGACTTCCTTCAAGACATGCAGTGAGACTCAGTGTCTGACTTATGCAAGTCTCGTGTATCATGGTGCTGACACATGCTGCATGCCATATCAGGATCTTAGTGGACAAATTTGAAAGATTTAAATAACAAAGGCTAGATATATTATAAGGCCTACATTACCAGCTGACCATCCTGTTGTTTCCAAGGTCTTAAATTTTGACGTTTTTGTATTTGGCTCATTAACAATGTTAAAAAAAAATGTTAGATTAGAATTGCTTTTAAATTTTAAAGAAGTAAACACAGCCAAACGAAAAGTACTCTTCACTTCTTAGAATCTGTTCCTCTTATAATAAACTGAGCAATATTGACATCTTTCAGGATAGAACCACACTCTTGAGAGAAATAAATACTGGTAGCGTTCAAAACACTCCATAAGTATTTTGCTAATAAATAGGTCTTAACTGGTTTGCAGGTTGTATTTTTGATCTTCTTTCTTAAATTATTTCATATCAATTATCATTACGAACTCACTCCTAATTCTGACTTAACATAGGTCTAGTCCCTCATCAGTTATTGTATTATTGTTACTGGTACTAATCTGTGACTAGTTATTTGCATTTCATCACTGGCTTTATTACTTTAATATAATTTAAGTTTTCTTACTGTAAATACTTTTGTTTTTTATTATTATTATATTGGGTTATTTTACGACGCTGTATCAACATCTAGGTTATTTAGCGTCTGACTGAAATGAAGGTGATAATGCCGGGGTCCAGCACCGAAAGTTACCCAGCATTTGCTCCTATTGGGTTGAGGGAAAACCCCGGAAAAAACCTCAACCAGGTAACTTGCCCCGACCGGGATTCGAACCCGGGCCACCTGGTTTCGCGGCCAGACGCGCTGACCGTTACTCCACAGGTGTGGACCTTTTGTTTTTGTTTACCGAGATTTACATGTAATATTTGCTTGATATCTTTTATTGAGTAGTATTGGATTGTAACTGTTTAAGTTTAAATACCATTATTATATGTATTACTACTGTTATTTTAATTTTATCTACTCTGTAATTACATTGTTGAGTGGATTAAATAAATAAAAGTATAGCATTGTCAAGAAAAAAAAAAGTCCCGTAACTGTAAACATCCGCACGAAACAAATCGGATACTCAAAGCCAGCGAGAGGGTAGGACAAAACATGCTTTCAAAATTGTGTTCCAGAGGCCATTTTATGCATATAACTCCGTAAGGTTTCAATCGATCCAGACATTTGAAGTGATGATAGGTCGAGAGCCAGGAGAGTGACTAAATAAATGCGAAAAAAATTATCAGAGTTAATTGGATACCAGTACTCAACTTTCAAAAAGTAGTTGTGAAAATTTGTGAACTTCAAAATGGTTTTCAGAGAATGTAAAAATGAAGGCGAACACAACAGGAGAAAAGGGCATTCCCAGACGAATGAAACAATCCCAAGACCACTGCTGTGGAGCACAAGAGACAGCAGAAAGTGCAAAAGGGCAGTGGCGCACATGAGGTATGTGGATTCTCTGGCTGTATAACAATGAAACATGTCACTGCAGACATCTACATCAGCTCAAAGAGTGACTCCAAGTACTGTTTGTCTGTGAACATACCCTGTAATTCATTCATTCAATTTTTTGAGTGTTATTTTACAACGCTGTATCAACATCTCAGGTTATTTACGTCTCAATAAAATTAAGGTGACAATGCTGGGGAAATGAGTATGGGGTCCAGCACTGATAGTTACCCAACATTTGCTGATATTGGGTTGAGGGAAAACCCTAGAAGAAAAAAACCAGGTAACTGGCCCCAATCGGGATTCTTGCCCAGGCAACCTGGTCTCGCAGTCAGACGTGCTAACCATTACTCCACAGGTGGGGATCATTCATTCAATAAATGAAACAAATTCAAAACCTTTTTTTTTTCGCCATTTTCGCCCAGATTGTATACCTTATTTTATTTCAAGGAGTGCAGTTCGGTGTTCAAATAAGCCACCGAACTGCACTCCTTGAAATAAAATAAGGTATATATGTTTGCATAGTTTGGCTGATGAATTGTATATGCTTTTAAAATGATTACTGGTCTGTGTAGTTCTACTGATGAATTGTATATAGGCCTACTGTAAATTGAATGGTAGTCTGTATAGCTCAATTGATGAATTGTATATGCTGTAAATTGTATAGTAGTGTGTATAGCTCAACTGATGAATTGTTTATGATTATAAATTGAATTAATCTACTTGATATTAATTGCACAAATTTATATAGCTTAATGAAAGTATGCTACTTTGTGTTGTATATATTTGTATAGTTTTGGCGGATGAATTGTATATGCTTTAAATTGAATAGTAATCTATATAGCTCTTTTGATAAATTGTTTGTGTTTGTAATTTGAAGTAGTTTGCATGATATGTATTATCAATTTCTGTATATCACAACTGGTTGAATTGTTTATGCCTTAAATTTAATTAACCTACTTGTTTTGTATTATACATATAGCTCAATTGATGAATGATCGTTTGAGTTTGTAAATTTAATAATCTGATTGGCTATGTATTGTATACTTTTAGTAGAGCCATCGATGTAGCTCAGTCGGCAGACTCGCTGGGCTGCTAATCCGGAGCTGCGTTCGGGCTTGGGTTGGATCCCTCTTTGGTCTTTGGTTTCTTCCGAGGTTTTCCACAGCCGTGGGACTGAAGCTGGATGGTCTATGGCGAGTCTTTGGCGAGTCCTTGGCATCAACCCCTTTGATTTGATTACCTGGTTGGGTTTTTCCGAGGTTTTCCCCAACCAAAAGGTAAATGTCGGGTAATATTTTGGCGAATCCTCGGACCTCACCTCATCTCACTATATCTCGCCAAAATATTGTAAAAAATTGCACAAAATTGTAGAAAATTAATAAATTGTAAAACTATAAAAATTTGTAAAAATTGTAATTGTAATATTGTAAAATTTTGACTTGTTCCACATCTTAAAGCTTCATTGCTCATGTAAGATCTATGGAATAAAATAAATGAATGAATGAAATATGTTTTCTTGCACTTAGACTTCCCAGAAATAATCATTTCACATGACATGTTTACAACACATTTAGGAATACTTATTTTATAAATGCCTTTACATTGAAGTTCTCAGTTCCAATAGATGATTTTGCATAACGTTCGTGTTTATGGTTTAAGAGTATTTTAATAGGTACTTCAAGTATTAATAAATTACTTAAAGTCATAGATATTTGGCAATGCTGCTACCAGATGCATGCTTCAACGTAATGCCTGACTACCACAGGATGTAAGGGCAGTCACTCGTGAAAAAGGTGTGATGTTGGCATTGACTACATAAATGCCCACATTGGTGCGAAGGGATGTGTCTGATGAAAAATGCTATTTTATTAACAGTGACGTTGCAATTTCTTCTAGAAACAAAGATGATTTCTACTAAATAAAAGCAAAAAAAAAAAAAAAAACAATCCGTTTCTTTGGTCTTACAAATTTGCTCTGTGAATTTACTGTCACTGAACACCTCCCAATCTGTATAAGCGTGAAGAACATTATAATTGAAAAGCCCACTGCAAGAATGATGGATGTCACTTTCTTGTCGAAAATGAACCAACACTGTCAATGCATAGCTTAAGACATATAGAATGTACATAGAGAGTTATATGGCATTAACACTGATAGTCATTGTCCAGTAATGATCGGAAAATCACAGATAAGCTTTGAGCGCTAAGCATTTCAAACTTTCAATTGCTTCTCCTGCAAAATGTATTCCAAATGGCATCCATCATTCTTGCAGTGGGCTTTTCAATTCCTATTCACTGATATCACTACAAGTCTGGTCTCATACCAATCTGTCCACCACAGCTCTATCCAGTATCTGCCAAAAGTTGGAATAATGGCTTTCTTCAGCGTACAGTCTGTACTGCTGCTTACGTAAAGTTGTAGGGGAAATTCACCCCATTCCACCTGCCACAGCTATACTCAGTACCATCACTAGCTTTAACTGCTCCCTTTTCATAGTTCTAATAATTACACTGGAAAGATTTCAGATGCACATGAACAATTGTTTTTTCTCTGACACAGTCTTAGAAAAAAGTTGTGTCGCACAGATACTTTACAAGTCCCAGAAAGGAGGCAGTGCGCATGATCAGACATACAACGAGACAAAACTAATTTTATTAGCACAGTAAAACCTCTCATTTACGGACATCAAAGGGAGGTAACAATCTGTCCGCGTCTGGGAGGTGTCCTTTATTGGGAGGGAGGCTCCCCAATTTAACAGTAAATTTATAATATGCTTTATGTATCCCTTCACGCTTTAAATGAAATGTATTACTGTAGTTTAATTCTAAATACAGTATACTGTACTACAGTAAATTCTTTGCAACTTTGAACTACAGTAGCTAAGGAAAATATAATACTGTGCCATGCAATTTCATTCTAGGGCTACAGTTATGCAGTACTGTAATTTACAGTTTCCAACTTAATCTTTACGTTCAGGTGCCATGTCTCTCGAATCAGAAAAAGTGGTTGAATTGAAGAGAATAATCCTACTAACTCTATCATGTGTCGAATACAATTTCATGATCGCAGAAACCTTGAACCCATCAGACAGGTTAAATGTTATGACTTTGTTTATCCACCCGCTTCCAGTAACAAGGGGTTGCTGACTGGGCTAGTGGTAGCCTACGAGACCCTTATTTTTTTCTTTCATGTTAAAGAATTTCTGTACTAAATTTTTCATTTTTGTAACACATTAGGTCTTGAAATCAAAGTTCTGTCCGCAGCCAGGAGGTAAAGGAAGCTTTAAGACTGTGAAACAGCTGACCGTGTCCGTGCCTGAGAGTATCCGTAAACGAGAGTTAAATTTATCATTATTTCTATATTATTTCAGTTGGGACATAAAAATCTGTCCATATATGAGGAGTGTCCGTATCTTGGGGGTGTCCGTAAGGAGAGGTTTCACTGTACTCAACTAGTCATTCTCTTGTGAACCAAGTCACTCATTCTCAGATCATGTGCACTGCCTCCTTTCTGGGACTTATGAAGTATCTGTTTACCAAAATTTCTTTCTAAGACTGTACATACCAGAACCTCAATCAGGTGTACAACATACTATATGTAACTATTATGTTTTAATAGTACCTGTATTCCTTAACGTTTTTATGAGCTGGTGCAATTAAACTGTTCTGACTTACGGTTACTGAAAAGTCTGGAGCCAAAAAGATACATAAACCATAGTTTTTTGAGCTAAAATAAAATGGGGTAGGTGTTACAGTCAAGTTCTTCCCCATCCTCTACTCGAAATAAACCCATAAATCTTACAGTGTTGTAAGAAATATAACGATATGTAGCAACTTCTATTAATATTCGGCCACTTAATTTTTTTGAACATATTTGGCAGCTATTTTGAAGGACATGTCACCCAAATACTTGCTCTCCCAGATGTACTGTAGTTCCAAAAGAAGGCTCAAATATTTCGATTGTGCTTTATGCAGAAAAAACAATATTAGTAAGATTTTCACTTTCTAGTTTAAGTGATGACCATTTTGTTATAAACCCCTTGATCTTTGCATCGCTTTGATATTCAGATTCCCGGTATCTAACGTTTACTGTATTTTTATATATTAACAGGAGAAAACCATAAATATCTCAATTAGACCTGCATTTTAGCTTGTAGAGTGTTTCACTGCCTGTGTAGTTTTAGCAGTGCTGTAGTGCTGAAAACAGTAGGAGAAAAATACGAGACATTAATTGGAGATCTACATACCAAGTAGTCCAGGGCAAACCTACGTACCTAAGATTTACCTACCTATCAAAAAGCGTATATGCAAAAAATATCGAAAGCCTGAACAAACCAAACCTAACCTATCACTGATTCTCGACTTTATGAACACTGTTTAAGAAACTATCGCGCTAATAGCAAACAACACAGAACACCGAAATTCAGTTTGTAGATATCCAATTAACGTCTTCTAGGAAACTACCGTGTAAAACAATAAACATAACATCTGATAACAGGTTTAATAGGTTATTTAATATTATGCATCAACTACAGTGTTAGCTAGTCATTCATACAACTCGTGGCAGCAAGATGGTATTGGCAAAATGATTCTGATTTTTTACAATAACATTTTCTAATATTCGTCTTACAATTATGATAAAATTTCGGAAAAAAAAAAAAAAAAACACCTATTCAGCCCCACAGGAATTCAAACTCACGTGCAAATGTAGCCTCAGAGCAGAAATGCAACTTTGCACATTGCAAACGTTATATTGCATAAGGGAAGAGTTTGTCAGAACACATCACAGCCCTTGCATTCTTCAGTGATCACTGCGTGGTATGGATACAGTCGTGGTCTGAGCTTTGACACTCCTTATCACTAATTTTGCACTGAAATGAATTTTGGTCTGAGCTTTGACACTCATTGCCACTAATAGTGCTCTGAAATGAATTGTGGTCTGAGCTTTGACACTCTTTGCCACTAATATTGCTCTGAAATGAATTTTGATCTGAGCTTTGACACTTGTTATCACTAATATTGCTCTGAAATGAATTTTGATCTGAGCTTTGACACTCATTACCACTAATACTGCACTGAAATGAATTGTGGTCTGAGCTTTGACACTCGTTACCACTAATAGTGCTTTGAAATGACTTGCGGTCTGAGCTTTGACACTCATTACCACTAATACTGCACTGAAATGAATTGTGGTCTGAGCTTTGACACTCATTAGCACTAATATTGCACTGAAATGAATTTTGATCTGAGCTTTGACACTCATTACCAATAATACTGCACTTAAATGAATTGTGGTCTGAGCTTTGACACTCATTACCAGTAATAGTGCTTTGAAATGAACTGTGGTCTGAGCTCTGACACTCATTACCACTAATATTGCTCTGAAATGAACTTTGATCTGAGCTTTGACACTCATTACCACTAATAGTGCTTTGAAATGACTTGCGGTCTGAGCTTTGACACTCGTTACCACTAATACTGCACTGAAATGAATTGTGGTCATAGCTTTGACACTCATTACCACTAATAGTGCTTTGAAATGAACTTCGATCTGAGCTTTGACACTCATTACCACTAATAGTGCTTTGAAATGAATTGTGGTCTGAGCTTTGACACTCGTTACCACTAACACTGCACTGAAATGAATTATCAATTTTGTGAGAACACATATGAAGCATTCTACTTGTGTTACTCTTGAAGCTCATCTCACATTTAGTACAAGGGAAGGGGGACTCTCCTGTGTGAATTATCATGTGATACTTCAGACATTTGGAGTTACTAAATTCCCTCTCACAAATACCACATTTTAAGGACTTTGGCACACTAGTGTGTAAATGTTCTTTCAATTGAGTCGACAGTCTGAAAGTTCTACCACAAACAGCACATTTGAAGGGCTTCTCCCCTGTGTGAACACGTAAATGTTCTTTCAAACTACTTGCTTGCCTGTAGCCTCTGCAACAGACGTTGCAACTGTACGGTTTCTCCTCCATGTGCATCAACAAGTGATACTGCAAGCGACTTTTACGCCAGAAGTTCTTAGAGCAAATGTCACATCTATAGGCATTTTTGTCATTATGTATGCTCATATGACGTGTAACAGCATCACTGGTTGTAAATTTCTTTCCACAAAGGTCACATTTAAATATTTTCTCCTCTGAATGAATGAGCATATGCAGTTTTAAATATCCTGAGCTTGTAAAAGCCTTCGTACAGATATTGCATTTAAAAGGTTTGTCACCTGTATGGATTAGCCCATGTTGTCTGAGATGATAGCGTTCAGTGAAACTTTTGTCACAAACTTCACATTTGTAAGGTCTAAGGCCTGTGTGGGTTAATTCGTGCTGTCGAAGATAGTTCACTCTGGCAAAACTCTTATCACAAAGTTTGCACTCGAAAGGCCTGTGGTCTGTGTGAGTTGATCCGTGTTGTTTAAGGTGATAAAGTCTTACAAAAGTCTTACCACAAATTTCGCATTTAAAAGGTTTATCCCCCGTATGATTTGATTCATGTTGTCGAAGTTGATGCGCTTCACCAAAACTCTTCTCACAAATGTTACACTTGAAAGGTTTATCTATTACGTGAGTTGTCACATGTCGTCGCAGAAGATCTGGTCGTGTGAAACCTTTCTCACAAACGGTACATTTGAACGGTTTGTCACTTGCGTGAATTGACACATGTCGTTGAAGATGACCAAGTCTTGCAAAACTCTTGCCACAATTGTCGCATTTGAAAGGCTTCTGTCCCGTGTGAATCTGTCTATGTTGTTTCAAACGCTTCATTGTCATAAACCCTTTACCACAAAGTTCGCAATTAAAACTCTTCTGAAACGAAGGATCATCTCTGGATTCACCATTCACAAGAATATTGTTCGTATTTCTTTGTGTATGAATGAGCATGCTAGTGTGTTGTGTGGAATTTTCACTGATATCTGCCTCTTGGCTTCCCACATCTTCTCGGCAATGCAGCTGAATGGGCCTGTAAATTCACAGATCTGCAGTCATGAAACTGATAGCTACTATCAAGGCTCACAAAAGAGTGATGCAATCAATTAATTAATATTACATTATTTATTTATTCTCTATATATTCTCGTAATAATCTGAAAGTCCAGATTATAGCCCATTGTCATTATATTGTCACTGTTACACATTCCGAAAGAATGTCTGCATCTTTTAAGCTCAATCGCATGTTTCTCTCTGTGCCCAGTACTGAGAAAAAATCAGGAGACCTTAGAACTTGAACACAGAGCGTACTGCCCGTGTCTCACATCCTGAGCCGAGAGTTCCCTAGTGCTTATAACCACGCCTCTAAGGTCTGCGCGGACTGTCACGGCAGCAGCAGCATGCAGCATATTACATGTTCTGAAAACATTACCCTATGCCACTCCAGGGGTCTTTACTGTTTATAATACTGGATACTCCAATCGTGGTTACCACTATCGCTATTATCTCTGATGGCGATTTCCGAAAATGTATGTACACACTAGGCCACTCTTTGTTCAGTCTGGACAACTGCTGAATTGCCATACAGCAGCATTTCTCAAAATACGTCCGGTATTCCGTGAGCTCTATATGATTTTAAATTTTATTTCATAATTATTTTTACTTGGTTATTTAACGACATTGTACCAACTACTAGATTATTTTGTATCAATGGGATTGGTGGTAGCGAAATGGTATTTGGCGAGATAACGCCGGGGATTCCCCATTGATTACCTGACATTTGCCTTATGGTTGGGAAAAATCCAACCTGGTAATCAGCCCAAGCCGGAATCGAACCCGCGCCCGAACGCAATTCTGGATCAATAGGCAAGCACCTTAGCCGACTGGGCTGCTCTTCTTTTACAGTAGAATAAAAGTCCGAATGAGCTTGATGAATTTGTCCCAGTAATTGGGCGCATACCTTCAATTGTGATACAATCAGGAGAAAAAAAAAATGAACTGACTTTCTATGAGAAAGTTAGACTGTCATTGATTGTGTTCAGATGCAGACTTCTGGATATTCCACTGTATACCACAACTTAACATCTCCATTGTTTCAGACTTTCAAACAAGTTTCACCTTCAAGGTAAATTAGTACGACCTGAAGGGCACCTGCTTTGTTGAGTAAAGTATACTCAGCTAAACATTAATAGGCCCAACGAAACAGATGATCTTCAAGTTGTGCTAATTTTCCCCCGAAGATATTACCCGTTTCAGATGTTAAGTTCGAGCACACACTGAAATACAAGTCTGCTAGTGAACTAAGAACTAAATTATTCAATCAGTGAAATAACTAAATTAAGTCCACAGAGCTCATAATAATGACTCAATCATAAACTACATAACTTTCCTTAGTCAAGCAATATTGCAATTCAAGAAATATCATATCTGCATGTAATATTATTGCCACATTATTTCTTACGACACAATTTTATACACCACAAACCTATTACATTTAAACTGTCCTTAATTTCAAGAACAAGATGGTAACTCTTTGCAACTTAAATTTAGGTAAAAATAATTAAAACAGAAAAGCAAATACTGAATACAAAAATCCACCTGCTGTTACACTCACCTCTCAAAGTTATCATCCACTTCAGTCACATCCACTTTAAACTCAGCTTTCACTTTGTCCACAGCCCACGACTCATCCTACAGAAAAAAAAAAAAAAAAAAACTTTATACAGTAACATTACACGAAGTTTGAGGAAACAGATGTTTCAGAGCAATAGATTTCTTTGCAGTCACACTTTGGATACAACCACTTATCCTTACATATAATGTGCACAATGAATAACTGAGAATGCTTAAATGTAAGTCTGAGAATATTCGCATTCATAAACAATAGGCCTATGTGAAAGCAAAACGCAAAACGTTGTCAAGAACTAATTAAAACACAAACCTATCACAATTTTACATACCCACGAAAATCAATATGCCTGCAACATGAATGATGTTATAATAATAATCAATAGAGTAAAAACCCACAGACGCCAAGGTCCACCACCCTACTGTTGTCTTCATCTCTACATGCCATTTATGAGATGAACGATCATCCCCCCCCCCCCCCCCCCCCCCCCCCCCCCCCCCCCCCCCCCCCCCCCCCCCCCCCCCCCCCCCCCCCCCCCCCCCCCCCCCCCCCCCCCCCCCCCCCCCCCCCCCCCCCCCCCCCCCCCCCCCCCCCCCCCCCCCCCCCCCCCCCCCCCCCCCCCCCCCCCCCCCCCCCCCCCCCCCCCCCCCCCCCCCCCCCCCCCCCCCCCCCCCCCCCCCCCCCCCCCCCCCCCCCCTTTTTTTTTTTTTTTTTTTTTTTTTTTTTTTTTTTTTTTTTTTTTTTTTTTTTTTTTTTTTTTTTTTTTTTTTTTTTTTTTTTTTTTTTTTTTTTTTTTTTTTTTTTTTTTTTTTTTTTTTTTTTTTTTTTTTTTTTTTTTTTTTTTTTTTTTTTTTTTTTTTTTTTTTTTTTTTTTTTTTTTTTTTTTTTTTTTTTTTTTTTTTTTTTTTTTTTTTTTTTTTTTTTTTTTTTTTTTTTTTTTTTTTTTTTTTTTTTTTTTTTTTTTTTTTTTTTTTTTTTTTTTTTTTTTTTTTTTTTTTTTTTTTTTTTTTTTTTTTTTTTTTTTTTTTTTTTTTTTTTTTTTTTTTTTTTTTTTTTTTTTTTTTTTTTTTTTTTTTTTTTTTTTTTTTTTTTTTTTTTTTTTTTTTTTTTTTTTTTTTTTTTTTTTTTTTTTTTTTTTTTTTTTTTTTTTTTTTTTTTTTTTTTTTTTTTTTTTTTTTTTTTTTTTTTTTTTTTTTTTTTTTTTTTTTTTTTTTTTTTTTTTTTTTTTTTTTTTTTTTTTTTTTTTTTTTTTTTTTTTTTTTTTTTTTTTTTTTAAAATCTCTGAAAAATAAGTACTGTGAAACTGGTATTATAACAGCAGCACATCTTGTAATGTAAGCTATTTAGTAGTTTCTTATTGGGTATGTCAAATCTGCCTTCTTACTCGTTTATTAACTGCATTGCACTAGACGGATTCCCGTATGGGCAAGACAAAATAAAGGAAATCACGACAATTTAATAACTGAAAGCCCTTCAATTGTAATATTGAAAGCATGAAAGAAGTGAATGACATGGAATTTGTTTTTACTTCCAAAACTAACACAGTTAAAGATCAGAGCTAAGCATTTTATTTCCAGTTTGAGTTCAAAACACAACAAGAAAATAATGCACTTACTCTAGTGGTAAATAACAACACTATTCAATGATCAACTCAGAAATGCAGACAAGTGACCAATAGTAAACGGTGTCCCAACAAGAACACTGGATTTAATAACTTGAATAAATACAACAAAAACGATAACAAAGCAGATAGCAGTGACGCCAATCCAACAAAAACAAGACACTGTCGGGACATTGTGCCACTGTCTAGTTGATATGGCAGCGCTCTGATCTATTCTGTTACCTTCTTTCTTGCATTTATTGACATTATTAAATACGACGTTCTTGTTGGGACATCCTTTATAACAAAAGTCCGAACATGCTAGATAAATTTCTCCAGTAATTGAGCGCATTCGACTGTGATTCACGACCTGAAGGGCACCTGCTTTGTTGAGTAAAGTATACTCAGCTAAACATTAATAGGCCCAACGAAACAGATGATCTTCAAGTTGTGCTAATTTTCCCGAAGATATTACCCGTTTCAGATGTTAAGTTCGAGCACACACTGA
This sequence comes from Periplaneta americana, assembly GCA_025594305.2. Classification (NCBI taxonomy): domain Eukaryota; kingdom Metazoa; phylum Arthropoda; class Insecta; order Blattodea; family Blattidae; genus Periplaneta; species Periplaneta americana. The sequence goes on along the minus strand of JAJSOF020000003.1, from coordinate 17,894,181 downwards.
AATACAAGTCTGCTAGTGAACTAAGAACTAAATTATTCAATCAGTGAAATAACTAAATTAAGTCCACAGAGCTCATAATAATGACTCAATCATAAACTACATAACTTTCCTTAGTCAAGCAATATTGCAATTCAAGAAATATCATATCTGCATGTAATATTATTGCCACATTATTTCTTACGACACAATTTTATACACCACAAACCTATTACATTTAAACTGTCCTTAATTTCAAGAACAAGATGGTAACTCTTTGCAACTTAAATTTAGGTAAAAATAATTAAAACAGAAAAGCAAATACTGAATACAAAAATCCACCTGCTGTTACACTCACCTCTCAAAGTTATCATCCACTTCAGTCACATCCACTTTAAACTCAGCTTTCACTTTGTCCACAGCCCACGACTCATCCTACAGAAAAAAAAAAAAAAAAAAAAAAAAAAACTTTATACAGTAACATTACACGAAGTTTGAGGAAACAGATGTTTCAGAGCAATAGATTTCTTTGCAGTCACACTTTGGATACAACCACTTATCCTTACATATAATGTGCACAATGAATAACTGAGAATGCTTAAATGTAAGTCTGAGAATATTCGCATTCATAAACAATAGGCCTATGTGAAAGCAAAACGCAAAACGTTGTCAAGAACTAATTAAAACACAAACCTATCACAATTTTACATACCCACGAAAAATCAATATGCCTGCAACATGAATGATGTTATAATAATAATCAATAGAGTAAAAACCCACAGACGCCAAGGTCCACCACCCTACTGTTGTCTTCATCTCTACATGCCATTTATGAGATGAACGATCATGGAACCAATGCGGAGGTAATGTGTGGTTAACATGAAGATTCCCACAGCCATTATAGTTGGTTTTTAAATTGGATTACACTATTCAGTGTAGTTCTCCAAATTCATAATAATGTTGGATGGACACTGGTCCCATACATTTATCTAAAATTTCTGAGGAAATTCCTTCCCTCACGAGAATTTAAACGAAAACTCATTCCATATTGCTATTCTAGAGAAAGATGCTTTAGACCACATGGCTATGCTGCAGGGCGTCATTAATATTGTTCCAATTTAACCTCACAGTTCAGGCCTTAATTTTGAAACTATATTAGTCGATGCAAGAAGACGACAGGAATACAGGTATGCATATTCCGGAAACAAGTCAAAGTAAGCCTATATATCTATATAAACAAAAACTGGAATGATTTTAGAAAATCCAAAAACTGTTCACACAAATGTTATTAACAAATTGTAGTAAACAATTAGCTCTGTACTGAGAAATTAAATTATTATTATTATTATTATTATTATTATTATTATTATTATTATTCCCCACTTGTTCTGCACAGGTAGATGCCTCTTTGTTACCGTACTTTTCAGATGTAGGTATTTGATCAAAAAGTTTAGTTTTTCTTGAAATGTCACAAAATTCAGCACATGATACCTTATTAAAGTGTGTTTTAACAATGAGCTATAGGCCTTCACAGTTGCAACTTTTGTTCCATATTTTTCATTTCACCATAAAGGGTTTACAGGAGAAAAAACACGTCCCACAGCAGAATTTACAATCAGATAATTCTTTAATTGGTTAATTTTAAGGAATTTTGTGAATTGTGATGGTTATCTAGCATCTGAGTAATATGAAGGTGATAATGCCAGCGAAATGAGTCCAGGTCTAGCGCCGAAAGTTACCCAGCATTTGCTCTTAATGGCTTGAAAGAAAGATTCGAGAAAAAACCTAAACAGGATTTGAACCCGGGTGCACTTGCTTCATAGTCAGACATGCTAACCATTTGTCCACAGCGGTACAATAAGATCGATAACTAGAAACCGTACTGTGCTACTAACACCTACCCACATATGACAGTAAAATAGGAACATTATATTATAAACCAAGCAGTTCTTTGTGGTCGTACAAATGTCACTTCACAGTGTTCATATCTGTAATTGCACAGTAAACTACAAAACAAAACATTACATAGCACACTATATATTGTCAAAACACAATCGCAAGAAAGCAAGACATCTGAGAATCTCCAAAAAACTTTCGGGACAGCAGGACATTTTGCCAAACAATGGAACTGTCCTGAGGAAAAATGAATGAATGGACACTCTAACATAAATTATCTTAAGAGTTTGTTTTCCTCTGTAGGATACCCAAAAATGCAGCACACTCGAAACTACTCACCTCAACTTCAAATTCAGACACTCGTAATGGCAGAGGGAATTCACTGTCTTCGTGTTTTATGTCCGATACGTGATCAATGTTTGGATCAGAGACTTCCACCTTAATGTGATCCACATTGACTTCCAAGAAATGTCCCACCTGTGCATCAAGTTACAAAAATGTAAATTACTTTTCTACATATTAGTCTCTTGAGGACAAAAAGAAATGTTCGTCACAGAATCACGAAAGCAGAACGCATACCGTAATGGATAAACTTACCATGGACAGTGGTTTTTCCTCTTCTTTTATACATTCATTCTGTAGAGCCAATGGGTCAGTCTCGGGTTCTGTTTTAATCACATCCATGATAACTGAAAAGGATGTAGTCAATTTGTATTACATGTAAGTCGGCAGCATCTTACAGAAAACTATTAATAAATTTAAAGATACGCATAAATGTAGGTTATACAAACCTCTTACATTTCTTACCTTCGTCTTCACCACACTGCGTCCACTTTTTGTTTAAGTTGAAGCACAGAATAAATATTATTTATTCCGTGAATGAAGCATCCTTAGCGATCTTAATGCAGTGGCTCTTTCGGGTCAAGTCATGGCCCTCTAGATAATATCGCCACCAGTTCTCCACCAGGGGGCAGCGACCTTCTGGAAGCCAAAGAGGTGATAATGCTACGGCGGGGGGGGGGGCTCAAACAAACTAATAATACTAAAATAATATTTTGCATTAAATCAAAACATAATTATATTCGGCAATATTTTCGTTTTACGGCGATATCATCTACGAAACCCACAATCTGAAAGAACATTGTAGCGGCTGTTCCCATCCTTCCACAGCCTATAGAAAGGGCATTCGACACCTGGTAAAGAGCTTAGTTGCTCTACACTGTTACCCTTCCCCTTTTCGAAATAACTTTTGTGTTAGCACCACATATTAATTAATATTATGACTCTAAAATGCCCATGATTTTCACTAATTAATATTGTTTAACTATTTCTATGATTAGGTCTACCAATTTACATAATTATAACTTCCTCCAGACATACATTCATCAGCAACATACTAAGGATTTAATCTTAATCCATTTGTGTGGCTGTAATAAAAAAAACCTCATATTATCATGTTCTACATACTATTACTCGAGGGTCACACTAAAATCATGTGAGGAAAAGAGGGCATCATCATCAAAATGGTGAGAGAAACTAGTACAGCAGACAGAGATGGAAAAGCAAGTGATGACCTGAATGGTCATTTATAAAGCATGTTCCAAGGAGTCTGAGTTTTAAAATGATATCATATATATATATATAATTATATATATATATAATTATATATATATATATATATATATTGGGGTGGTTTGAGGTCTTAAAACGTACAAAGAAGCAAAGCATCTCTTTTACAAATTAGGATATTGATTGAAATATTACTCTCATTACATTTTAAATTTGCTATTTTAGCACTTCCTTTCAATAAACTTAATAAAAGCAATTTGATAATTTTGTCTTCATGGGAACGATATTATTTTTCTGTTTTCCCTGTGTGAACTGCAGAAATAGCCACCTGCGTAGTACGGTAGACAGTCGTGTTTGGCTGCTAATCCAGAACTATACTTGAGTGTGGGTTCGATTTCAGTTTCTTCCAAGGAGAATGTCAGGTGGTAATAACCTATTAGAAATCCTCAGCCTCATCTCGCCAAGTTATGCTATAGTTTAATGTAACTTTACAACACATGCTAATGCAACTGTTATGAGATTTGTTGGTTGATGGTATAATTTTATTAACGAGTTTATTGTTTCATTTTCTGTTATATAAATATTTTCGTGAGACGTTATTTTTAATTAAGCAATAATCATGAGCTGTTTTTAAAAGTCTGTTACTATCCTTTGCATTTTGGCTGTATTAATATTGTTATTGATGTTCATTTTTAGTTTTCTCATGTGAAGAATGTCTGGGTAAATGGTATTCTCCTCCTGCTTCAGGAAACAGAGCAACAGTCAGCTGATTCCAAGGCTAATGATGACTTAATACACAAAATGTAGTCCTAGTTAATGTACTGGATATTAAGAAATTAAAGAGAAGTAGCCAAAGATTTATATACTGAGACTGCTTTTATTGAAGTTCTAACGTCTAGAATCTCGTCTCCACTAATAAAACCACCACATTTATTATTAACTGCAAAAGTAGATGGACTTCCTTTGAACAGTCCTCCTCGCATCCAATAAAGCTATAAAGTAATTTTACCCCACTTTGGAAACTAATTACGCTCTTTATTGTATTAGACATGTCCGCAAACAAATATTGACATAACATAAGCCCTACATGTATAACAAGACAAGCAAGGAACCATTATCGAAGAGATCGCGAAGGAATAGACATTTCATCCATGACACGAAGAGCCAAACAGATCGTAACATAATTTGCATTCATGCCAACTACGACTGGCTATTTTGTAATGAAAAATATTCTGTTTATCAGAGCTGGGCTTTTGGGTATTTCATGTGTCCTGGATTTTGATATTTCTAATGTGTTGGAATTACTTAGAGGTTCCATCTGGACTTATCTATGTGGCCTGATGATGGAACCTGTAAGTAATTCTGAAATATTGACATGTCAAATTCCAGAAAACGGTGGAATAACTAAAAGCCTAATTCTGATCATAGTCACTGTGCAATACTAAAAACCTATGTAATATTCTGCTGAATTCGAAACACAGAATGACTTTCATTATTTTCTTATTATGGACTTGTACTTACTTATTTACTTACAAATGGCTTTTAAGGAACCCAAAGGTTCATTGCCGCCCTCACATAAGCCCGCCATCGGTCCCTATCCTGTGCAAGATTAATCCAGTCTCTATCATCATGTCCCACCTCCCTCAAATCCATTTTAATATTATCCTCCCATCTACGTCTCGGCCTCCCCAAAGGTCTTTTTCCCTCCGGTCTCCCAACTAACACTCTATATGCATTTCTGGATTCGCCCATACGTGCTACATGCCCTGCCCATCACAAACGTCTAGATTTAATGTTCCTAATTATGTCAGACGAAGAATACAATGCGTGCAGTTCTGCGTTGTGTAACTTTCTCCATTCTCCTGTAACTTCGTCTCTCTTAGCCCCAAATATTTTTCTAAGCACCTTATTCTCAAACGCCCTTAACCTATGTTCCTCTCTCAGAGTGAGAGTCCAAGTTTCACAACCATACAGAACAACCGGTAATATAACTGTTTTATAAATTCTAACTTTCAGATTTTTTGACAGCAGACTATATGATAAAAGCTTCTCAACCGAATAATAACACGCATTTCCCATATTTATTCTGCGTTTAATTTCCTCCCGAATGCCATTTATATTTGTTACTGTTGCTTCAAGATATTTGAATTTTTCCACCTCTTCGAAGGATAAACCTCCAATTTTTATATTTCCATTTCATACAATATTCTGGTCACGAGACATAATCATATACTTTGTCTTTTCGGGATTTACTTCCAAACCGATCGCTTTACTTGCTTCAAGTAAAATTTCCGTGTTTTCCCTAATCGTTTGTGGATTTTCGCCTAACATATTCACGTCATCCGCATAGACAAGAAGCTGATGTAACCCGTTCAATTTCAAGTCTAATTATGGACTTGTACTTCCGAAAACTATTTTTTGTAATACAAAAAAATGAATTAATCGTAATCTATTGGCTTCATGACCTGTATGATTTTGAATATTGGTAGTACTCTATCGGTTCTTAACATAAACATATTGTGTTATTAACTAGCAGTGGCGTATACTGGTTAAAGGGTTTGGGCTACCGCTGACGCTATTATTACACAAAATATATCTAACAATTACTTTAATTTTAATTACAATGGTAAAACTAATAATACAAAATTATTACATTATGTTATATTATAAACTTTTTCTTTTGTAATTTCCTTGGGCTACCGCCGGTAGCTCCGGTAGCCCGCAAAATACGCCCCTGTTAACGAGAGTAAACCATATGCATGTGCTAATTGACTTGCTGTGATGGACCAATTCACATTCAATATTTCAATGGAGTAGTACATATGTACTGATGTGTTCAATGATATTAGCTTTTTCTTTGGATGATTTATGGATTTTGCAGGCACGTAAACATAGCTACTACGATTGATTCTCCTGCCAAGTGCAAGTTGCATAGTGTAATTTGGTTCCTTCAAGCGGAATGAGCATTCTGTGGCTAATGTTGGGGCTGTTAACAGTGAGGTAGTAGCATAGGAACAACTATACAATGCGAAGTGACGCAACGAAGCTGATATCCATGGGTTTGAGCAGGCACGGTCGCATGCTGATGATATCGTCGGCTGCACAGATGTCTTTACATTGCTCTTTAGACGCAGTTCTGACTGTGTGGCCTCCATCGTCTGGGATGGTTATGAGAATGTGCAGTTGCCTTGGTGCTAGCACTCAATTTCCAAGTTACCTTCCCCTCACACCTAGTGAGGTAAAACACGTAGTACTACGTCAAGAGAGGAGTACGAGCAGAACAAGACGAATACAAAGAGCAAGGAAAACAATGGAAACACGAGATAAAAAAGAGAATACAAAGACAAGAAGGGGATTACAAGGAGAACAAAGACAAGACGAGAACAAGAGGAAAAGAAGGAAAACAGGGGAGACAAAAAACAATGGGATATAAGAACAAGGGGAATACAAGGAGAATAAGGGGAATACAAACAAGGGGAAGACGAGAGAATAAGTGGAAAACAAAGCGAAAGAAGGTAAGAAAAGGGGGAAGATAAGGAAAAGAAGGGGAACACAAGGACAATAAGGAAAGAACAAGACGAATACAGGGACATTGGGAAGACCAGGAGAACAAGGTGAAGACAAGGCTAATAAAAGGAGAATAAAGAAAACAAGGGGAATGCAAAGACGAAGGAAAGACAAAGAAAACAAGCGAGAGGAGGTTGCATTATTATATGACAGTTAATTTCTTAAGTTCCACTAACTATTGAGGACAAAGACGTAGTTCTATGTAAAAATAGCAATAAAGTACAACACAATAAAGGAAAGACGTATTGACGGACTGTCACTTTTTAATAGGTTATAATATTTATGCATCAACTACAATCTTAGCTAGTCATTCATAAAACTCGTGGCAGTAAGATGGTATTGGCAAAATGATTCTGATTTCTTATAATAAAATTTTTCTAATATTCGTCTTACAATGATGATAAAACTTCGGGAAAAGAACACCTATTCAGCCTCACAGGAATTCAAACTCACGTGCTAATATAGCTCAGAGCAGAAATGCAACTTTGCGCATTGCAAACGTTATATTGCATCAGGAAAGAGATTGTCAGAACACATCACAGCCATTGCATTCTTCAGTGATCAGTGTGTGGTATGAAGACAGTCGTGGTCTGAGCTTTGACACTCCTTGCCACTAATATTGCACTCAAATGAATTTTGGTCTGAGCTTTGACACTCGCTACCACTAATATTGCCCTGAAATGAATTGTGGTCTGAGCTTTGACACTCGTTACCACTAATATTGCACTGAAATGAATTACCAATTTTGTGAGAACTCATATGAAGCATTCTACTTCTGTTACTCTTGAAGCTCATCTCACATTTAGTACAAGGGAAGGGGGTCTCTCCTGTGTGAATTATCATGTGATACTTTAGACATTTGGAGTTACTAAATTCCCTCTCACACATACCACATTTCAAGGACTCTGACTCACTAGTGCGTAAATGTTCTTTCAATTGAGTCGACAGTCTGAAAGTCTTATCACAAACAGTACATTTGAAGGGCTTCTCCCCTGTGTGAACACGTACATGTTCTTTCAAACTACTTGCTTGCCTGTAGCCTCTGCAACAGACGTTGCAACTGTACGGTTTCTCCTCCATGTGCTTCAACAAGTGATACTGCAAGCGACTTTTACGCCAGAAGTTCTTAGAGCAAATGTCACATTTATAGGCATTTTTGTCATTATGTATGCTCATATGACGTGCAGCATCATCACTGGTTGTAAATTTCTTTCCACAAAGGTCACACTTAAGTAGTTTCTCCTCTGAATGAATGACCATATGAAGTTTTAAATTTGCTGAGCTTCTGAAAGCCTTCGTACAGATATTGCATTTGAAAGCTTTATCGCCTGTATGAATTAGCCCATGTTGTTTGAGATGACAGCGTTCAGTGAAACTCTTGTCACAAACTTCGCATTTATAAGGTCTAAGGCCAGCGTGGGTTGATTCGTGAGTTGTCACATGTCGTCGCAGAAGATCTGGTCGTGTGAAACCTTTCTCACAAACAGTACATTTGAATGGTTTGTCACTTGCATGAATTGACACATGTCGTTGAAGATGACCAAGTCTTGCAAAACTCTTGCCGCAAGTGTCGCATTTGAAAGGCTTCTGTCCCGTGTGAATCTGTCTATGTTGTTTCAAACGCTTCATTGTCATAAAGCCTTTACCACAAATTTCGCAATTAAAACTCTTCTGGAATGAAGGATCATCTCTGGATTCACCATTCACAAAATTGTTCGTACTTCTTTGTGCATGAATGACTGTGCTAGTGTTTTGTGTGGAATTTTCACTGATATCTACCTCTTGGCTTCCCACTTCTTCTTGACAATGCAGCTGAATGGGCCTGTAAATTAACAGACCTGCAGTCATAAAACTGATAGCTACTATCAAGGCTCACAAAACGAGTGATGAAATCAATTAAGTAATATTACATGATTTATTTATTCTCTATAAATTCTCGTAATATTCGGAAAATCCAGATTTTAACCCATTGTCAATTTATTGTCACTGTTACACATTCCAAAAGAATGTCCACATCTTTTAAGCTCAATCGCATGTTTCTATCTGTACCCAGTCCTGAGAAAAAAAATCAGACCTTAGAAGTTGAACACACAGCATATAATAAACTGCAACTCATTTCTTAGAATTTATCTCTGAGAAGCGAATGTATCTACTATGTGGCTCCTTGCTGTGTGTTGCTGTATACAGACTTGTTATATAAGGTGTTAAAATAAAAGGTATATTTTTAGAGACAGTATTCATCAAAACAATAAAAAAATTGATACTAAGATTAATATCTCTGAAAAAATAAGTACTGTGAAACTGGTATTATAACAGCAGCACATCTTGTAATGTAAGCTATTTAGTAGTTTCTTATTGGGTATGTCAAATCTGCCTTCTTACTCGTTTATTAACTGCATTGCACTAGACGGATTCCCGTATGGGCAAGACAAAATAAAGGAAATCACGACAATTTAATAACTGAAAGCCCTTCAATTGTAATATTGAAAGCATGAAAGAAGTGAATGACATGGAATTTGTTTTTTTACTTCCAAAACTAACACAGTTAAAGATCAGAGCTAAGCATTTTATTTCCAGTTTGAGTTCAAAACACAACAAGAAAATAATGCACTTACTCTAGTGGTAAATAACAACACTATTCAATGATCAACTCAGAAATGCAGACAAGTGACCAATAGTAAACGGTGTCCCAACAAGAACACTGGATTTAATAACTTGAATAAATACAACAAAAACGATAACAAAGCAGATAGCAGTGACGCCAATCCAACAAAAACAAGACACTGTCGGGACATTGTGCCACTGTCTAGTTGATATGGCAGCGCTCTGATCTATTCTGTTACCTTCTTTCTTGCATTTATTGACATTATTAAATACGACGTTCTTGTTGGGACATCCTTTATAACAAAAGTCCGAACATGCTAGATAAATTTCTCCAGTAATTGAGCGCATTCGACTGTGATTCAATCAGGAGAAAAATTTAACTAAATTTCTATGAAAAAGTTAAGACTGTTATGTTTATTGTGTTCAGATGCAGACTTCTGTATATTCCACTGTATACCACAACTTAACATCTCCATTGTTTCATTCATTCATTCATTTATTTTATTCCATAGATCTTACATGAGCAATGAAGCTTTAAGATGTGGAACATGTCAACATTTTACAATATTACAATTACAATTTTTACAAATTTTTATAGTTTTACAATTTAGTAATTTTCTACAATTTTTACAATGTTGTACAATTTTTTTACATTTTGGCGAGATGTAGTGAGATGAAATGAGGTCCGAGGATTCGCCAAAATATTACCCGGCATTTGCCTTTTCGGTGGGGGAAACCTCGGAAAAACCCAACCAGGTAATCAAATCAAAGGGGGTAATCAAATCAAAGTGGTTGATGCCAAGGACTCGCCAGCTTCAGGGTAAATTATTACGACCTGAAGGGCACCTACTTTGTTGAGTCCAGTATACCCAGCTAAACATTAATAGGCCAAACGAAACAGATGATCTTCAAGTCGTGCTAAATTGCCCCGAAGATATAACCTGTTACAGATGTTAAGTTCTACACACAACCATCTGTTCTGTAAAGAATTTTAGATAAGGGCGCAAATAGCCATAGATGCTGACGCGCCCTTTTTTTAAACCCCACTAACTAACACACAACCAAATGCAAGTCTGCTAGTGAACTGGATTCATACGACAAATATTCAATCAGTGAAATAACCAAATTAAGTCCACAGAGCTCATAATAACGATTCAATCATAAGCTAAGTTACTTTACCTGCTCAACAATTCAAGAAAGCTCATATCTGCATGTAATATTATTGCCACGTTATTTCTCACGACACAACTTTTTACACCACTTGACATTTATAAAATGTAAACTGTCCTTAATTTAAAGAATAAGATGGTAACACTTTGCAACTTAAATTTAGGTAAAATTAATTAAAACAGAAAAGCAAATACTGAATACAAAAATCCACCTGCTGCTACACTCACCTCTCAAAGTTATCATCCACTTCAGTCACATCTACTTTAAACTCAGCTTTCACTTTGTCGATGGCCCACGACTCCTCCTACAGAAAAACAAAAAAACCTTATGCAGTAACATTACACGAAGTTCGAGGAAACAGATGTTTCAGAGCAATAGATTTCTTTGCAGTCACACTTTGGATACAATCACTTCTCCTCACTTATAATGTGCAGAATTAATAACTGACAGTGCTTAAATGTAGGTATGAGAATATTCGCATTCATAAACAATAGATCTATGTGAAAGCAAAACGCAAAAAAGTTGTTAAGAACTAATTAAAACAAAAACCTATCACAATTTTACATACCCACGAAAAATCAATATACCTGCAACACATGAATGATGTTATAATAATAATCAATAGAGTAAAACCCTACAGACGCCAAGATCGAACACCCTACTGTTGTCTTCATCTCTACATGCCTTTTATGAGGTGACCGATCATCAAACCATTGTGGAGGTAATGTGTGATTAGCATGAAGATTCCCACAGCCATTATAGCTGGTTTTTAAATTGGATATCACTATTCAGTGTAGTTCTCTAAATTCATAATAATGTTGGGTGGAAATTGGTCCCATACATTTATCTAAAATTTCTGAGAAAATTCTTTCCCTCACGAGAATTTAAACGAAAACTCATTCCATATTGCTATTCTAGAGAAAGATGCTTTAGACCATATGTCTATGCTGCAAGGTGTCATTAATATTGTTCCAATTTATTTCACAGATCAATTTTGAAACGATTTTAGTCGATGTAAGAAGAAGACAGAAATATAGGTATGCATATTCTGGAAACAAGTCAAAGTGTATATCTATATAAACAAAAACTGGAATGATTTCAGCAATATCCAAAAACTGTTCACAAAAATGTTATCAACAAAGTGTAGTAAACATTTAGCTCTGTACTGAGAAATCAAATTGTTGTTATTATTATTATTATTATTATTATTATTATTATTATTATTATTTCCACTTGTTCTGCACAGGTAGATGCCTCTTTGTTACCATTCTTTTCAGATTTAGGTATTTGATAAAAAAGTTTAGTTTTTCTTGAAATGTTGTCACAAAATTCAGCATATGATACCTTATTAAAGTGTGTTTTAACAATGACCTATAGACATTCACAGTTCCAAGTTTTATTCCATATTTTTCATTTCACCATAAAGGGTTTAGATAAGAAAAATCACGTTCCACAGGAGAAAATACAATCAGATAATTCTTTAGTTGGTTTCTTTTAAGGAAGTTTAAATATAATTCCATCTTCCAAAATTTAGTATTCATGAAATTGCTATCAATAAACAAGCATCCCCAATCGATAATTTTATTATACACTAATGGCCAATGCTTCAGTCTTTTTTTCTTGCTCCGTAATTTTTAATGTTTATTTTGAGAGTTGAAGTTCATGCCCTAATAATTATTATTATAATTTTAATAGTTGTATCATACATAATAATTGCAATAGTTTTTAATAAATACATTAATCGATTCTTATTGGAAGGTCAAATAATTGAATTAGCATGAACAATTGCTTTGATGGTTATCTATTATTTGAGTAATATGAATGTGATAATGCCAGCAAAATGCGTCCAGGTCTAGCGCCGAAAGTTACCCAGCATTTGCTCTTAATGGGTTGAAAGACAGACTCCAGAAGAAACTTAAACCAGTGCTTGCACCCGGGCCCACTCGCTTCATGGAAAGGCATGCTAACCAATAGTTCACAGCGGTACAATCAGATCGACAACTAAAAAACGTACTGTGCTACTAACCTCTATGAACATAGAGGAGATTATATTATAAAATAGAAAGATTCCGAACAGTTATTTGTGGTCGTACAAATGTCACTTCACAGTATTCATATCTATAATTGCAAGTAAACTACAACCAAAACATTACATAGCATACAATACATTGTCAAAACACGATCGCAAGAACACAGGACATTTGAGTATTCCCAAAAAACGTTCAGGAGAGCAGGACATTTTGCCAAACAATGGAAATGTCCTGGGGAAAAATGAATGAATGGACATTCTAACGTAAATTATCTTAAAGAGTTTATTTTCCTCTTCAAGATACCCAGAAATGCAACACACTCGAAACTACTCAACTCAACTTCAAATTCAGACACTTCTAATGGCAGAGGGAATTCATTGTCTTCGTGTTTTATGTCCGATACGTGATCAGTGTTTGGATCAGAGACTTCCACCTTAATGTGATCCACACTCACTTCCAAGGGATGTCTCACCTGTGTATCAAGTTACAAAAATATAAATTACTTTTCTATAAGTCTCTTGAGAACAAACAAAATGTTCGTCCCAGAATCATGAAAGCATAATAGGCCTACATACCGTAATGCACAAACTTACCAATGACAGTGGTTTTTTCTCTTCTTTTATACATTCATTCTGCAGAGCCAAAGGATCAGTCTCGGGTTCTGTCTTAATCACATCCATGACAACTGAAAAGGATGTACCTAGTCAATTTCTATTACATGTAAGCATGTAGCACTCAAGACATACATAACATACAGAAACCTGCTATGGCAATTGGATAGTCTACTTAATCGTCATTAGAGTTGACTTATAAGCAGGGATGATTAATTAGTCACTTAGTGATTAGCCTACTTCTTTGTACATGAATTCATAAACTTCTTCCTGATAAGCAAACCTGTCTTCTTTCTTCTCATCATGTGACTATACGGAAATACAAGCATTCCGTCAGTGTGTATTGGTATGTGTAGAACTGTCTAAAACTGAACAGGAGAACGGTGAACAAGATAAAAGAAAAACTTCTAAAATAGGGAGAAAATAATAAGCTGCAGAAATTGTAAAATTTCAAATGTGTATGGATTTATTACCGTCAGATTTACTTATCGATAATCAAACATTTAAACAATTAGATTATTACATAAAATGGTACATAATGACCGACAAACGTTTTCGCCATGAATATGGCATCCTCAGGTCTCATCGAAGCAATGACACATAATGAACACTTATAATTTCTGGTTTAAATACAATCGTTAAAAATGTTTGAAAAAGTTAATATGATGGGCAGTGTAAGCATATGCAATTAAGAACATATGTGTAACATAAAATTTAAAACCATACAAAGTATAGAAAAAACAAACTATGTGCTGATGGTTAAATGTACAACGAGATAAAATAATTTGACAATCTTCAATGGCAGGTGGTCATAAATAAAAAAATAGTAGAACATGCTATGGTATATAGCTTGCTCGTGCTGCTGTTTGAGCGGTGTATGAAACCAAAGTCAAATTTGGTTGAGGAGAAGCTGACCTAACCGCAATGTTGTAGCAACACAATTGAGCTTTACAGAAATACGTTAGCATTGATTATTGATAAGTAATTCTGACGGTAATAAATCCATACATTTTTTAAATTTTATTATTATACTTATCGGACCCAACATGCCTTTGAAATTGCAGAAATTTTACAAAACCGTCCATTTTTCGTAGGATTTAGTGTGCTGGAAAACCTATAAATCTCAGCGAGTGTACTTAATAATTAGAGAGTTTTAAGAACAAGTATTGGAAATCATGGAGCATCTTCTGCGGATCTCTGGAGAAAGAACTAAAGAAGAGACTAGTGAAGTGTTTTGTGTGGAGTGTAGCATTATATGGAACAGAAACATGGACATGACGATGAAGTGAACAGAAGCAACTAGAAGGATTTAAAATGTGGATATGGAGAAGCATGTAGAGTGTGAAATGGACAGACAGAATAAAAAATTAAGCTGTGTTGGAAAGAATATGTGAAGAAAGAATGATGCTGAAACTGATCAGGAAGAGGAAAAAAAAATTGGCTGGGTTACTGGCTGAGAAGAAACTGCCTACTGAAGGATGCACTGGAAGGAATGGTGAACGGGAGAAGAGTTCGGGGCAGAAGATATCAGATGATAGACGACATTAAGATATATGGATCATATGCAGAAACTAAGAGGAAGGCAGGAAATAGGAAAAATTGGAGAATGCTGGGTTTGCAGTGAAAGACCTGCCCCTGGACAGAACACTATGAATGAATGAAATTAATATGTGAACTAATGACTTCATTATCTTATTGTTGTTGTTATTAACCAATAATGAGTTCTTGGCAATAAAGCATTAACTCTCCTGTTTTCAAAAATACAGGAAGGTTATATAACAAATTATATAACCATTTTGATGTAGGCACCATATTTTTATGTTATCGCAGTTTTATCACCTTGTCGATAGTATCTTGCAGAAAACTATGAATAAATTAAAAGATAGGCATAAATATAGGTTATACAAACCTCTTACATTTCTTACCTCCGTCTTCACCACACTTCGTCCACTTTTTGTTTAAGTTGAAGCACAGAATAAATATTATTTATTTCGTGATTGAAGCATCCTTAGAGATCCTATTGCAGTGCCTCTTCTCGGAAAAGTCATGGCCCTCTGGATAATATCGCCAGCAGTTCTCCACCAGGGGGCAGCGTCCCTCTGGTGGCCAAAGAGATGATAAAGGATTGGGGAGGGGGGAGAGCCGAGAACAAAAAAATAATAATATACTGCGTTAAATCAAGATATAATTAAAGAGCTTAGATGCTCTACGAAGTTTCCCCTCCCCCTTTTTAAATAACTTTTGTATTAGAACTGCATATTAATTAATATTATGACTCTAAATTGGGCATGATCTTCACTAATTAATATTATTTAATTATTTGTGTGATTACGCCTACCAATTTACATAATATATTATAAGTTCCTCCAGAAATACGTTCATCAGCAATATACTAATGGCTTAATCCTAATCCATTTGTATGGCTGTAATAATAAAAAAAAAAACAAACAAACCTCATATTATCATGATCAACATACTACTGTATACCCGAGGGACACACTAAAATAATGTGAGGAAAAGAGGCGCATCATCATCAAAATGGTGAGAAACACTATAGTCGCGACACTGTTATTCCCGGTGTGACTCCTCCTCTTCGCTTATGTCTTAGGAAGTCAAGACTCTATAAAGTCTAGGTAGGTAGTATCGTTTGCCATTTTTGTTCTTTCGCTGCCGAGCTACCAGACGAGGGATCTATTTCCCACAATGTTAAACATTATCATGTCATAGCTCCTATGATAATAAGTCAAACGCACTGTAATTGTGCAAATAATTGAGCGGCGGATGATTATATTAACCCTAGGATGCATAGCCTCTTGGACTTACATCAATGCATAATGGGGGCCTCAAAGGCCCCCATTATAAATTCAATGGATATTCTTATCTTTTAAGTTCAATTTCAATGTTGTGGTATTTTTATTCAATTAGTTATTCAATATAGTGCTATAATAGAATAATTATACACTATGTATATGTTTTGAGTAGCCAGATATGATTAAAATTTCTCTATACGCACAAGTTCTGAAATTATAGTTTCATTATATAAAGTGGTCCTGCGCTGTGTCGTCGTGGTTTAAGGCATCCTGCTTAGGACTCGCGTTACGAAATGCGCGCTGGTTCGATTCGTCATGAGGGAAGGAATTTTCTCTTGAAATTTGGGCCAAAGTATGGGACCGATGCCCACCCAGAATTGTGATGCACTTGGGGAGCTATGATAGATAGCGAAATCCAGTTACGAAAGCCAGCTGTAACGGCTGGGGGAATCATCGTGGTAACCCCACGATACCGCCATTCTGGTTGGATGATCGTCCACCTCTTCTTCGGTATAAGGAATTGAGTTCAGCAGCCAGCTGGTCGGTCATGGTCCTCCATGGACTGTCGTTCCTCGGATTATTATTATATAAAGTGAAGTCCAATGTCCTTTTACTGAAAACAGGCTTCCCAAACAAGAACACTTTGCTCATTGCACACATTCTTAGAAAATTTTGAACAAAACGGAGCAATTTTTCTTTCTAAGCCACGTAGGCACAAAAAGTATCTTCTTGGATGAAATCCATATCCACCTCCTGGGGCCGTTTGACTCCACACCGGACAAATGCTTGAAGGACATTCATGTTCAAGTTTGGATGTTGACTCTGTGCTTCATAT
Organism: Periplaneta americana; assembly: GCA_025594305.2. Lineage (NCBI taxonomy): Eukaryota > Metazoa > Arthropoda > Insecta > Blattodea > Blattidae > Periplaneta > Periplaneta americana. The sequence goes on along the minus strand of JAJSOF020000003.1, from coordinate 17,877,113 downwards.
GTAGTCTTATAAGTTCAAGGTTATAACATCGCACCAAGTTTGTTTTTTATGGCTGCTGAACGTCGTCCTTCCAGATTTGTACAGTATACAATAGGCTACAATATTAGTCGTGATGTAGTAACTCCATCCATGCTTCGGTATTGACTAATATTCCTCTTACGACACCTGGAGAAATTATTGTAATATTATGAGTAGCACCCGGTTAGAAGGTGGTAGTGTTTTACTCCACTGAGTTCCATCACTTCCAATCAGAATGTTCGCTGGCAGGGAGTATTTTCTGTATGATTGATGTCAGATGCTTCATCACTTCTTATATACTATGTATTCTGAACTATCTGATATATACCTATATTCAGGTTCATTCTCTGAAGCTTTGCTAGATTCATCCAACCATTCAGAAATTGCGGTTGAAGAATTAGAATTATCTGTGTTTATTGTAGTACTTGAAGTAGGCCTTTCTTTAGAAACACTAATTGATGCCATACTCTATCCAAAAGAATAAAACTTTCTAAGTTTAGAAATAAATGTGTAAACAGAAGTAAGAATAAATATTTGAATGATTTTTGTTCTCTCTATGAGGCCGGGAGGGGAACGTCCCTATACACCGCACCCCTAGAATGAGTTGCAGCCCAACTACCGCACCCACGCCGAACCGACCTAAGCCCTAACACCCTAACGACCAGTCCCGTCATCCCTCTAAGTCCGTGTACCATTCCACCACAACAGCCTCCACCACATTCCCCCCTCAAACGGTCTGAAGTGTACGCCACCCGTCCCATCTGGCCAACGGTCTGAGGTGTAGGCCACCCCTCCCGTCGGGAGGGGAGAGGGTTCCTTTGCTGGGTCACCAAATACCGTTCTTTGAGATATCCATGGAGGCCGGTCGAGAGCATCAGGAGTATCGAAGGGCTGTGGCAAGAGTGATCTGAAGCCCAAGAAAGACAACCAGAATGATAAGGAAAGGATGATGAGGAGGGAGAAAGAAAGTGGTGAGAATGAGAGGAATTCGATACGCCTGATAAATTTACCTGATATTCATCCATAGGAGTGAGGGAAAACCCCCAAAAAAACCTCACACAGGCAACTCGTGTCAAGGGGGGAATCGAACCCCGGCCCGATTGGTTCGGGAGCGAACACATTACCACGAAACTACAGCGGTGGATATTATTTCTATTAGTAAGACACAAAAAACACAATTAGAATAATAAAAAACTTGCATTTCACAGCACTGAGAACAGCAGCTTACTCTGCCAATGTTAAATCCAAAAATGGTTATAAAATTTAAATGTTGCAACAATGCCACTAGGGTACAAATGTCAGAAATGCAACATTCACATATTAGCTGTAAAACATAAAATTGTACGGCTGTATAATGAATAAAGCAGGACAGGCCTGAGAGGCCCCCGCTGTGCATTATACGTGTAGAATTAAGAAACATTAATTTTAAACAGTTTATTTTAATGTATCTCCTTAAATGATCATACAACATGTTCTTAGATGTATTTTAGAAGATTACATGAAGTTTGGTGCAATTTCATAATATTTTAACACTTTTAAAGAGTAATAAAATTGATGAAAGGCCTCAAAGACTCCCGCCATGCATCCTAGGGTTAAGTATTTATCCAGCCTTAGGAACTGCATGACGTCTTCATCAGCAAATCACAAGACGCACACACTTAAATGTAGCCGACCTGCAACGTGATTGGCTGCCAGAAATTAGAGTGACGGGGCTATAGTAGAGCAGACAGAGATGGAAAAGCAAGTGATGACCTGAATGTTCATTTATAAAGCATGTTCCAAGGAGTCTGAATTTTAAAATTACACATATATATATATATATATATATATATATATATATATATATATTTTTTTTTTTTTTTTTTTTCATTTTTGGGTTTGTCACGGCTTAAAACGTACAAAGTAGTAAAGCATTTTTTTTATTAAAATATTGATGCTATGGTTTAATGTAACTTTACAACACATGCTAATGCAACTGTGATGAGATTTGTTGGTTAATTATATAATTTTATTAAAGAGTTTATTGTTTCATTTTCTGTTATGTAAATATTTTCATGAGACCTTATTTTTAATTAAGCAATAATCATGAGCTGTTTTAAAAGTATGTTACTTTCTTTTGCACTTTGGCTGTATTAAGTTTTCTATTGATGATCATTTTTAGTTTTCTCACGTGAAGAATGTCTGGGTAGATGATATCCTCCTCCTGCTTCAGGAAACACAGCAACAAGTCAGCTGATTCCAGGGCTAATGGTGACTTAGGACACAAAATGTAGTCCTAGTTAATGTACTGGATATTAAGAAATTGAAAAGAAGTAGCCAAAGATTTATATACTGAGAACTGCTTTTATTGAAGTTCTAACGTCTAGAAACTCGTCTCCACTAATAAAACCACCTTATCTATCTGCTCTGATGATGGAACTCGTAAGTAATTCTGACACATTGAAATGTAAAATTCCAGAAAACGGTGGAATACCTAAAAGCCTAATTCTGATCACAGTCACTGTGGAAGTCTAAAAATCTATATAAGATTCTGCTGAATTCGAAACAGAATGACTTTCATTATTTTTCTTATTATGGACTTGTACTTCCGAAAACTGTTTTTTGTAATGCAAAAAAATTAATTAACCATAATCTATTGGCTTCATGACCTATATGATTTTGAATATTGGTAGTACTCTATCGATACAGCATGATACCTAGTTTTGGTTCTTAACATAAACATATTGTGTTATTAACCAGAGTAAACAATATGCACGTGCTAATTCACGTGCTGTGATGGACCAATTCACATTCATTATTTCAATGGAGTAATACATATGTACTGCTGTGTTCATTGATATTAGCTTCTTCTTTGGATGATTTATGGATTTTATATATTGTCTGCTTATTAAAAGAATGAAATAGCTAATCTGAAAAAACAGATAACCAGGGGATAGAAAGTCGAGGTTCTATTGCACTAGGCCATGCTAGTCCAGCTATTGGATGCAACGAAATTGTCCATGTTCAGCTGTTCTGCAATTATTTCTGCCTTTCCACAAAGATTGATTTCACTGACTGGAATGTTCGATAGCTGTGCCTGCTGGTACCAGGTAAAAGTACGAGGGCGGTTTTTTTTTTCAACCTGTGATCATGCTGATAAACAGCCAATCGAGTGGTAGGACGCAGGGATGCTCGAGGGCGACTGCGCATCTCCCCCACTATAACCTGTGCCACTTCCAACGTCATTACGCCATTTTGAGCTGAGTAGCAGGCACTTAAACATGGCTGCTACGATTGATTCTCCTACCAAGTGCGAGTTGCATAGTATAATTTGGTTTCTTCAAGTAGAAGAGAATAGTGCAGCAGAAATTCATTGAAGAATGAGCCAAGTATACGGTGAAAACTTTATGAGTGATGGTGTTGTGCGTGAATGGTGTAGGAAATTTAAAGAATGCCGAACCGATGTTCGTGATGAAGGGGGGCAAGGACGCAAGTCCGTCGCAACAGAAGACATTGTTCAATGAGTTGACCAAGTGGTTCGAGAAAAACGGAGGTTTACCATAAGCGAGTTGTGTGTGGAATTTTCTGAAGTTTCAAGATCATCTGTTTATATGATTATAACAGAACACCTACACTACAAAAAACTGTGCTCTCAATGGGTTACAAAGATGATGTATGATGACTACAAAGGTCGTCGAATGGCATTAGTGCTGACATTCCTGACCCGTTATGAGGCTCAAGGTGAAGATTTTTTAAATCTATTGTGACTGCATACACCTGGTGTATAGCCCCGAGTTAGTGCTGAATGTCTTTCACCTCTCACCTGAACTTGAAAAAGTGGCTACGAGGGCAGAGGTTTGAGACTAATTAGGAGCTTCAAACCAAGGTTAAGGCCATTTCAACTCACTGACAGTAACATTTTATGAAGAGAGGATTGGAAAGCTCGTCCACAGATAAGACAAATGCCTCAATCCTCACGGTGTTTATGAAGAAAAGTAACTATGTTTGTACATAACTTTTGGTAATAAATTCATTTTGTTATTTACACTCGTCTTTTTTTTATGGATCATTGGAGGTTGAAAAAAAAAAAACAGCCCTTGTACATTCCAAAACTCTATTGACATTCCTTTCCTACTTGTTTATTGCCTGTGTGAATTCGCGAGTGTGTTCGAAGATAACCTAGTCTTGCAAAACTACTACCACATATTTCGCAGTTAAAAGGTTTGTCATTGCTGTGAGTTGATAAGTGGGCTCGTAGATAATGAGGTCGTATGAAACTCTAAGCACAAATGTTGCATTTGAAAGGTTTGTAATCCCTGTGAACTAGAAGATAAGCGATAAGTGGAAAGCTCTTACCACAAATTTTGCACTTGAAAGGTTTATCATCTGCATGTGTTCGTTCATGATTTTGAAGAAGGTGCAAATATCCAAAAGTTTTACCACAAAATTTGCACTTGAAAGGATTATCATCTCTGTAACAAAATGAATGATTTTCCAGATAAAAATTGTATGAAAACACTTTACCACAAATTTTATTATACATTTAAAAGGCTTGTCATCTGAGTGGATAGTTTCATGCCTCCGACGGTACAAGGGTTGTGAAAAACCTTTGTCACATATTTTACATTTGAAAGGTTTCAATCCAGTATGAATTGCTTTGTGTTTTCTTTGACAACTCCAACCACAAGTGTCGCATTTAAAATGTCTCTCACCCACGTGAATGCACATATGTCGCTTCAGGTGTGTTTGTTCACAGAAATATTTGTCGCAATATTTGCACTTCAACTCACACTTGGTTGATATGTTATCGCTGAATTCAGAGTCCTTATGTCCTGTTCATTAACGATCATACTGGCATGTTCTGTGGACTCACATGCGTCAATATCTTGATCCCTGATAAGTTCTTGAAAAAGAGGATGAAGAGTCCTGCAAATCCATAGAATTGCGGTCATATAACTGAAGTCTGAGACAACAGTTCACCATAACTATGCACATAACCTCAGATCATGTTACTTCCCATATATTTTGTAAATCTCAAATTTATAATTTAGGAAATACACTGAAAGATATTTTGACATTTTGTACACAATTACATTCTATTATTGCAAAAACAGGTGGGTTCAAAGTCAGTTACATCCAAATAAAAAATGTGCTTCACGTAAAAAATCAGAAAGCTAGCAAATTCAATTTTAAAGGCATGTTGGTCCGTTAAGTACAATATCAATTAATGGATGAGTTTAATATAGTCAATACTTAACAGTAAGGAATACATTAAATCTTTATGTTACAACAAGAGATAACATTTATACATAATGACAAACTTTTCGCCAAATGGATTGGCATCTTCAGGTCAAGTAAAACATGTTAACATAAATGAACACTTGAAGTTATCTGGTTAAAAACAATCGTTAAAAATTAAAATGTTATGATAGGAATCAAATAATGTGCCATTAAAACAGGTGGTAAAATTAAATAATCCAGATATCTTGACATATATAGGAAGCAATGTATTGATAGAAGTATGTGACGAAGGGGGAAGACAAGACCTCTTCTAGTATTGCAGGTACCGTTCCGAAAAGGTTGTTGTTTTCTAATGCCAGATGTTTGACAATAAAGTCATTTGACCTCTTGCACTCCAATATTGAAAATGGCAAGTTGTAGCCGATTTAAGTGAACACCATATTTTAACGTTTTGGTGGCTACTTCATTCACACACAACCCCCAGAATGTCTGGAGGACCACACCTGCTGTTGGTCCATTGGACCTAGCTGGGAGATCTTACAGTCTAGTGTTCATATTAACAACACTCAACACTTGAAACAGTGAATGAACTGTTGGAATGGTTCCCAAATCCTTGTGCCAGTAATATTCCAATTGATGGGAAATTTGTGAGAGAGAAGGGAAATGAAGAAGAATAACTGCAGTAACTGATGGCAAATATATGAAACAGTCATTTACCATCTCCATATTGATTTTTCAGCAAGAAGGCTTTCCTCCACACTATGCCAGCATTGTTAAGGAATTTCTTAAAAAGGAATTACAATGGCGCAGAATTGAAGGAATGACTTCCACTCTCTCTGTAATAACAACTTTGGATTTATTATTATTATTATTATTATTATTAATGTTCACTGGGTGTAGCAGTGTTTAAACATTTGCACAGTCACCAATAAAGCCCACATAGAACTTCAATACACATGTGGAAAAAATTATGCGAGTTGCTTTTTAATTGAATTCATGTTCAATGTATCAGGTTATGATTAATAGATGTAATCATACGAAACCCCACCCACAATGACTTTTGGAACATAGTCTATATTTGGGTAATTTCATTTTATTATAGTATTCAAGATGAAAGATGCTACAAAATAGGACGGTTGTGTTGCTGAGTATGGATAAAAGAATAACGCCAGGAGGTTAAGAAGAGGTTGGCTTGAGTCCATAGGAACGGCAGCACGACTCTGGATTATTTAATTTTACCACCTGTTTTAATGGCACATTATTTGATTCCTATCATAACATTTTAATTTTTAACGATTATTTTTAACCAGATAAGTTCAAGTGTTCATTTATGTTAACATGTTTTACTTGAGCTGAAGATGCCAATCCATTTGGCGAAAACGTTTGTCATTATGTATAAATGTTATCTCTTGTTGTAACATAAAGATTTAATGTATTCCTTACTGTTAAGTATTGACTATATTAAACTCATCCATTAATTAGCAAATTCAAGCTTCCAGCATATCTTTGTCTGTGTCGTAACTTTATGGTGCCAAAGTAATGAAACTGTTTATAGAAAACACATTGTTAAAATTAGTTTTTTGTTTCTCTTGTAAAATTTTATAAAATGCATGTAGGTGGCTTTGTTACTAGACGACCCAGTTATAAGACAATGTTTCACATGTGTCATATACTTGGGAATTTCTTATGTGCTGCAGGTTATGTATAATATTGCGGCATTACTTTTGACGTAATAATTGAAGCAGGGGAAGGAAGGTATTACAAAGTAAGCAAACATACTAGTAAGCTCAATGCTCACCTATTCAAGTATTCATCCTCTGTCATCTCCTCTTCCACTGGCTCCTCTTTCACAGACAACAGAATATGTGACTCTTCCTGGAGAATAAAAATGCTGTTAACATATACTGAACTTATTACAGACAAAGCCAAGACAATATTTATCCCTGTGGTAGCTGCATGGTCTAGACCAGTGCTCTTTGCACAAGAACACTCTACATCTGCGTGCGTGTGTGTGTGTGTGGGGGTGTACTTCATGAGGACCTGAAGATCATTCGTATCATGTATTAATATAAAAAATGTAATAAAATAACAAGTTACTGAGGGAATATTATTATACAACATTATTTCAAATAAGTAGTTTGGCTGTACTGATCTGCGCCCAGCCTAAGGTGTCCTGGGAATGAAAACTAAGGAAGATGTACACTACTGACCTCAGGTTCACACTACTCAAGGACACGTAAAACAATTACAGTATAACATTACTCCATCAAAGTGGCCATATTGGCATATGTCGCAGTTATTTTTTTACAGTCCATCTTGAATCTTGCATACAGTACTTTTAACACTTAAATATAAATGATTGATTAAATGGCAAACTTACTAGTGTAAGTGTACTAGAGGCTCTGATGATGGTGTGAAGGATACACCGAAACAGTTGTAAGCCACACGTGGTTATATAATTTAACACTAGTAAGTTTGCCATTTAATCAATCATTTATTTTTAGAGTATTAAGAAAATAGGCTACATGGTTTATTATTTTTCTAACAATTTCTCCAAATAGCACATTTACATCATTTCTGCACCTTCCTATGTCAATACTGTAAATACTGAAATTGTAAAAAAAAATTAATCAATTATACTATAGAATGAAACACAAAGGAAATTATCAAAATTTACAGCCAAATGTCAAGAATGATCGAAAATTTGTATTTTCTCAAAAGAAACCCAGTTCCAGATTAAACTTTTCAGCCACTAGCTTATCTTCCTATTGAATCTGCAAAAATTGAAGCAATAACCGAAAGTTTTCACGTTATAATTCCTTCTTCAATATGAAAATACCATCAATCAAATGAAAATAGTTTTTATGTAAAATGACTTACTTAGTTAAATGTAGTCAGAAAATTATTACTTGTAGAAGAGAAAGTTCTAAAACTAAACAACAAAATAGCTTACAAACAGGTTATGCAAAACTGTAAAATTGGATAAATTTCTATTCATAGTTGTTGTTGTCTAGTGCCTTGCATCTGGCAATGAAGCCATTAGCAGTCGTGCTTTCCAATACTTTTGAACTGTAGTTTCTTCTGATCTTAATGCTTCACAGGTCTTCAAGTGATCTTCATTCATTTCTGCTGGATCGTTACACAGGACACATATTTTCTATTCATAGTTACAGTGAGACAAACTCAAGTTATAAATTTTGGATTGATGAAACTTATTAATAAAACGATAGAAGTCTTGTTTTCGTGTTATTATAATGTCTAATTAGGGTAATGAAAAATGTTTCAGACATAGTAGAGATTACAGGAGTAGACTACATTTGATATGAAGACTATTACGAATGTATTGGAAATCTATACTATAAACTGAATTTTATTGTAAGAGTCAGGACAAATACCTGAGAAACAAAACTGTAACAGGACTGCCATTAATTAGTTTTACAAAGTTTTTTTAGTTGATTATTTTACGACACTTTATCAACTGCTATGGTTATTTAGCATCTGAGTGATATGAAACTGATATTGCCAATGAGATGAGTTCAGGGTCACCGTCGAAAGTTACCCAGCATTTGCTTTTAATGGGTTGAAAGAAAATCACGGAAAAACCTTAAACAGGTAACTTGTTCCAACCAGAATTTGAATCCAGGCCTGCTAGTTTCACGGTCAGATGTGCTAACCATTACTCCACAGCAATGGACTTTCATACTGTATTATACAGTATGTATATTAATGCACTCAAAAAAAGCACTGGAAAACCAGGGACAGTATGAGGAGACTCAAAAATGTTATGTTTTATTTAACGACGCTTGCAACTGCAGAGGTTATATCAGCGTTGCCGGATGTGCCGGAATTTTGTCCCGCAGGAGTTCTTTTACATGCCAGTAAATCAACTGACATGAGCCTGTCGCATTTAAGCACACTTAAATGCCATCGACCTGGCCCGGGATCGAACCCGCAACCTTGGGCATAGAAGGCCAGCGCTATACCAACTCACCAACCAGGTCGACGGGGAGACTCAATGTCGGCAAGTAAATTATAAAGTATTTTTCATGTTCGTAGTTACAACTATGATGAATTTTTATGTTTTTATGAATAATATGATCACATAAATCTTATTCCAAACTTTTAAGATATCTTACTGAAAAATTGTCTCCGGGTGGTTATTCCTGTTTTCAAATATTTTCTATGCAGTAAATACCGATCTTCTGCAACTTCTGCATGTCTGACTAATGAATAAAAAGTATTATGTTGGTAATGTATTAATATTTCAGCCATTATATTGTAAACAAATTAAAAAATCACTTTTAAACGTTCAATACATTTATTCAGAAATGCATTCAGGTATACTTTCTTTATTTGTGCATGAATTTATTTATGCTGCGATATATTTATTTTTTACACCATATCAAAAGGAAGATATATAGGCCTATATCATACAATTTACAGCAATATGTAAGTTCTACCATCAGGGAATGAAAGAATGCGGAAATGAATGTTTTGGATTCACTTCAGTGCTGATTTTTAAATTATGATTATGACTAACAAATAAGCCCTCCTTTGCTTAACGATTGACTCACCTCAACTTCAGACTTCAATGTTCGTAATATAGAAAAGTAATTTTCCCCACACTCTACTCCTAGTAAGTTATCTTCATTCAGGTCAGAGGATTCCATTTTGATCTTATTTATGTCCATTTCCAAGAAATTCCTTCCCTGTGTGACAAATATAAAGAATAAGTAAAAGCAATCCTACAGAACCAAATCAAAGGAGGCATAATTTTTTCTTCAATAATTGCGTACTACGAATAGTAAAGAATACTAAGTACGTGGGTTTACTTTCAGACACCCAATAATTTCCTAAGAATAGCATAGAACTATTTACCTGTTGTATATAATAATGAATGGATGTATTGCCGCCATATCGTCCACATTAAACCTCACGAGCAAAAAAATTACCATTTAAATGTAAAACACGATTGTTAATTATGTTGAAATATGACCGTTATCGACAATAATCTCTATTTCCACTGGTACTAAAAATATTTTCTTGTTGGTGCAGTCCAGGCCCCCAAACACTCACTGGCCAGAAATGTGCCCTGGACCTGTTAAGCAAACCTAAGTGCTGTCACATCAGCATGTGTCATTATGGCAGCAATACATCTATTCACTATGTACAACAGGTGAATAATTCTAGATTATTTTGTGGTTAGTATTGGGTGCAGGAAAGTAAAACCACGTTCTTAGCCTTAGTACATTACACTATTCGATGTATGCAATTGTCAAAGAAAAAAAATAGTACTTCCTTTGGCCTAGTTATTCTCTAGAATTACCTAAGTAAATCATATTACGTTATTAATCCGTTATCAAAGGAAGAATAAGGATTCTTCAAAAAAGAACGAATTTACATATTACACATAGCATAAATGCTTACAGTTAACAGAGATTCTCCATTATCTGCATTTACTTCATTCTTTGCAGCTAAAGGGTCGAGCTCTTCCTTTACTTTAAACATATTCATAACATCTGAAAACAAATACACCAGTTCATTTTTACATAGCTAAACTGAATACATTACTTGTTTCACAATTGGTTATTGTTTGTAACACTTATTAAGAATAATAGGAGTAATGATTGGGTCTAGTATATTATTTTTATTTTATTTATTTTATTGGGTTATTTTACGACGCTTTATCAACATCTAGGTTATTTAGCGTCTAAATGAAATGAAGGTGATAATGCTGGTGAAATGAGTCCGGGGTCCAGCACCGAAAGTTACCCAGCATTTGCTCGTATTGGGTTGAGGGAAAACCCCGGAAAAAACCTCAACCAGGTAACTTGTCCCAACTGGGATTCGAACCCGGGCCACCTGGTTTCACGGCCAGACGCGCTGACCATTACTCCACAGGTGTGGACTAGTATATTATTCCATACCTATAGTTTCGTTGGTATGAATGTTTATTACGTCACATATGACGTTGTTTTCTGTTTTTCTTTATGATTATAAGTTGGAAGATGAGTATTTCACGGATGAGATTCAGAATCCTATCGTAAAGAACTTTAGCTTCATTACAGTAAAATAAATTGCACTGAACCAAACCGTTCGGGGAAGGCAATGCTATGATACAAGAGCACAAATCCAAGAACTAATTTACAGTAGCTTTACTACAGTCAAATTACATTGGACCAAAACCTTCAGCACAATAGTAAGACAGGTACCAGGACCGCTAAAGTTTGCCACTGCTGCTAAGTTTGTTCTTGGATTTGTGCCCTGGATCAAAGAATAACAATCTGGATCTGCACGTTCTTAAGAGGGGCATCTACCGTACAGTAAACTACACGATATATAATATTAAACTCTTATTATATAGAATCTTAGGACTAGCTTACATTTTAACTTCATTGAATATTAGATATCAGTATATACAGTATTTATTATAACGCTAAACATTTACTAATGACAGTTCAGACGAGTATGTTGAGAAATCATGAGTTACAATTCGGTTTTGTTACATAGCATAAGAGATCATGTTTCTTAAAAAGAAAAGATTCTAGCCTTGGATATTTTTCTTTCACTCTAGGCATATGTTACTTCGAAAGGCTTAATTTATATTATAGATATTAGAAACATTCATCAAATTTTCAGCCTGAAAAAGAATCGAGTATGTATTTGACAGTCTCACCAGCGAATAGGGATTATAAAGAATGGACACTTCACGTCGGTACCTTTGATGTAGCCGGACTGATTTCAATGACCTTCAAGCCAGCTAGAGCGTGAGATTCTGCTTTCTCCCTAGAGTTGGCGCTGACATCACACCAGCTAGCAGTCGACACAGCGGAAATATAACACATATAATTAATACATCTAGGTACATTATGTACTCAAATAAAATAAATTGGACCCATAAAATAATAAATCCATCATTAACTGTAATGTCTAGACTCTAGAGTTCCTTTATAATGAGAGTTGAGACGTTGACCCCAACAACAATTAAAATATGTAATGATTTGATAGCGCTGAAAATGGAAAAAAAAAACTCTTATGAGAAGTAAAACTATATACCTATATTATATTACATACAAATATTAAACGAATTCGATACTTAATTTTATAATGTATTATATTATTTTATAATATAATTTATGATATCTGAAATATAAAATATTATTATTACAACTAGTTTGTCACTGAGAAATAAGGAAAAGCTGTTAACTTGAATTTATTTGAAGCAAAGCATTACTGGATTATGCAATAAGGTAGGCGATGTTTGGATCCTGTGTCTCAACTCTATTCTCAATTATTATCTTAGTGTATGCTCGATTACACTAACCTCAAGCGCTTGAAAGTGGAACTATACGCTGGCGCACAGAGAAACAAAACACAGGGAAATTCGCTCAGTGTCCATTCTTTATAATCCCTATTCGCTGGTCTCACCAACAGACATCAAGCAAAAAAATTGAAAACTGAAAAGTTCGGCCAATCACCAATCATACTATTGCCTAGCCTATAATAATTACCAAAAAAAAAAAAAAACCAATTAATTATGTATTTTGAAACACGTAATGTAAGAACAGCTAATGAGAAACTAAGGCATTACTTGAAACCCATAAACATGACAAAGTGAAATAATTACCTTGTTGGCATGCATCTTTATTCGTCCCGGCATATGTCGTCGCAGCACTAATGTTTGAAGCTGCAGTACCCATAGGAGACGGAATTGTTTGAGGCATAGCTGCCAAGCCTGCAGCCTGCTCATTTGCAGCTTGTAAACCTATGAGACTAGGCATACCTGAAAATAAAGAAAAGAATGATTAAATCGGAAATTTTAAACATGAATGACATAAAAACATTGCTAGTGTACTAATTACCTACAGGAGCTGCAGAGCCAATCTTCGCCCTCCTAGCATACGTCCGCAAATTCTTGTCATGCCTGAAAGTTAGGGTAGTCTCCGGTGATAAGGTTACTCGAGGCACAGCTGGGCTAGGTGGTGGGCTCTGGATTTTAGGGTTGAATGGCATCACTATTCCATTGGCATGGAGAGTGGGTACTGCAGTGTGCTTAAGTCTGACTGTATGTGCAGACCTATAATAGTCAGACTCTGTGAAGTGGTCCATACAGATTTTCAAGCCTTGTTTGACCTCTGAGGCAACTCGATAGCGGTCCTCTAGCCCACAAAATCTGATCCACTTCCAACACCTGAAAAGCAATGGAGGGAAAATCTTAAAGAACAGATCGTAGAAGCTCTGCCCACCATCCCCTCCACCTTTCCCCCACTATTAATATTTGAGGAGAAATATTCGCTCCAGCGCCGGAGATCGAACCCGGGTCCTTGGTTCTACGTACCAAGTGCTCTGACCACTGAGCTACACCGAATTCAATCCACAGCACTGGACCGAATCCTCCTCCTTCAATGTTTCCCTCTGTGGCCTGACTCCAAGTTAGGCATATATGTTGACGTATATGTCCAATGTCAACTGCCATTATATTAGGAGCGCACTCAATGGAGTGACTTATTTGACCGGGATTCCGCAGTTAAGTGCACAGTAATCTGTACAGACATATGCTCTGCAGCTATGAGAATATTATAGATTTACTAATTTGTCCTACAGAATAATATCTGTAATATTGACAATTAATATTTGAGGAGAAAAATTCGCTCTGGTGCCGGGGATCAAACCCGGGTCCTTGGTTCTACGTATTTTTTCTCCTCAAATATTAATTGTCAATATTACAGATATTATTCTGTAGGACAAATTAATAAATATATAATATTTCCCCCACTAGTTCACCAGATACTCTAGCGGGAAAGAGTGGAAGTAGGGATCAGGGTGGGTGTCACCTAGTGAACAAAAGTAGAACTGAAAGCGCCATCTACAAAACAAAATTAGACATATACATCTTGATTACACAACTTTTAACACTGTATCACTTCGGAATATGTATGATGAGATTTTCTTGTGTTAAATATTAACATACCTTGTTAACATGTTTCGACATATTTTGGGTCATCTTCAGAACTGGTCGTTGTTGATGTTGGCGCCTCTTGTTTCCTGTGAGGGTGCGTTCGTAGTGTAGAGTCAAAGAGTGTATGTGTTTTGAAATTGAGTTGTGTGTTGAGAATATCGTTGGGGTGTGTTTTCGTGTGTCTGTATATTTCATATTGTTCTAGTGTGTTGTGTATATTTCACATTGTTCTAGTGTGTTCTCTACAGTCTACTAGGCCTATATAAAGTCACGAAGCTTGAGTTTTGAGGGTACTAGAAACAATAGACTGTGACGGTACTATTTTCCATTGCCTGTAATGAGGCGATATTAGCGATCCTAGGTGAGCAACTACCTAATGTTTGCATAGTTACTACGTATTGAGCTTCGCGACTGTATATAGTAGACTGTGCTACTAGTATGTCGAGTTGGAGATTGGAGGATCGAATCCCGCTTAGGAAAGGTAAGTAATTTAAAAATATAATAGGCTATCAATTGTAGTCGGTTTAATGTCTTAAATATAAGTAATGTGTAAAATTAGTGACATTGTGAGTGATATAAAATAGGTGACAAACTGATAAGATATGACAGATAAAGGAGGAGAGTAGTAGGAGGAAAAGAGAAGAGTGTAATTTCGTTTTTATTTCCGAGTAAATAAGATGTCATGACTGGCGGTATTCGAAATATTCGCCGCTCTGGTATTGTGTGCTTGTTCCGTTGTACAATTAAAACGTAGAGCAAAACAATTTCTTTACTTCTTCTTTAATATCAAAAACATCATTAAATGACAGTCGGATAGATAGAGAGAGGAGAGTAAAATATATTTCAAGAGGAAATAACAAGGGGTGGGGCGTATGGCCAAGAGAAAAATTACCATGACAGCACTGATGTTACGTTCATAACACTGGTGAGTGTTGTGTTATGCCAAATACGTGAGTGTGTCGAACGCACATTTGGCTTCCCGCACATTTCATTTTGGTTTGTTGTGTTTTGTGTTATGCTACATACGTCGAATGCACATTTACTTAATTATGGCTGGCTAGTGGCTAGGCAATGAGCCACCGGGAGAGACCAGCTGTTGTGTGGCTTGAGTGGGGATAACTTCCCTGCCGATTTAGCCAAAAATAATAACTTATCTACTGCATCTGTGTTATTTTAAGAGACCGAGATGTCTAATAATTCGCATTACTAGTGAATGATCACAGGAAAACTGGTAGCAGCAACAGATATTGGGTACAAGTTAAATTATTAACCAATGGTAAACTTTAGCGGTCCCTCCTTAGGTCATTCTTGCACGCATGCAAGTACAACGGGATTCAAAAGCACTGCCATAATAAATTAAGGCTGACGGTTCTCTTTTTTCGTCAATACCTATTTCAGATTTCATTACAGTTTGACTGAAATTCGGAACCATCCAAATTTTTACTCCCACAATTTAAATTTTAAATGATTAAGCTCATCTAACCTATTGTTTCCTGAGAAGTGTAAGGCTTACGCTACACAGGACACAATGATAATACTAAAGCTTACCTCATAGGTTCATGAGGAAAAGTGAAAAAATGCTTCCCGCCCACAATCTTAATACTCTTGCATCCAGGCGCAATGCATCTTCCTCGAATCTTCAACTTATTGGCAGCCATCTTGCCTTCTCTCTCATAACGTTGTTGATCATATACGTAATCAGCAGGTGGTGAAATCGGGTTCTCACGTAGTTCTAAGGTTCACCACCTACGACGTCGGGCCTGATCATCTTATTTGATCCCCCAGCCGTAAGATGGTGCTGACCGCAGTTTCGTATTCTATTATCTCTTTATTCATAGTTCGGCAATAATACGTAAATCAACTGGAAGCAGTGTTGCGAACACATAAATTGTATCCTCATTGGTGTAACACCTTAGAAATCAGTCAACATTAAAGAAAGACTTATCCACTATATCTATATAAATAAAAGAAAATATTAATAAATATTATTCGATCTGGTGCTATGGATTGAACTTCGGCGTAGCTCAGTGGTTAGAGCACTTGGTACATACAACCAAGGACCCGGGTTTGATCCCCTGTGCCAGCGCGAATTTTTCTCCTGTAATAACCACTGTTACCATAACAGTTATATTCTGTAGGACTAAAACGTTAATCTTTACATAAATTAATTTTTATGCCACTGTCTCAGAACTATTTTGCAATTGCGTGAATGTCATGTTGAAGAGACTGACGGTAGTAATACTTTTGTGTGTACTTAAGATTTTTAAATAATCAGCACGTAATAAACAGAACTTTAATTAATGGTGAAGGATCAGCGGAGCAGAGAAAAATTCTCCCTGGCACCAGGACTCGAACCTGGGTTTTCAGCTCTATCTACTAAGCCACACCGGATTCGACTTCCGATGCCGGATTGAATCCTCTCAGTTTAAGTTCCACCTCTTAGTTTCCCTTAGTGGCCAACCCTCATGCACTGTGTCACAAATGTGTGACAGTAACACAATATCCAACACACTAATATGCAGAAATGCACTCATTACGAGTGCCTAAGTGGCCAGGATCCGACGGAATTAGCACCGTCTTAAATAACTGATTATATACGCATATCTAAGGAAATAGTGTGTCAGTGAAATGAAGGATTAATTAAGGGTGCAGTGAATATGGGTGAATAGTGTTTAAGTATGAGAAGGGTCATGATGGATTTAATTAGTAGGAATGAGTAGGACGTACTGTAAATATAGGAAGAGTAGAGGAGCTAGAAGTAGGACTAGACTAGATAGGTATCAGTAGGACAAAGAAGTAATATAGATAGATGTAAAGCAAATAATAGAGGGTAGGCTTAGTTAAGACTATAGTTCAGTAAAATGATTGTAGTGATTAGTAAATAAGTTGGGTCTGTGAAAATGCACAGTAGAAAAAGTAATTGTTATGTTATTAGGAATAGGATATAGTAGAAGGTAGGATTAGAAGGAAAGAAGGAATATTTAATAAACGCAGAAATATAGGAAGAGTGGTGAACGAACATGAAAGACATAGTGGGTGAACATTAAATGATGAAGAGAGGTCAGTCATTAACATCGGGTATTATGCAAGTTGTAAATAGTATATGGAAGGGACTGCTGGCCCGAATACTATAATGTGAAGGGCCAGCAGGACCAAAGGCTTGAGTGAGAATAAACCATACTACCATACGCATATCATACGGATATCATATTATAGCAATGTATCAAAGTACATATGATCTTCTCCGCTGATCCTTCATCATATGATAACACAGAATTCCTGCATGGAAATATATCGCTGTAATACTTTAATTAATGATGATGATAGCAGCAACAGCAGCAGCAGCAGAAGCAGCTCTATAAATACATAAATAAGTTCGTAAAAATAAAATAGACAAAGTATAACAGTCTTTCAACATTTTATTTTTCCTTATATTCTCAACATGGTACTCGAATTAAAAAAATTGATAACCAACCATTATATAAAAACTTCTGTTCAGGTCATAATATTAAATCTCCAAATAATGGCACAAATATTATCACTTGCTCAGCATTAAAAGATCCAAAATGCTTATCATCTGTGTGAGTCAATGCTTGTTTCTATCAGTAACATTTAGTGGAAAAGTCTTATTACTAGGGGTGTGATATTTTTATATTAACAATATACGCGAAATGTGAAAAAAAAACTTATTTTAATCCAGGAAAACTTAAATTCTATAATGACAACTCAAAATTAAGTGAAATATATTCGCGAATTTTCGTGAAATTTATAAAAATCCACGAAATTACCGGTACTTCATAATCACGACATTTTCAACAAAAACAGGTTTCATGGAGAATTCGCAAGAATAATTACTCTCTTTTCCAAATAAAATGTGAAAATTTTGGTTATAAAATATACTTAAACATTTATACATATCTGATCATCCAGCATTACATGTGTGTGACGTGGCAACGATATATGCATAGTTTTAGTGAATACACAAGCAGACAACACTTACTTCTCTTTCCCGTAACAACTGCCTTAGTGAAATCAAGAAGACAGTACCGTCACCCTCTCACAGTCGAATGAAATTGAATTAATGATGCAAAACAATTTTCTGTTACTTTGAAAGGGATTGTTTCAAAATGTTGTTATTTTTACTTTTCATGTTTCTTTAGGGTGCGAAATGTGCGCGAAATTGCTTGTTTTTTTATGAAATATTCACCAAAATTAAATAATTTTAATCACTGGAATCAAAGTAAAATAATCACCATAAAAATCACACCCCTACCTATTACTAACTACATTTGAAAGACTTATCTTCTGTGCGAGATGATTTTTATGGTATCGAAGATGAACACATTGTGTGAAACGTTTATCACATATCTTGCATTTGAAAGACTTTAACACAGTATGAGTTACTTCATGCTGTTGAAGATATTACTTTCTTGGAAAACTCTTACCACGTACTGTATGTCGTACTTGAAAAGCCTCTGTCTCAGTGAATACATATATTGTTCTCACCAAGCTTACACGACTTCACTCACACCACTCTGCTGACTCGTGCCTTACCCAAAACATAATAAATCATACGATGCATGCCTGTTAGTTATGCAGCGTTGTCACATTATGACTCTGAATTAGCCCAGCCGCTGGGCTGAGGCAAGTACGATGTATTTTTAACAGAGAAGTTAGTAGTTATCTCTTGCGGCAAGATAAGCTGACCACTCTACTCGGGCTGAGGTCGTTTATTTTTTTTATTTTAATGGGTTATTTTACGACGCTTTATCAACATCTAGGTTATTTAGCATCTGAATGAAATGAAGGTGATAAGGCTGGTGAAATGAGTCCGGGGTCCAGCACCGAAAGTTACCCAGCATTTGCTCGTATTGGGTTGAGGGAAAACCCCGGAAGAAACCTCAACCAGGTAACGTGCCCCAACTGGGATTCGAACCCGGGCCACCTGGTTTCGCGGCAGACACGCTGACCGTTACTCCACAGGTGTGGATGAGGCCGTCTATGTTTGGCAACGCTGTTATAAAGCAATTCAGTTATCGGACGCAGCCAACTGCATAACATAAACATCGAGAGCATGTTGATGTGACTTCCTTGACTTCTTTCCTCTGAGCCGGGGTCGTCTAAGCTTGGCGAGTACAATAGCTTGTTTTAGATGTCGTGTCCTTAGGATTGCATTCCTGTAAGCACGTGATTCACTTCTTGGTGCCATCTTATCGATTCAGCTACAGCATTCAGTTCTGATGCAGTCTTCATGTACGCAGAAACATCCCTCCATCTCCTGCTGATACAGCTGTTGGATTGCTACAAAGCTCTTGCCACAGAATTCGCACCTCAGTTTATTCTGGATTAAAGAGTCATCTCTTAATTCGCAATTCTGAAGCAGTTCCTCACTGTATGTGGCTATGAGTATGACCACAGTCTAGTACATACAGTCACGAAGCTTAATAAGTAGGGAATATGCATCCAATGACAATTGAACTTCAGTTGCTAGCCACTAGGATCGCTACTATCGCACAGTCTATTGTTCCTAGTACTCTCAGTTGCTAACCACTTGGAGCGCTGTATCACGAGAAATGCAAAAAAATCACCTCAAGCTTCGTGACTGTATGTACTAAACTGTGGTTTGACCATGCCAGTGTTTTGTATGATCTTCTCGCATGTGCTGAACTCTTGGAGTTCTTAGACCTGTAAACACATAAACCTCGGGTCACATACAGCAACTCCAAAGTCACAGTTCACACAATAAGGCGTATAAACTCTTGTGAGGTTAATTTATTATCTATAATCCTCTTTGTAAATTGTAGTAAATTATACAGGTAAATCCATATATTAACTTATGCTGTCAATATTGACATACTATAGTCCCGCCGCTCTAATTTCCGGCAGCCAATCGCGTTGCAGGTCGGCTACATTTAAATGTGTGCGTCTTGTGATTCGCTGATTCATTTCTTAAGGCTCGATAAATACTTAATATAATCGCCCACCATTTTAGCTCTTTCGTTGGCGTTCGCAGAAAGCACACAAAGACGTTATTTGCTGCTCAATTATTTGCTGAATTACATTGCGTTTGATTTATTATCATAGGAGCTACGACATGATAATGTTTGATGGTGCGGCAAATAGATTCCTCGTATGGTAGCTCGGCAACGTTAGAACAAAAATGGCGAACGATACTACCTACCTAGACTTTATAGAGCCTTCACTTCCTAAGACGTAAGCAAAGAGGCGGAGTCACGCCAGAAATAACAGCGTCGGAACTATAGATAGATCACCAAGCCTAAAAATTGACAGTACAGTACAACCCTTATTTAACATATTTCTGGGGACACAGAGTAATAAACCTTAAATGGGGATTGACACTACAATGAATAGAGATTAGCTATGTGTGTTAAAAAAATTTTGAATATTTTTGCAAAAATTCAATTTACAGTAAAACCCCATTTTATCATTCTCATTGTTTTTAAGGAATAATCTGTTAAGTCCCAGCCAAATTACCTTAAGAATAATATAATTCCCGCTTATAAGGAAACTCGGTTTAAGGAAAATCCCTCTTTTAAGGAATATTTTTGAAGTGGACTTTGTGATAATGAATCTGAAATATCGAATCGACTTGCAATAATCCTTTTCCAGGAATGACTTTAATTATATAATCTTTTCGCTGTAAGAAAAATCCTAATGTAAACAATAGCACGTGACTGAAGTGAGGCTTCATTGGCCGCTGTTTGGCGCCATAGATTCTCAGTACGTGTTCCCGCCTACTGTTGTACATTCTGTTTCATGTTAAACATTTCCCGTTACTCATCAAGTAGGCCTAACCTCACTACTATGCATTCGTTTGCTTAGGTAACATTTACTTTATAATTACTATAATTAAATTATTTTTAAATGTTATATCTTCACAATGGACAGTTGAGGATGCAGAAGCCATACTTCAGTACCACGTGCTTATGTGAACAACTACGAGCTCAAGTGACGCCAGCTTGTTACAGGAACAGACTACCTCGGTGTTACTGTTGTTATTCATCCGCGTTCATAGTACATAACATAATATAAAAGTAGCTTTTCTTTTACATAGCGTTTACATATGAGTGAAGTTAAATGTTTCATCGTAATTAACAACTAGAATTCAATTTTTTTATTTTCAAATAATACAAGATTATGGTTTCCAAATACGAACTATATTTTCCTGCGTCATGTGAGTGTTTCGGCTGGGAGCCAATCACGGGTATGACAGCAACGTGCTTATGTTTACATTAGGATTTTTCTTACAGCGAAAACAGTATACATTGGAAACCACAGTCACCAACCAACCATGAATAATTCTCTCCTTTAACCTTCTAGCCTTATTGATATCAGTTACTGAATTAATTTTAGGTTAGCTGTAATTATATCTGTTAAAGAGATGAAATAAAATTATTTTGTTGCATAATTGTTAAAATTGAATATGAATTATAATCGCTTTGGATTAACTTATCATGTTATTCTGTTATCAAATATAAAATTTTCATTCAGTTATGTTTGGTGTTTAATTCATTGCTGGTGAAATTATAATTACCTTGTCCATCATGAAATAATCCATGGCACGCTTCGGAATGGCAGCATTTGTGCTAGTGCGTTGATCTTCCATCCTGACAGCCTGGGTTCGATCTCCAGCCAGGTCGTGGTGGACAAAGCAGGCATTGCAGAGGTTTTTTTCTCGAGTACTCCTGTCTCCCTTCATCATACCACCTCCCCCTCATGTCATCTATCATCTGTAATAGTAAAAATAGTCTTAGGGATAGTAGTACAGGTTTCCGATGCTGATATAGGAAGGGTTTGGGGCTTATCAGTTTACTCGCGTGAGGATGGACTTGACTTTATTATTAGCTGAGGCAGGATAGCTGACAATGACAGAAAGGACTTGGCTTACTGGGCTATTCGTCCGAGAAACAGGACCTGAGGCAGAATGGCCCACCTGTCAGCATCGGATTCACGAATTCCACACAAGATCACCTGTTGGACTTGGATAATCAAATCATCGCATATATAGGGCCAAATCATGCCTAGGTGTATGGACCTATCCAGGGTCCAGCCTCATAAAGCCAAGCCAAGCCCAAAGCATTAGAATGTGTCTCAGTTATATGACTTTTATTGAACTCGCAATAGTGTCCGAAAATTCTCCAGCATATAAGGGTCTTAGTAAGAAAGCAGGTATAAGAAAAAATTGTTTGCAGGATATCACCTTGATCAGTTGAAAACTGCGAATTCAAGAGTCCGTCAAAAGTCACGAAAATAGCAAAAGTAATATTATTATAATAATTAATAGACCGAATATTTTATTATACTAGAACACCGGTATTCAATCCTTTTCGCTAGTGTACCCATAGAATAACATTTCTTTTTGCCTTCTTATCCTAAGTAACATAAGACTATGATTGATGTATGCAAAATTTATTATTATTACTATTATTATTATTATTATTATTATTATTAGTATTATTATTATCATCATCATTATTATACAATTATTATACATACAATAATTATTGATGATGTAATAATAATAATATAATAATAATGATAATAATAATAATAATAATAATAATAATAATAACAGTAGTAATAAATTATGCAACATGTTACTGAAGCTAGGAAAAACAAGAATTGATATTGCAAAAGAAAATATGTAAACTGCAATAATTATCAACAAGTATAATAAAATTTATTTATTAATTTAATGCAACAAGCACTTGACTCAAATCATTGTGCTTACAAATAAAGAACCGATTTTAGCAACAATGAAGTATAATAAAATAACAGTTAGCATTTTTGCATACCTAGTCACTGGGATGCATATCCCTTCAAACAACAGGGTAGGCATACCATAGATTGAATACCAAAGTACCAGCATATTAAAAAACAAAAGCACGCATGCACGCACTACCCCCTCCTGTCAGATTTGCCATACAAAAAAAGGACTGCACACATCTAATTTACTGAATGGCTTACTTTATCTTCAAACTTCATAAAGGATCTCCAATTGCTTCAAATTAATATACAAGATCGGACTTCAGTCAGATGAATCGTGTTTGATCTCATTCACAACCTATTTCCCTTCCTATGCATCCAAGGAATACGAAAGCTAGTATGTCACACATGTGTTAAGTACAATTGTTGCGTAAAATGTGTTAAGTGCATTATTACTTCTCAGACATTCTTAAAGGGCCCTATTTTTAATTGATTTTTGACAACAATCAATGTACCATTTTACTCTCATGTTTACTTATTGGGATTACTTGATAAACTGCTGTTTAATTAGGTAATAAAGATTAAAATTATATTTATAAAAAATTAAGGAATTTGTATTTACAACAACAAGGAAAGGGCATGACTGCATGAATATGACTGTGACCTGGAAGCAGGGTATGGTGCAATACTGTTACCAGCATCAGGTAGCCTTTCAGCAGGTATTATGCAGCTTCTCAGATGCAAAATTATTTAGTTTACTGTTTATGGACTATGGTCAAATTTATTGGGTACAAAATACGAGGTAATTTTTTTTTTCATTCTTCAAGTAATTATTACAGAGGAACTTATGTGTAATTGAGTCTCTGGAAATGTATTATTAAGCAAAGAAAGCAAGAAGTTGAGATGCAAATAAAGACAATGTTGTCCTCACCTCTCATTCTCTGTCAGTGTCTCTTCTATCACCTCCTCCTTCAAAGCATTCACATTTGACACATCTTCCTAAAACAGAAAATATCACTGAATTACAGTAATTGCGAAAAAGAGGTGTTATAGAAATGTTATATGAGGATAACATAGAATATCGTATTTATTTCTCTTTTAATTGTTTGTTCAATGGCAGTGGAACTTCGATTATTGTAGTCTTCGCCTGTCATCATTTCTACTGACAACTGTTTGTTACTCCATACCATTAAACTCGATATTATCAGAATTGTGTTAGTAATCAATTTCACAGATCATGTACTGGTACATTTTTCCTAGACGAATAAAACACGCAATTTCTTTTACTGAATTATTCACCATTTACTGAGAATTTCTGTTAACAGGCTAATGATTTCATCACTTCTGATCATTTCCAAGATTACACATTTTTATCATCATCATCATCATCTTCTTCTTCATGGTATAGGCCTCATGGCCTGTTCCAGCTCAATATTCCATTGCTTTCTTGGTCTGCCAGGGTCCCATCTTCCTCGTGGTTTATAATTCCATGCCAACTTCGGAAACCTTCCATAATCCATTCTCTGTAAATGGTCGATCCATCTTTTCTTATAATCATAGACTTGCTGAATTATAGATTTAATTTCTAATTCCTCCCTTATGCTTTCATTTCTTATATGCTCTAGTCTTGTACAGCCCTTGACTGCTCTTAGAAATTTCATTTCTGATGACTGTATATTATTAATTTCTTTCTGTCTTAGGACCCAATTCTCTCTACCATATAAGAGGGATGGAACTGCTATAGCCTTATAGAATTTTAATTGTGTTTCCTTCCTTGTTTTATTTCCTAATACTCTTCTGATTGTGTGTGTGTTTTTACACATTTACATACTTAGATTTCAACAAACAAAATTTGATAACACAATCTCAAGGGAAAAAATGGAACTCTCTGCATCATAATCCACAATTAATTCCCGATTTACCACGAAAATCGTCTGTAGCTGCATTTAGATTGGCAACAGGCCATGACTGTTTGGCCAAACACCTGCATAGAACTGGAATATATCAGTCCCCTAACTGCCCATTGTGCAACTCAAACCAAGAAATGGATTCGGAACACCTCAAAATCTGTGCTTCGATGGCTGGCCATGATAATATCTTTGAAAAGTATTGGAGTGCAAGAGGTCAAATGACTTTATTGTCAAACGCCTGGCATTAGAAAACAACAACACATTTTTATATTATTTCAATTGTTAATTTGATCCATATTATACTGAAGGATTATATTTTCAGAACATATGGCCTAAACAGATGCCCAGAGAAAACATTTGTAAGAACCAAATCATTAATAAATATTATACTTAAAAAAAATTGAAGGGTGTGATCCCAAAACTCGCTCAGTTCATTTGGCCACTTTTATGATTTATACATATATATGATTTTTTTCAGACATCTATCATATTTTAAACTTCTTTTCTTCAAAAACAACATCAATCCTAGTCTAGAAATTTGTGTTATTGTGCATGCCACTTAAAAACTCACTCAGTCTGTAGACCAATGAATAAAAACCTTAAACCAGTTATTTCATAAAAATGTACTGAATGCATTTTGGGGTCACAATCTTTAATTGTAGGCACTCAAAGTGTTTCCAAGCTTTCTGGCGATTTTCTCGTGAACTGAACCTCACCCATAAATATACGAGTTTTAAAATAATTCTGCACATACTTTCTGTATGCCAATGTGAATCTTTTTAAGCCTTCAATTTGCTATCAATTAATTGCAGTGGTGATATCTACCAAATAAACAAAGGCCATTTAGAGAACAAAGAGACAAGAAACTTGTGTTTTGTGTTGTTGTTGTTTTCAAATGCCAGGCATTTGACAATAAAGTCATTTGACCTATTGCACTCCAATATTTTTCGAAGATATTATCATGGTCAGCCACTGAAGCACAGATTTTGAGGTGTTCCGAATCCATTTCTTGGTTACTTATGTTTTGTAATAATAGCAAAACAATGTAAGCTGAGGACCACAGAATCTTATGAACTCTGTACACTGAGGGACAGAAATATCTGCAAGTCAATCTCGCTAGCTTTTGTGGAAGGTTAAGTTATTACGAAATGAACAGCACTTACTTCAGGTTCTCTCTTCAAAGCAAAAACCGAAAAAGGAGGTAGAGTTTCTCCGCATTTTGCTTCCGTTACAAGATCAACGTTGAGTTCTTCGTAATCCACTCTTCTATCAATCATGTCCTGAAATATCAAATACACTCACTAAACGAGAGGAAGGGAAGATTAATAGTATGTTATTTCAACATCGTAAAATAAATTATAATTAAACACAAAACTCTTAATTCCGAAATGAGAATACATCATATTAACTTAGGTATCATGAAAATGTACAAAGATTCACACATTAGAATTAAAGAAAAAATTACAAGTATACGCCAATGAAGTACCCACGTTTCTGTACAATGCTTAAAACAGTTAAAGTATCATTTCAGGTTATGAAAATTATATCGTGTTTATTACACTTCCAATTGTTTAAATACAGTGGAAACTTGATTACCATAGTTTTCAGCTATCGTAATTTCGACTGACAATTGCTTGCTACTTCATACCATTAAGTTTGATTACCATCGAAATTGTATTAATCGTCAATTTGACAGATCATGTACTGGTACACACCCAGAAACAAAATTTGGGCCAAATTTTGTTTTTGAGTCTGTACATTCTCTGAGATGATTAACATTTGCACAATCTCCAGCATCTAATCATGTGCCCAAGGATTTCGTTTTGTAGGTCCACTGTCCTTGATACGTAAACATTTAAGAGCATGACCGTTGTTAATTTCTACATCAATATCAAATTCAGATGCAATTTGTTTCACCGAATTTTACATAATTTACTGAGAATTTCTGTTAACATGCTATAAGAACTAGAATTTCGTCACGTCTGATTAAATTAAATGCAACAGTATTAAGGGGATAGCTAAGACTAAAAAATAAAAATGAAATAACATTGAAAGAAAAAATCCAAACTATTCATCAGAGACATGTGAAATCTTTGTTAGTGACACTTCTGAAACTTTTTTCCTCATACTCATAATACACCAGTTACCTGAATTATACAAACAGAAAAAAATTTGCAGTTCCAGAGGATTTTACAAATAATAATTAACCATTGACTCACCTTAATTTCGAACTTCAACACTGAACATGAATCATATTTTTCACTTTTGATGTCCAATATATTATCAAAACTCATTTCAGACGGTTCCATCTTGATTCTGTTCATGTTCATTTCTAACAATCTTCCTTCCTGTGTGTGAAATATTACCAATAACAGTAAATTATAATACTTTCTTAGAAATCAGATTATAGAGGAAGAAAAATTATATTTTTATTACAGAAGTAAAGAATTGTAAAATATCACTAAAATACTTACAGTTGATAGGAATTTCACTTCATCTCCATCTGTGATGTCTTCTTTCCTTTGAGACAATGTGTGCATCTTCTGTGTGTCAGACACATTCATAATAACTGAAAGGAAAGTTTTCCATTTATGCTTGTATGTTCACATTTAACATAACACTAATAATTCATGTATCAAATATGAATGAGGTCTCGCCCACCTCATTATATTTTGCTCGACTAGTATGACTAGTCAGTTTGTTTTTATACCATCAAGTACGAGAAAAATTCGTACCGGCACCGGGAATCGAACCCAGGACCTCTCAGCTGTGCGCGCTGAGTGCTCTCTAATCAACTGAGCTATGCCGGGACCCGATTCACGACGACGGCCGAACTCCTCTCGTAGTATCGTGTTACGGCCTTACTGCCTGCATTTGAGACGATACACGTCATATATATACAGGAGCGCATATTACATGACTTCATGGCGTAACACGATACTACGAGAGGAGTTCGGCCGGCGTCGTGAATCGGGTCCCGGCATAGCTCTGTTGGTTAGAGAGCACTCAGCGTGCACAGCTGAGAGGTCCTGGATTCAATTCCCGGTGCCGGTACGAATTTTTCTCGTACTTGATGGTATAAAAACAAACTGACTAGTCATACTAGTCGAGCAAAATATAATGAGGTGGGCGAGACCTCATTCATATTTGATACATATATGATGTTAACAGTTTAAAGAACCTGTTGTTGAATATGGCCATAAAGTCATGTAATATGCGCTCCTGTACATATATGACGTGTATCGTCTCAAGTGCAGGCAGTAAGGCCGCAACACGATACTACGAGAGGAGTTCGGCCGGCGTCGTGAATCGGGTCCCGGCATAGCTCAGTTGGTTAGAGAGCACTCAGCGCGCACAGCTGAGAGGTCCTGGGTTCGATTCCCGGTGCCGGTACGAATTTTTCTCGTACTTGATGGTATACTAATAATTCAGCTGAAAAACTTATCACGATATTCTCCTTGGAAAGATATAAAAGCAAATTGAAATCATAATTTCATAAAATTATAACCACAGTAGCCTAAATAAGATATTTACAGAATCTATCTTGGATATGGCCAAACCATTTTAAAACCAAAGAAATACGAGTTACACTGCAGATATGGACAACACTACAAGTGAGGACAGAGAATAAGACAGAAGGTGATTACTAAAATTACATACTATATTATATATCTATATCTGTGTGAGTGTATCACTATTTTCTCTATTTACAAAGACTATATCCTTATACTCCCTTTATACTTTCGCCATAAGCCATTTACATTATGCTTAAACTGTTAAAAACCGACATAATACAGTAGAACCCTAGGCCTACTAGACCGAACTAAATGGAACTGGGGTATATTCAGTTCATCGAAATTTCGGGAATGCAAGCAGGGAAACCACACCTTATCCCCTTCCCACCTTTCACTGTCCACTGCTGGTTATTTATCTGCTCTTCGTCCAAAAAACTGACAGATTATCTATTTCCCATAATAGTGTATACAGTAAAACAAGAACTAATTCATTCTCTAGTGGTAAAGTAGGTTTTACTGTGAATTGTACAGTCTCAGAAAAAAGTTTTGTCGCACAGATACTTTGTAAGTCTCAAAAAAGAGGCAGTGCGCATGATCAAACATACAACAAAACTAATTTTATTATCTCAACTAGTCCTTCTCTTGTGAACCGGGTTGCTCATCCTCTGATCATGCGGACTGATTTCTTTCTGTCCAACAAAAAGTTTTGGTTGAGGTGATATTTCAGTGAGTTTTATTTACTCGTCGTGTTGGTTTACATCGGCCATGTTGTGACGTCAGAATCGTTTGTCAAACTTGACGAAAATTAAGCGATATCCTACAATAAAACAATCCCAAAACTTTTTTCTAAGACTGTACATCGTGAGTTTCTAAATACTACAGCATTAAATTCAGTTTCAGTTCAAATACACTTTCTTTTCTCCTCTCTCTCTCTTGCATGTTCAGATTATCCGAAATGTCGGATCAGAGGAGATGTACATAGCATAGATATGTTACTATAGAGTGCATAAGTCCCCCCCCCCCCCATTATCTCCCATTATACTTTTGCCATAACGCTTCTATATCATGCCTAAACCATCAAAAACCGACATAACTTATACATAACATAGATGAGTGTCAACAGTAGTGCCTAACTCATATCGTAAATGATTTCGTGACGTCATACACATTTGACTCTCCTATGAAATTAAGTTACTGATATTTAGGCCGTGTCTCAAAGCTACATTTTCAGCTGAAGTGAACTACATTGTTGACTAAATAGCCGGATGTGACGTCATAAGTCATGATCCAAAGCTACATAGTGCATAGCAATCAAGTCCGTAGTAGCTAGTAAACGAAAATGCTTGATTGATTGTTGACTTGTTCACTAAACAAACATGGATACCTCAACAGCAATTGGGGTTATTGAATCTGAAAATGCTTTCGAAATGAAATAATGTAAACATAACGTGGAATAACACGTTAACTTTGAACACTGGCATTGTCAGTACCTTCTGTACAATGTTCTAAACATTATTCTAATATATTAAGTCCTTATCTTTTTCACATAATTCGTAATGAAACTGCATTAGGACACTGCCTTCTAAATTTAGTGCTGCACCGTGATGTCATGCTTTTTAGAAAAATAGCCTATGAAGAAGGCCGTGTTTCAAACATACATGTCCAAAGCTCCCTAGGTAGTTTACAAGTCATCTAGTTGCTAGTCACTAGTTTGGAGTATGGACTTGAGCTTTGAGACACGGCCTTATTATTGCTGTTAATATAATTAATATAACAATGTAAACAGAAAGTTCAAAAATCATGTAATAGCCCATTCTTAATTACCTGTTAGAGAATCAGAATCAGACAATGTGGTCTTGGAGGAATGTGGTGATGTCTTCAAATTGGACGACGGTGTAACATCTTTTGCAAACACCTCCATGCACTGCACAGGATTCCCTTCTGCAACTCTAGATTTTCTCGTATATGTCCTTAGAGCCTTATGCTTGTGTACAGGGATGATATATGGACAAGGATATGATGGGCTGCGCAGTTGATTTGTTCCATTTCTATTTTGGTCTGAGACGTCTGCCCCACTACAATGTATGGAAGGAATGGCAGTTGCGTTCAGTCGTGTCACTTTACCACAATAGTACTCACTTGTGTGAAAATGATTTATACATAGCCTCATATCTTCCGTGACATCTGCTGCCACTCTATACTGGTCCTCCAGTCCACAGAAACGCAGCCATTTCTGACATCTAAATTATAATAACAATAAAATGAAGTTCATGTACTGTATTAATTTTAATTCTTGCATTTGCTTCACTATCACATCTATTATTACCGTCTATTCACTTCAAGGAGCTAAAATCTCTCGTTATTTACTTTCAAAATGTATTAAAAATAATTATTAGATATTAAAAAAAAAACTTTATAGCGTGCAGAGTAAAATAGGAAACTTTGAAGTTCACTGCTCCAGAAGTGCAGATAATAGTACCCTTATTTCAACATCTGTACTATATTCAACCAAGTGCCCGTCTGCTATGAAATTACCATTGTCTGTATTTTGTATAATTATAAACTGAATAAAATATCAGTTACATTAATAGTATGTTGAACCATGTGCCAAGGCACATCACCTAGGGACAGTATGTAGCAATTCAGGAAAATTTAAAAAATATGTACAAAAAATTAGGCCTACTTAAGTTAATTGAAACATTATTTTTTCTAAGATACTTTACACTTCAAAGACACTGTAGTTAATAATAAAGAGTCATAAAAGCTTATACAAAAATAAAAAATATTAAATTTCAAAAACTGTCCCTAGGTACAACAGCTTCCCCTATACTGTAGTATCACTGTCATAAAATGTTTACCTTGCTGGTTCTCTTGGAAATGCAAAAAAACTCATTTTGCATCCTATTTTGTAGACATTTGTGCATCTAGGAGCACAACATGCACGTTTATTAGGCATGTTAAATCCAGATATGTTCTCAAGTTCGAAAATTCTTTTAAAATTATTTCCTACATGTTTTGTTTAATAGATCGGTCGATTGATATCACCGATATTCGGGAGGATCGATTTATACGTAGTGATGCTGTCATCCATTGGCAACATCATGAACTATTCATTCCATCTTCCACCTAGTGGAATTTTGGCAAAATGGAGCGAATTGGAGAATGCCACGAATAGCATCGTTGATGGCGGGTGGTTCAAATTGCTGTTCTATTAGTTTGTATTATTTTAAATTGTATGCTTAAGTAATTGCGTTATTTTTAACTCGTCATTCTCGTCTTTTGTGTTGCTAATAAGTCAACAGTTATAACTTTTGTGTTGATAATTTTTTACTTTGTGAGTAGTGTAGGCTATTTCTTATGCTTCACAGATATGGACAATAAATTCAAGAAAATCGCGTAGAAATGCAATATAAATGCTGAAATGCTGAAATATTAATAAGAGTTGATTCACAACAATTCTCCTAAATTGAGGTATGCTATTATATTAACATGCATTAAAAAGGACCATGTATTATTAGTCTTTATCACACATGCGTGCACACAGGAGGCGAAACCATTTTGGTCAAATCATCTGTTCAGTGTTCAGCAACGACCTGTCATCACCCAATTTCGTCAACTGGAAGATTCCTTAATTTAAATCTTTGTAAATAACACCAATCTCATACTTGGAACCATATATTGTTCTAAAAATCTACAGTTATTGTTCAACTTTCCAATATCATTAGGCCTTTAGTAAAGCAGACAGATGAGTGGTACAAAATCTTAGACTAATTGCTCATACTACGTAACTGTGAAGTTGCGAATTTAAAGCGAAATATAAGCGTATTGAAACAAATAGCAAACAAAATCACCTTCAACAATCTCAAATACAGATTCATCACATTGCAACGTACCTAATTAAAAAAATATATAAGTTCGTAGCTGTTGTCAGGGGCGCCAAGTCTTCGAATAATAAGTCCTTACCAAACAATATGGAAGATTGGAGAATGCAGGATTTGAAGTGAAACAACTATGAACGAATTATCAAACGAATAACTAAACCAGCACATTAACGCAAAAAATTGGAACAAATTTTGGTAAAACGAGCGTTGAGGGACTTCCGCCGATTTTAGCAAGACTTCTGACTTCTGTTACATTCAAATAATTATAAAATACGATAATTTGGTCCAGGGAGCATCCGTTTTTGGTCCAAAGATAATTCGTTTGGCGTGTTTCTTAAATTAAATTAATCTAAGTGGGTCGTATGGACCTACTCCATTTGTTAAAGCAGAAGGAATTTCAGAATATTTCGTGATTGACAAGACTGTACGGATATATAAATGAAAAGATCTCTACCTGGAAAATTTGCTTCCAAAAAGGAAAAATCGTTACCGGTAATTAACATTTTATACTGTAACTTTAATTGAAGATATTAAAAAAATATTTAACACAAAATCATATTCAGCTGTCATCTTCCTCGATGTTCAAAAAGGTTTTATTAGAGTTTGGTATGAGGTATCATATGTATAAGATCAGTAATTAGGCCTATGGGTCAAACTCTTTAACATTACTAATAACCATTTTCTTATAAGAAAGAGCATTCTAAGTGCAGTCTCAAGAACATAGCCTACCTAGACAAATCTGGCAACCCAGAAGACAATAATTGTTCCTCAAACAGTACCGTTACTGTACAGTAATAAAATTCTATGCTGATGATACAATGATATGTTGTGAAATCGAAAGCCATCGTTTGCGGTTTCTAAAGTACAATACCACCTACATATAGAACTAGTTCATACATAGTTCCAAAATTGGTAAGTACATTTCCATCAATCAAGATAATCATGCAATAATTTTTTAAGATATGCGTAAAGGCCTAGAGAAAACTTACATACACTATAAATCATTGTCCAATTTAATTTCAAAATATAGTTAAATATCTGAGAGTTCATTTTGACCATAAACCTACACTTCCTTAGCACAGACATGCCTATAATTAACTAGAGCCAAAGCAAGTGGGAGAATAAGCCTTATTTATCCTCCTGTCTTCTATGACAAAAAAGTTGTGTAATAGCATATGTGAGTAGCAATTAAAACTTCATTTATTCACGAAATATTAATTTTGACTATATTCTAACAGCCAATATGCTGCTCCTGTTTGGATATACATTCCCAAAAGTATTTTTAAACATCTTCAAGTCACACAAAATAAGGCTCTGAGAATTATTCATACTTCTGATTGTATACCAGAACATCACAAATCCACGAAGACTAAATTAATATGAACTATTGCAAGATATATTGCAAAAAATGTCAAGGATTTCTATAAAATGTTGATGAAAGTAAAGAGGGTACAAACTATTGGAAAATATAACGTGCCTGCATATTCAAAGCATAAGACATAGGCTACAATTGTTTCTGTAAGAAATTAATACCAGTACCGCTATGCTACTTCTTTGTTAAGTACTGTAGTGTTATGATAACAATTCAGAAATTCAAATGCCAGAACTTATTTTTGTAAGATCTTATTGTATAAGTGAAAAAAAAAAAAAAAAAAAAAAAAAAAAAAAAAAAAACTGTCTCTGTTTTGATACTTACCAATGGTGAAAAATTGGGGGGGGAAAAAAAGCTTTTGAACTACACCTGCAGCTCCTTTGCTCAAATAACGACATTAACAATGCCTATACATTAACTATGATTTCAAGCAGGGACAGCATGAGTTTCATCTATCCCCAGCAACAGTATAAGTAATTAAAAACTCTCGAAAGGCGCATTTTCCAAATGGCATCTCTAACTACAGTATGTACTGGTAATGTAAATTTATCTACTGGGATATCAGTAATTATTGTAAGTTTAACCATAAATAATCATTAATGTGGCTCTACAATTTTCGTAATGTCCACAAACATGAATAGAAGCAACAATTATAATATTTCCCAAACAAGGAAAATTTCCAAAACTTGTCTTCAATCATAGAACAATCAGTTTATTAAACACAATGGAGAAAATGTTCGAAAGACCAGTGCCCAAAATTCTCGCACCATGTTGACACAGTGAGTGAAATATTGCTGTAAAAGTAATGGAGGAATTAATGTCCACTGCTGTGGAGTAATGGTTATCATGTTTGACTGTGAAGGATTAGGCCCTGGTTCAAATTCTGGTTGGAACAAGTTATTTGGTTGTGGTTTTTACAAGGTTATCCTTCAACCAATTGAAACAGAATTGCTGGATAACTTTCGGCATTGGATTAGGACTCATTCTGCCTTCATTAATTTGAAATTAATCTATCATCTTTCAATAGTTTCAGGTCGACTGAGGATGCAGCAGGATGTAGTACTTCGATATGCATACAGATGACAGAAAGCTGCAGAAGTCTCAAGAGGATGAGAGGTCTTTTGTAGTAGACTCCATCGGAAGTGGGTGATGTGTAGCTGAATCGATAGATGGCACCAAATAGGGAATCACAATACTTAGAGGAATGCCATCATCCATATACAAAGGAGGTAAGCACAATAGGCATCAGGCTGCAGTACATGCCTTTAGGCCCTCCTCCACAATATAAAAAAATGAAGGAAATCAGTGTAATAATATTTTTATCACATTCAGAGGTGTGAATATCATTATTTACAATGATAATACAGTAAACTGTCCAAATGGATACACTGGGAAATAATATTTCGACGTAAAAAAGGAAAATAGTAGAAGTTGTCTTTTATTGTAACGACTCTAAATTAATATTATGAAGCTCAAACCTGACCCATATTTGTATGATGTATACTATTTCAACCCTGGCAGATGTATTAAAGCATTAGCAATTTGTATGGGTACCCTTAGCACTTTGTAACATTATGTGAACATTTCCGAACAAGTTTCAAGCACATATTAGCATGACAGGGAGCATATTATAGTGTTAACCAATAAAAGGAAGAAGGAAAAAATAACACGAAATAAATGGAAATTAAACAAGTTTTAATTTATAACAATTTTTTTATATTGCTCTGTTCAAAGCTACAATTAAAAAGTTAGTCATAAAAATAATACAGAAATTGTTATAAGAAGTACATTTTATATCATATAAGAAATTTGATCACATTTTAAAACAATTAATGAATTTAAATACTATTATAGTCACAATCATGCCATGGTATGAAAGAAAAATTTCACAACCTCGAGCGTGAATCGAACCTGCGACTTTCATACCACGGCATGATTGTGACTATAATAGTATTTAAATTCATTAATATGTCACATCAACGGACGTGTATACGTCACCAAACATCGTAAGATGAAGAATACATTTAAAACAATTATTCAATGTAACATTTATGAAAATCTCGCTTTAAAAACTGACCTTCAGTCTGAATTTTTGGAAAATATTTTCTTATGCACAGACCCAGAAACAAAATTTGAGCCACCTGAATTTTCCAAGTTCCAGTTATAACATACTGCACATGCTCAGTAAGCCCAAATTTTGTTTATGGGTCTGTACAAATAACAGTAAAAGTACTCATTTTAAGACATAATGAAGAAGTATATTATAAATAACTTACGGACATTAATAGCAAATTATAAACTTCTGACAACTGGTTATTCACTGCTATTTCTCCTAGTTTAACTGAATTGAAAGTAATCTCACAATGTTAGTTAAAACACAATCAAAAACAATTGAAAACCATAGGCAAAGAACATTCTAAGTCATATATTTTCTTTTTAAAATTAGATATGTACGCCATCTGGTAGTATATTAACTGTACTACATTTTGAGCATTTCCTAGTCATGGGAACATTGACCTACGTCCAAGAAATTTACGCTTCTAAGGGTACATACATGTTGGAGCAACGATAAACGATAAAAGAAATGACCTAGAGACGCTTTGGTATTATCAAAGAATCAAGTGTTCATATCAGAGCAACGAGAATGCGGGAAGCAAACATTTTGATTTATCAGTAGAAGATATTGTATGCATCCACTTAATGAAAGAAGATATATAGGAAATATCAGCTGCTAGGTTCAAGGTTAATATAACTTAAATACATACAAAATTAAACCCGTTTCTCATGCCAAAGATAGTATAAATTCGTTGTGTTGTGACTGGTTCTTGTGATCACACAATATATGACGAATAAATACACAACTGATCAATTTGCCAGTATCTACAATAATTAATTTAATATGCCAAAATAATAATAAATCGATTAATATTCGGATATATTGATAACCCCGGTAATTATACAGATTAATATTATCTTAATCAGAGATCATATGAACGACAAGAGCGAAGAAAATGGAACTTTCCTTTTTCGTTGCTTTTATCGTTACTCCAATATGCACACCTCAATGACAATGCATGCTTCAATTCTCTCTGATATAGCATCGCTGCTTCTTTTATCGTTTATCGTCGCTCCAACTTGTACGTACCCTAAGTAGTACATGCCATGAAAGATCAGTCTGTGCATTATTACAGGGAAATACATCTCAAAATGAATCTCATGTGACTCAAAATATATTTTGCCTGTTGTCTTAATTGTAAATGAGAAATGTAGATTTGCAGTTCTGAAAATATTTAAGAATTAAAATTAAAATAGCTAGACTCAATATGTCTTCATATAAAGGAAATTAAATATAGTAAAACCTTGACATAACGCTTTTGTTTATAACACTTTCCAACTTTAAAACTCCTTCCCCCCCCCCCTCCCCATCTCTTGACCCACCCTGTATGGGATGTTAAAATATCCCGTACATAACATTCCCACTTTTAATGCTGTCCCGCTTATTATAACCCTTTCCTCCTGTCCAGGGCAAATTATCCCGTAGTACAACGCTCATTGCTATCATAACTTGCATTAAAGGCTCTGGAATTAAGAAATTCAGTACATCTACAGAGCATCTCAATTTTTTCCGACAATGTCACTTTGTCTATCACCAAGAAGAAGCAGTCTCTCTTAATGAAGATGTCGTTAATGACCTCACAACTGCCAGCGGGTGGGCTTTTAGAGAGGTATAAACCTGACATTTGTAATGCAGACGAGTTCAGTCTCTTCTTTTGCTTATCCACAATACCGAGAAATTCCCTGGTGGGTAGCTGAGTAAGAGCAACTCCTGTACTACTGTTCATCAGCATCAGGACTTCATTGCTGTTGACAACAATCATTGCTGAACAACAGTCACTATCGAAGATCATTGGTCATACTGGCAGCCAAGAACACAGTAACAATGAACCACCAACAAAGTCACTAAATGGGTTGTCCATTGTTGGAACATTTAAGATGCTTATCTACTCTTGGGAGAAAAATTTGCAATTTTATCCAATTAAAAAAAATTTTTTCCCCATTACTTCACACACAATTAAGTATTTTAACACAAAATAAACCCTGAAATATTTTTTAGGGATAGGCAGGGGTCAATTTCTAGAAGTGAAAACAGGAACTTGTTTGTTTTAGTCCTTGATCCACAGTTTTTATGTTAGAACAGAATTTATTTCACTGTCTTACACCTAAAATAACACAGAATAAGCTATGAAAATGGTTTTTCCATATCTTATCCCATTAAGGAAAAATGTCATTTTATTTTTTTTAAATTGGCTGACCATGATAATATCTTTGAAAAATATTGGAGTGGAAGAGGTCAAATGACTTTACTGTCAAACGGCTGGCATTAGAAAACAACAACAATAATTTTTTGAAAATTTCAAACATAGAAATAAAAATTTAAGATCCTGCAGTTTTAAATCAACTTTCTTATGCAGTAGGACACTGTCTGTAGTTTGATCCTTAGCTATATTAATCAGCTTCATTTTGGTGCAAGAATGATGAAAATGTCTCAATTCTAAGAGCACTTTGTGTTAACATTAGTATTGTAAAATGCTATGAAACTGAACATGGAGGAAAATAATCTACATCCTGAGAGTATGAAAAATTGTAAAACCAAATGCACAGTTTCCTGTATGAAAAATAATGCAATCAAACTCTACTACCAAATTCGAATTTTACACAAAAAATATATAAAATTGACAAAATGTGATGGAACTGCACTTCCAGTTTAAAGAAAGGGCGTTTCTGGTCAATAAAGACTTAACTAAACAAACATCAGAGACAAAAGTTATATATTTTTTAAAACTAGAAAGTTCAAACTTTCAGATGAAATCAATCAATCTTCTTAATGTATCCAGCTGTTTGCTGACAACATAAAGTCCACTATACTCCACTGTAGTCTATTCAGCTGTTGTTTTTCACGAGAAATGAGGGGTATTTTGATTGGTGTTCATTATAGATGCCAGTTACTAGTAGCCAGAGTTGGGGTGTAGTCAATATATACTGCAGGGCTATGTCTTCTGCAACTGGTACTGATGATTTTAATTTACTTCTTTTGTGGTTTATGGATGGACAGTATAGAAGAATGTGTTCCAGATCTTCATCATGATTATTACACCACAGACAAGTAGGATTATCAGAAAGGTGAAATCGGTGTAGGTACAACTGAGTGACAATGTGACCTGTTCTGGCTCTTGTTAAAAATGTTTGAACATGTCTGGGCAAGTTTTTGTACATTTCCAGGTCATTTGGTTTCTTTTGTACAGACTGTAAAATTTTTCCTTTGTCAGAAGAGAGCCGATTGTTGATCCATAGGTTTGTAAAATGAGACTTTACTGAAGGAAAAGCACTGGATAGAGATATCACTTGAAGAGGTCTTGGTTGCAAATATGTTGCCTGTTTTGCAATATTATCAACTTTCTCGCTTCCAGGTATACCACAATGACTAGGTATCCATTGAAATGTTATTTCCTTTTGGAGTTCTTTTAGTTTACTTAGTTGTTTCTGAATTGGAATAATTCTATGTGCATATAGGTTTGGTACATATTTGATTATATTAAATATAGCCCCCTTGGAGTCGGTAAGTATGCAAATAGATTTTTCAGAAATTGGAGTAACACACTGAAGAGCAGCATCAATAGCTAGCAATTCAGTGTCAAGACTGGAGGAGGATGAACATGGTATGAAATAACTTTCATGATATTTTGGAATATAATACCCTGCTCCTGATATCCCATTATTAGGATTTAGAGAGCCATCTATATTTCAGATGAAATAAAAAATAATAAAAACAAAAACTCATTTTTGAAGGAAAATTAAAAATTAAGGGTAGATAAGTACCTTAACTTCTCACCCACCCTGAAGTATCAGAAGGTTTATTTCGTAATCTCTCTCATACTGAGAACGACACTGTAAGCACAAAGACAGAAGAGGTGCGATTATATCATTAAAAGAACATTTTAGTACTGTTCAATAATTGTTTTCATGTAAAACAAGCTATGGTTTTAGTACGTTATTTTTACGATGCTTTATCAACAGCTCACGTTATTTAGCGTCTGAATGAATTGAGGGTGGTAATGCCGGTGAAATGAGTCCGGGGTCCAGCACCGAAAGTTAACCAGCATTTGCTCATATTGGGTTGAGGGAAAACCCCGGAAAAAAACCTCAACCAGGTAACTTGCCCCGATCGGGAATCGAACCAGGATCACCTGGTTTTGCGGCCAAACGCGCTGACCGTTATTCCACAGGTGTGGACTTCAAACTATAATGTTTACACTAAGTAATAAGATAGAGTTCACGGTTCACACCTGTGGAGTAACGGTTAGCGCGTCTAGCTGCGAAACCAGGTGGCCCGGGTTCGATTCCCGGTCGGGGAAAGTTACCTGGTTGAGGTTTTTTCCGGGGATTTCCCTCAACCCAATATGAGCAAATGCTGGGTAACTTTCGGTGTTGGACCCCGGACTCATTTCACCAGCATTATCACCTTCATCTCATTCAGATGCTAAATAACCTAAGATGTTGATAAAGCGTCGTAAAATAACCTAATAAAATAAAAAAAAAAGATAGAGTTCACAGCTGTGGAGTAATGCTTGGCATGTCAGAGCTTGAAATGGGCAGACCTTGGGTGGGACAAGTTACCAGGTTGAATCATTTTTCCAGGATTTCATCTCAACCTATTAAGAGCAAATGCAACCACAGGCGTAACTCAATTGGCTGAGGCTCTTGCCTGCCAATCCTGAGTTGTGCTTGGATGTGGATTCTATTCCCGCTTGGGCTGATTACCTGGTTTGGTTTTTTTTCGAGGTTTTCCCTAATCATAAGGCGAATGTCAGGTAATCTATGGCGAATCCTCGGCTCATCTTGTCAAATATCATCTCGTTATCACCAATTTTATCGACGCTAAATAAACTAGTAGTTGATACAGCGTTGTTAAATAATCAAGTAAAAAAAAAAAAGAGCAGATGCTGGGTAACTTTCAGCACTGGACTCTGAACTAATTTCACCGACATTATCACCTTCATCTCACTCAGACGTTAGATAACCATCACAGCTGATAAAGTGTCGTAAAATAAAATTAATAAAATGGAGTAGATATTATATTTTGAAACCATATGTTCAAGGAAAAACAATTTCCCGCTCATAATGTTTTCCCACTTATAATAATATGCTCTTCACCCGGTTCCTTCAAGAGCATTATATCGAGGTTTTACTGTAGAATGTGTAAAATGTTCAACTACTCCACATTGTAAACATATTTGTGAAAATATTTCCATTCTTTGAAGCTAATGGGTTAATTATTGTCTTGTTTCAACTATATTCAAGACAAATGAGACTATTTTTTTTTTTCAGCCAAAGACTCAACTTTTGTTTTACTTAACATATCCTGCAGTCAGTTTATTAATACAAAAGAAACTTTTTCACAAATATTACATTTGGAAGACTTCTTGTGTGTCGACTATTTAGTGCATACACTTTTGTATACATTGTTATTTCAATTGAAAGTGAGCTTACATAAATGAAAACCTAACATTCTAAATGTGCTAAGTGCCAGCCAATTTTTTTTAAATTTTATTTTATTCAATCAACATGCATTTCGCAGTGTGTTTTTGATCAATATCACAGAAAGTTGTTTTTGGCACTTAGCACATTTAGGATGTTAGGTCCTCAAATGTTACATACTTAAAAATATTATGTAATTGTGATTGTGAAAAAATATTGTATTTCTATGTGCAAATAGTAAGTTTAATGGGCATGAAGCTCCAAATTTCAGGGAAAAATAATTAGTTCCATAGTGATTTACTAAAAAGGAGTTTTCTGTATGTCTACTTGTGACCTATTCTACAATTATTCCATTTTTGGAGGACTTATACAACTGTACTTGATGTATAAGTATTGTAAAGCTGATGACTTCCAAGTGTACAGCGCCAGTACTCAGATCTTATCAATAACACAGAGCATTATTGACCAGTGCGAACATGCTTCTAGCAGTGAAATGGTGGACCAAGATCTCATGAGCTATCTGGAAACAGTCTGGCATGTGTAAATTGCTCCTTCCTGCTCCGTGATGACGAACATTACTGCTGTACATCACGTCATCACGGAGTGAGTTTGCCATTGGCCGAGAAGTGCTTCACGTCTATCAGTCGAGTTGAAAATGAAACAATAAAAGAACTTATAAGAGTAAAAGAGAACTTGGCACCTTCTCTTGTGGTGTCGCCTCCAGATGTAGAGACCCTCAGACTGGACGTAATATTACCTTTCTACTACGAATTTGACAATCCAAAAAATTTCTCAACTCTCCACAATCCATTTGGTCGCACGTTTTTTAATTTGAAGACTGAAGCAGGCAAAATTGTAGGTTTGTGGTGGAGTTCAACACCCTTGGATTACTTTGAACGTCTGATTAGAATATTCAAGAATGTTGTAATTTATATACTCAGAAACACAGAAGCTGTTTCCCAAGAGAACGTGAACTGGGACAATGACATGGTGATACCTCTGGAAGTTCTGGGAAGACTGAACTGGCTGAATCGCAACGTGGATGGACTCAAAGTGCCTTATGATACATTCTACCTGACAGAGCTCACGGAAAAAGTGGACGTCCGAATGGATTACCTCAAGTGGTTGATGACAAAGGATCCGAACTTGCTGCCCAGATTTCCAAGATTGAAACAAAAAATTTATTTTTGCAATTATCCATTCCTGTTTGATGCTCAAGCGAAAACATTGCTACTACAAATGGATCAGTCGAACATCTCTACAGGACAATCCATAACCAAGGCAAGAGCTCAAGTCTATAACTTCAAATTCAACATGTTGATGCTCTTGTCCGAGAGGACAGGATAACAACAATAAGCGATCTTAGTTTATTACTGAATATCAGCCAAGGAAGTATGCATAAAATTTTCCACAACTACCTGTCTGTTCTTATCACTTGTAAAGCTTGTTATTGTAACATTCAAACGGCTGCATATTCACACTAATTGAAAAATGGATGTATGTTAATATAAATTTTTTTACTTAAAATAGTGCATCATTCCTTAAAATATTTAGTATTCGTCCTGAATCATCTTGTATTCTCAGTTTGCAGTGAACCAAAATTTCAATTGAAACATTCAACTAATACACCCCACCTGAACACAATGTCGAGGCCACTGGTGGAGAAAAACAGTTTCAGCCATGAATTGTATACTCAGAAGTCCATATGTTCATTACCATCGATGTTGTTGAAGTAGCTGTTTTAAACATTGAAAAATTCTTGCTCAGATATAGCACTTATAAAACACCCTTAGTACAGTGAGTTTTGTGTGTTTTTTCAGAGTCATATTGCACAAAATTCTTGAAACAAATATATCATGTAAAAGTTTTGCAATCCTTGTGCGTATTTGTGCCTTTGAAGAAAATGATGTGGTGTAAGGCCGAATGCACACAG
Organism: Periplaneta americana; assembly: GCA_025594305.2. Classification (NCBI taxonomy): domain Eukaryota; kingdom Metazoa; phylum Arthropoda; class Insecta; order Blattodea; family Blattidae; genus Periplaneta; species Periplaneta americana. The sequence goes on along the minus strand of JAJSOF020000003.1, from coordinate 17,834,042 downwards.
AATCAGACACATCATGGCGCAATGTGACACAACATTTTGTCTGATGGTACTTGTTTCCTATTTATTTATTATGGTGGGGTGCACACAGAATCAGATGAATAATAATAATAATCTGTAGTATGTCTACTGCTCTGCTCTATAATATCACTCATTACTGATTTAATATACTTTTTATTATTGTTGTGTCATGAAGTAGTCATAAACATACAAAATGACGTTTGTACATTACATTAGTAGTATTTAATTATAAGACACTTTCAATTGTATAGATTTTTTGGTGTCTTAGGCTTCCTTAGAAAATAATAACCAATAAAATAGAATTTCTGATATAGACAGTCTCATTCATTGACGCTATTTTCTAGCCTAGGCCAGTTTTTCAATTCCACACAGCCAACAGATCATTTGTTGCGAGCAGACCGTCTTAAGCTGTTGCGATGCATTGCAAGACACTATAAAGCAAAACATCGCATCGTGAAGAGGGACGCAGCATCTGATTCTGTGTGACCAGGCCTTAAATTCCTATCACATATATAACATTTGTAAAGTTTCATACCTACACAAGTAAATTTGTGCTGAAGATCGAAGAATAAAACGTTTGTCACAAGCATTGCATTTAAAATATTTGCTATGTCAGAGGGTGTCTGTTGTTTAAGATGATCAACAAATGTGATTTCTAAATTGTTCTCGTAGAAATGCTATTGGGGCCAGCACAATCCACATCTCTACGCGTCCCCTTTGCTTGTGCAGGTTGGAGTATGCTACAGAGATCACAGTTTTGTTGCAGGTTTAATTTTCTTTAACTCTTACATCATCTTTGGAATGCAGCTGGATAGACCTGTAAAACCAAAATATAACTAATTACAAGATGGAATATCAGTTTCATAGTTACTTCATGGGACACTACAACAGTGTTCCGCAACCTTTTTTTACTCACGGCACATCCTAGACATCCTAGACTCAACCCGGCACACCAAAATGTTAATGCCCTCAAAAATATATGATGTGACTCTCTTAATATAATTACGTAATGTAATCAAATTTACTATTATTATTATTACTATTATTATTATTATTATTATTATTATTATTATTGTCAAACAGAAATAGATTCTTGCATTTATTAACAATTTATGAACTTTAATTCACTGCAGAAAGTACACATTTGAAGACATTATTACTCAAACAACCATTGTAAAAAATTGCTATTTTTCAGTAGAACAATAAAAATAAATAGAACAACACATGTCAGCTGTTTTCGTACAACTGGTGTTTATCCTTGTGGCTATTGCATCTGACATGGGTCTGTTTGGAGTCTATAAACATTTGAAATAGTAGCAAATGTGTCCTTAACTCAATTTCATTAAAAATGACAAGGGCTGTTTTTGTAATAATGTCTTCATTTCTATTACCAATATTAAAGTAAATAACTCTACTCGTACTTTCAATATGGCTGATCCGCAGCAGAATTGTTGACAGTGCAAGCCTAATTTCTTCATCGATGGATTTGAGTCTCTCCCTCTTTAATGTTTTAATTTCAGTTAACGTCGAGAAGCCCAGTTCACACGTATATGTAGTTAAAAACGACAATAACATTAACTTTTATTACTTCGTGCATCACAATTTTCAGAGGAGATGGCAAAGACTTAGGAACAATGGCTTCGTGGTGAAAGAGGCAATGGTCGCTCCGTATGTTATGATAATACTTCACTTACTTTAGCCACGAAACCTTTCATAGAAATGGCTCCATCTGTAAAACGCTAACGCAATCCTCCCATGTTAATTCACTACGGACCACATATTCATTAGTCGTACGAAATATTTCTTCACCGGTTGCTCGCTCGGGCACTTCTCTGCATAAAAAAAATGCAATTACATCCCCATCAATATATACCGAATGTAGAAAAGAAGTTGTGCGTGACCAGTAATATCGTCAATCTGAAGTGAGAACTTCTGACTGCTCTTTATTTTCTCCTTCATAATGTCTTGGATGTCACTGGACATGTCACTAACTCGGCAGCTGATAGAGAGGAATTTAATTTTTATTAATTTCTTACAATAATAAGTAAAAGTTCGCGTCACACCTTTCACCTTGTGGAGGCACACCGGTTGCTCAACACTGCACTACAACATTCAATATAGTCCTCATGCATTGTTATGCAGTCTAACCTTGATACAACAATTGTCTGGGACTATGAAAATATTATCGTTACTTCAGGCTTACTGTTCTATTGAGGGGCTACGAAATTTTACCCACATTTATGTTCTGAAGAAGAATATAATAGAAGCAAATATAAAACATTACCTACTATGAAATAACATCTTTTCACCATTTGATTACTCTACGTGACTTAAAAATTCAGTTAACGTTCAGGTATGTTTTCTAAAAATCAGTAATTGTACTCTGTCTTTTGGTTTTAACGTTTTAAGCAACAAACGTGTTTCTTATTGCTTCGAACACAATTAGATGGTCCAGTGGTACACTAGAGACATCAAGCTACTTCAACGTCTTCTCCTGTTGCAGTTTGTAAATGCTTACATTCAGGATTAGTTTTACCACTTGCAACTCTGGTCTCTATTCCCTTGAGTTTCTTTATGAATGTTGCGAGTGTTGATTGTGCTAACCTTTTAGCCACTTCACTCTATTTTAGTTTATATCGAAATCACTAAATGCAGCTAGTTTAGTCTCCAAACTGATTGTTTTCGTGCTACATGTGTCGTCATTAACAAGTAAGGTTGCCAACCCTCCCATATTTCCCGAGATCTCACGTATTTAGCCCTAACTTTTAACAGTCTCCCGACTTACATATTTTTCTTCTCTTTGAGCATTTTTTCTCTTATTTTTGCATAATGTAAAAGTCTATTTCAAACATTTAATTTTTTCATGATCGAAGGTGATTTATATTACGGATTTAGTTGTTCCAGAGATACTCTGAAATGTGCAATTTCTGTAGAAGGTAATACTTGCCAGAAATAGTTCCAAGGCTGACAGTTTAAAATCAAACAATGTTAGAGTTAAAGACTCAGAAAAAAAAAAAAAAAACTAGCGAGTTGTTTGTAAGCATACCAGGCAGCAAAGCTCATGCAGAGAGTATTTTCTCTTATGAACAGTAAGTGAATAGATGTTCAAAACAGGAGCACGGAACATCTAATCAAATCAGAACTGTAAATCACAGTCAACTTCAACTAATCATGCAGGGAATGTTTACAATTTTTTGAAACTATTATGCGAGACAAAATGTTTCAAAATACTTTAATTTAAGCCTAAGTGAATTGAATAATTTGCCAGCTTTCTATGTGAAATATTGCAGATTGCTGAGTCTCCCATATTTTTTTTCAAAAACAGTTGGCAACCCTATTAACAAGTAACACTCGAATGTGAAAGGTACCAGTTGCAGGAACCATAAAGACAAATCCTGTTAAGGGTCAAGCACTGTTGAAGTAGGTGGAATCCTTTTGTAATATTAATAATAATAATAATAATAATAATAATAATAATAAAAATAATAATGATTTATTTTAGCTGGCAGAGTTAAGGCTGTAAGGCCTTCTCTTCCACTCAACCAGCAAAAAAGTATATATACATATGCATGAACTTACAAAGAATTCAACAATTTGATTTAGATGAGAGTTACATGTATACAAGAGTTATTTACGAATTAAACAACAAAATACTATGAACTATTAATTAAACACTGAAATAAACTGTGTAGCAGAATTAAGCTAAAATACATAGAATGTTAATATATTTCAAATAATATTAGATAATAGAAAGAGATTATAATGAGACAATTTTGAAAATACAGCACTATCAGGATGATGTCTAAAGAAAGAAGTAACAATGTAGTCAGTGATAGTTTAAATCAGTATGATTGGAGTGAAATGCTAATAAGGTTATCTTTTAAGCTGTTTTTAAAGGTGCTTACTGTCTTGCAGCCCCTAATATTTTGTGACAAGGAATTCCATTGACGCGAGGTGGATACTGTAAAAGATGATGAATAACAATATAACAATATTCTCCATGTACAGAATGCCAAGATTGGTCAACAAAAGTGTGAAAGAAGGTAGACGAGATAATGAAAAACATTTTTAACAATGCAATAGCAAGCGATAGGTGAAATATTGAACATGAAAATCCAGTAAATTAAAAACATTATTATGTTATCATTACATCGGGGTTTCTTCAAAATTTGACCATCATTGTAATGATGAATAAAACTTATTGAGAATATAGGAAATATGCTGGGACTGATCAAATTTATTGTTGCAACAGAGTTTATTGTTATATCAGTTTTTGTTGCATGGAGATTCGAGTGTATACTTATCATTATTCTTTATAAACCACATGTTACTATTAATGAGGTAAAACATGTTGTTGTTTGTTGTTGTTTTCTAATGCCAGGCGTTTGACAATAAAGTCATTTGATCTCTTGCACTCCAATATTTTTCAAAGATATTATCATGGCCAGCCACTGAAGCACAGATTTTGAGGTGTTCCGAATCCATTTCTTGGTTTGAGTTGCACAATGGACAGTTAGGGGACTGATATATTCCAATTCTATGCGGGTGTTTGGCCAAACAATCATGGCCTGTTGCCAATCTAAATGCAGCTACAGACGATTTTCGTGGTAAATCGGAAACTAACTGTGGATTATGATGCAGAGAGTTCCATTTTTTCCCTTGAGATTGTGTTATCAAATTTTGTTTGTTGAAGTCTAAGTATGTAGATTTAATAAATCTTTTCAGAGTAATATGTAGATTTAGTAACAGGTCTGTAAGTAGCATGAAGTAAAACATACATTACTAACATAGCGTAATAGTTTGTCATGCTCTGTTATGTCCTAGCTCACTCTGTGTAACAGTCACAAACATGTTTCATTCAATTTCTATACTGGAAATAGGAAAGGAAAAGAATTCAGAATTTATTTTTTAATAAGAAAGAGGGTGCTCAAAAATCCGGGATGAATGTTATTAAGAGTGGGATGAAAGAAAAAGAGAGGAGAGGGAAAGGACTGTAGCTTAATTTTTTTTAGTGGATTTTTTTATGACACTGTATCAATATCTCAGGTTATTAGCGTCTGAATGAAATTTAGTGAGCTAATGCTGGTGAAATGAGTCCAAAGTGTAGCACCGATAGCTACCTAGCATTTGCTCATATTGGGTTGAAGGAAAACACCGGAGAAAATCTCAACCAGATAATTTGTCCCAACCGGGATTCGAACCCGGGCTACCATGTTTCGCTGTCAGATGCGCTGCTATTTCACAGGTGTGGACAGCTTAAAAATTTGTTTGTATGTTCAGAATATCCATTTTTCTACATTTCAACATGAGTTTCAGTTCGTTCTGCATAAAGAAGGAAGAACTGGACACTATGCTGCAACTTTACAGTAGTAGTAGTAGTAGTAGTAGTAGTAGTAGTAGTTTATTGACATTTCTGGCTTTGAGCCAGAGGCCGTTTTAGGGTCTTATGCGTGCAGGACTCCCTCTCCCCTGCTACTGTACATAAATAACAATAAAAATATATATATATACATATATGAGACTACTTATGCCAGTAGGTGTGTGAGTGCAGTGATTGATTCCTTTTATTTCGGTGTAGGCCTAATTTGTTAATTTGCGATATTCGTAGGGGGCTATTTAGTAGGAATTTAATATACATAGGCTACATATAAGGAATGGTGAACAGAAGAGTTCGGGGCAAAAAAAAATATCAGCTGATAGACAACGTTAAGGTATACGTATCGTATGGGGAGATTAAGAGGAAAGCAAGAAATTGGAAAGAATGGAAAATGCTGGGTTTGCAGTTAAAGACCTGCTCTTGGGCAGAACACTGTGCCTGCATTACATACATATTTTTTAAGATTTTTAAGTTTCCCTTTCCAGTGGCAGAAGCGTCAGAATGGTTATGGAGACTTTCATGAGGTAGAATTATTTTATTGATCTGCCTCTCTGTTGCTGTCGTGTCCTCTCAGACAGTATTCAAATTTCCAACACGTGTTTGCGGTTTTGTTTGTGTTTTAGTTTGGTGGTTGGGGCTGGTGGTAGTTGTAGAGAAGTTTCTCCAGTGTTGTTCTGTTGTTTCTGTTCGGTGGATTTGCGAAGATGTGTTGTGTACATACGCGATTCACTGCCAAATGTGTGTATTTCCTGTTTATGTTGTTTAGATGTGTGAAGAGTGGCTTCGTTTTTGTCGTAGTGTAAACTGTGTTGTTTCTGGTGCGTTTGTGTAGGTGGAAGATTTGGCGGAGAATTCTTCTTTCGCAGGTTTCGAATTTTGATTGGGTCGTTGGAGGGGCTTGTGTGAGGAAAATGGAGGGATGTATGCATAGGGATCGAACCAATGCTTTGTATAGGTGGAGGAGTGTTTCGGTTATACAGCCGGGTCGATTGATGCCACTTCCTCCAGGTTTCTTTAGCTACTTCGGTCCAGGAGAGTTTGGAGGTGAAGGGTATTCCTAGATATGTGAGATTTATATCTCATGCCAAAATTCAATTATGGAACCCAAAAGATACCATAAACATGGGGATTCTTTCTTTGCTATAGTACTCACGTATCAGTCAAGTCAAATTCCACTGTTACATCTGAAGTTTCTAGCTTCTTAATGCTGTCCTCATGCCATGGCTCTTCCTAAACAAAGAAAAAAGACAGTGAATAGCCGTGCGTGTGGATCAAGAGCTAGTGCTGGCTTTCTGTCTAGGCGGCTCAGGTTCGAGCCCGTCAAGTAGTGACAGAATTTCTGGTGGCCAAAGCCGATGCTGCAAAGGGGATTACGGGGTACTCATGTTCCACTCCTTCATTCCACCAATACACTTCACATTCCCCACCTACATCAGCTGAAATAGTTAAAAATAGTCTGAGGTGAAATGCTGAAGTTAGTACAGTGACTGACTGAAGGTAGGTTATTTTACGATGCTTTATCAACATCTTAGGTTATTTAGTGTCTGAATGAGATGAAGGTGATAATGCCGGTGAAATGAGTATGGGGTCCAGCACCGAAAGTTACCCAGCATTTGCTCATATTGGGTTGAGGGAAAACCCAGGAAAAAACCTCAACCAGATAACTTGCCCCAACCGGGAATCGAACCCGGGCCACCTGGTTTCACAGCCAGACGCGCTGACCGTTACTCCACAGGTGTGGACAAGTTAGTACATGTCCCCAATGATGATACAGAGGGGGGTTGGGAGGACGAACCCATTGCACTATGCACCTAGGGCAGCCCCCTCCATGCATTGCCAGCCAGCACATGATGGACATTATGAAATGAGAATGAAGTGGAGGGTTGGCAGAATGTTGTAAATGCCCATGTATTGGGGAAACAGGAGAATTCCAGGAAAATTATGAATTGCAGCGTTATCTGCCACAAGTATCACTATAGATTTTTCACATAAAAATCCGTCAGGCAGGGACTTGAACATGGGCCGCCTGCATGTCAGGCCAAAGGTGTGACCACTTAGCAAAACATAAGCATCAAGAAATGTCTTTCCTGTGTAAGAAATATGATAAATAAGAAATATTTAATTTCATAACTGATAAAAGGAGATACCCATTTCTGATTATGAAAGCAGAGAAACGCAAAATATAGGAATATGTATGGTAAGACTTTCCTGTGTTAAATTGAATGTACCGCGTTTACAAGTTTCGATCTATTTATGTGTCATCTTCAGAACTGGTCGTTGTTGGTCTTGGCACCACTTGTTCTGTTTCCTGTGAGGGTGTGTTCCTGTGGTATAGTGTAGAGTCAAAGAGTATGTGTGTTTTGAAGTTGAGTTGTGTGTTGAGAATTTCGTTGGGGTGTGTTTTTGTGTGTCTGTATATTTCATATTGTTCTAGTGTGTTTAGTTTCTGGCTTTTTCGTTGGATGTGTAGTATTTCTATGTCTGTGTTGATGTCTCTGTGGGTGTGGTTAGCATTTGTGATGTGTTCTGCATATGTGGAGGTGTTTTGTAATTTTGTTATGGCTGTGATGTGTTCTTTGTAATGTGTTTGAAACGATCTGCATAATCACAAAAAACATAAGAATACAACACAAACACAAGAACACAAAAAACATAAGAATACAACACAAACACAAGAACACAAAAAATACATCACACTAACATACGAAAACAAAAACACACACAAAATTGCAACCTCATTCAAGAAATTAAATTACAACATCGCATACAGAACAAATAACACTCTACAAAAACATCTCAACACACAAACAACACAAACAAACAAATACAACCACACAGGCGTATACAAACTCAAATGTAACACCTGCAACAACTTCTACATAGGACAGACAGGCAGATCGTTTCAAACACGTTACAAAGAACACATCACAGCCATAACAAAATTACAAAACACCTCCACATATGCAGAACACATCACAGATGCTAACCACACCCACAGAGACATCAACACAGACATGGAAATACTACACATCCAACCAAAAAGCCAGAAACTAAACACACTAGAACAATACGAAATATACAGACACACAAAAACACACCCCAACGAAATTCTCAACACACAACTCAACTTCAAAACACACACTCTCTTTGACTCTACACTATACCACAGGAACACACCCTCACAGGAAACAGAACAAGTGGTGCCAAGACCAACAACGACCAGTTCTGAAGATGACCCATAAATAGGTCGAAACATGTAAATGAGGTACGTTGAAATTTAACACAGGAAAGTCTTACCATACCGAAGTGATACAGCGTTAAAAGTTGTGTAATCAAGATGCAAAATATAGTATTATTACTTACAATTGATAGAGATTCCTCTGCTTCTCCATTTTTTAAGTCATTCTTGATAGCCGTTGCTTTAATTTTGGGTTCAATTTTAGCCATATCAATGATAACATCATCCTTACTGTTTGCAGTTAAAGAGTTAGTGTCTGGTTCTACATTAACTATATTAATGGCAACTGGGTCTTCATCTGTCACAGCCAAAGAGTCAATTTCAACGTCATTTTCACTTAAATGAAAATCTTCGTGAGTTGAAGTATGTCTCAGAAGGTCACTAAATCGTAAGAAGCTACTCTCACAAACATCACATTTGAAGGATTTGTTGCCTTTATGACTCAATGCATGTTCCCGGAGTGATCCCAAACGTTGAAAACTTTTATCACAAAAGTTGCACTTATGAAGCTTTCGAGTCTTTTTACATTTCTGGGTGTGTAAGTGCCATTGCAAAGATTTCCAATGCACATATTTTTTGCCACAAATATCGCAAGTGAAATTCTTTTCCTTTTTGTTCGTATTATGTTGCGTTTTTTTGTGTTTTCGAAGTTGAGCACGTCGCATAAACATTTTCCTGCATATATCACATTCGAATTTCTTCATGTTTGCATGAGTCAGTGTGTGTATTTTAAGTTCATGGAAGCTTGCAAAAAATTTTCCGCAAGTGTCACATTTCAGAGACCTTGCAACTGTGTCAGAGGGAGCCTGCTGTTTAGGATTAGGTACTTCGCCAAGAAATGTGATTTCCAAATCATTCTCGGTTTCTGCAGGTTGGGGTATGCTAGAGAAATTTACAGATTTGTTGCGGACTTCATTTTCTTGGATTGTTATATTATCATGAGAATGCAGCTGTGTCAACCTGTAAAACAAAAGATGACATAATATCATTCTCGTAGTTGCTCCATGGAACAACAAAGACAGTAAGAATTGGATGGAAGTTTACTAATACATGGATGACAAATGACAAGTCTTAGTAATTTCTGTTGCATAATACAATTTTACTAATTTGTCATAACATGCACATTTTACAAATGAAAGGCAGCCATATTAACAATTTCTGTTTTAGAATACTGTGCAGTCCACACCTGTGGAGTAACGGTCAGCGCGTCTGGCCGTGAAACCAGGTGGCCTGGGTTCGAATCCCGGTTGGGACAAGTTACCTGGTTGAGGTTTTTTCCGGGGTTTTTCCCTCAACCCAATACGAGCAAATGCTGGGTAACTTTCGGTGCTGGACCCCGGACTCATTTCACCGGCATTATCACCTTCATATCATTCAGATGCTAAATAACCTAGATGTTGATATAGCGTCGTAAAATAACCCAATAAAATAAAATAAATAAAATAAATACTGTGCAAAAATTAATGTTAGGAATGCTAAAATCAGTTTTATTTTATATTGCATTAATTTAAGTATTATTTCATGTTGCATTAATTGTACTGTATGACACACACAACTTTATTGCTGCCCTATATTCCACCTAGGAACAATAGGATATGAGAAGAAGAAGATGACACACACAAAATATTCAATATTTGTGTGTTTCATTGCTGTAAAAATGGAGTAAATGATCTTCCCATCATGTTTCTTGATAAATTAAGAAAAGAAAAGAGTACTGTATATTATTTGAACGGTTTTATTTCAATTCGACGAAGAAAGTAAAATCAAATAAATGAAATGTGCTCACATGCATGCTCAATCAATAGGTCTGGTACCACAGAATAGGGGTTGGAAATACATGCGAGACTCAATTCGGCCGAACTTCAGGAAGAGAGCTATGTTAGAACTATATATTTACATATCTTTAAAATGAATCTTATTACTAATTGTTAAATTATTGAAAAAAATATAGTTTGATTATTTTTTAAAATAGCCTACTCTGGGTTGTAGGGAAAATCCTATGTTACAGGACGTACTAGTAAATAGGGCTTTGCTGTAGCAAGCAATGTCTCAAATTTAATTCTTGACATGCGAAATCTTTCTTTAAACTGGAATTCTGAATTACCTCCTCTGCCTAGTATGAATTTTTCTTCACTGTTTCTACCTCAATATGAAGTCATTAGCAATATTAAAAATGTTATGCAAATCTAGTCTTTCAGGTGAAGCTCCCTGTAAAGCAGATTTGAATAATTCAAATCTGCTTTACAGGGAGCTTCACCTGAAAGACTAGATTTTCATAATATATACGTCACTGTGTACGTTATCAGAAAACCACAATTCCAAAGTCACACAGAGTTTGTGTGCACTCGATGTGGGTCTCTGACATTTCGTCAGCCCACGCGAGTTGTGTGGATATAAAGGGAAAAGTTGAGATGGTGTCGGGTGGAGTTCCCGGATAGCTCAGTTGGTAGAGCGCTGGTACGTTCAACCAGAGGTCCTGGGATCGATACCCGGCCCCGGAACAATTTTTCCCTTGAAATTATTAAAAATGTTATTTCTGCACTTTTTAGAAAGTTTTTCAAATACAAAAGATTAGTAGAAAACATTCACGCGATTATAACTATTTTACAAAATATTACAAATTTTATGCAGCATTTCTTTGGTAAAACAAACAAATCAGTAATTAGTAGTGCTTATCACTTGTCACATATTTACCAATACAGAGTGGACAGTGACCTCTGCACCAAAATTTAAGAGGTGATCTAATGTTAAATATAACAAAACTTTTATTATACTTTTCCTTCGATGAAGCACCGTTAAGCAGCAAAAAAAAAAGTCTTTGTCCAATGTTTGCAGTGCTCTATTGCGGTAATGGCCCGAAAGAAATGGCTGATTGCTATATAAGCAGACAGGTAAAAATAACCTGAACAGTTAATCTCTTGAATCTTTTTTTTTTTTTTCCTTTTTTTGCAAATTAAACTTAGCCATGAATTTAAACTGAATAATAGCGAAAGTCGTTGAAATAAATCTTGCAGCGGAGTACAGCAGAGGGGGCGGGGAAGGTAAGGAGTGCAGGCCGTGCTTGCTTAGCATTATTGCAGTAGCCGTGATGTTGCCAAATGCTTCATAGAAACATAACGATTTCCTCTAAAATGGTGAATGTTAAAGAAAAACTTATTTAGATTTTCCAAATCTCTCCTCATGATCTATTACCAGTTTAATTTTGATGCAGAGGTTACCATCCACCCTGTATAGATTTATGCAAGAAAAATGACCTTTTTTTTTTTTTTTTTTTTACGAATTTGTCGCTAGTAAAGACAGCAATATTAGCTTCGTGGAATTGGCCTCAGAACATCAAATACGATCCTCTTGCACTGTTATATATTAATCATTTCCGTTGTAATGCATATCTTGCTATTAAGCAAGCAAAATATATACTACTGACATAGCATCCACAAAACTTGTTATCAAGCTGTCTTAGATCATGTTCTGCATTGTATAGATACACATTAGAATTAATTTATTCTTATGCAAATTGCTACACTGAAAGCAAAGAAAGGAAATGAACACCGAATTGATATTTCAATCATAAAGGACTTAAAAACTGTGCGCTACTATGGAATTTTGTACCTCATGTTACACTTAAATTCTTCACTATACTCACGTATCAGTCACTATCACATCTGGCATTGTATCCTGGGTGCCTTCCTCATTCCGTGACTCTTCCTAAACAAAGAAAATATGTTTGAGGTAGTGAATGTAGTAGCAAGAAGGCCATGGGTATAGCCCAGGCTAATCATCCAAGGCTACATTCGAGCACCGGGTTTGAATCACGTTTGAAGTTATTACGTGGCTCAGTTTTCTCCGATGTTTCCTCAAAATGTAAAGTGAATGTCACGTTACCCTTCGAAAAATCATCGGATTCATCATGCAATTACTAATCAATTACAACAATGCTAAATAAGTTCCCAGTTCTGAGAGCATCATGAAATATGCAATGAAAATAACAGGAACTGAAAAACGGATATTTTATAAAAATATGAATGAATAATTATGATACCAATTTGCCATATATTTTATAATTTGTAAGGATCCTACTTTATGGTACATAGGTTGAGGTGGGGAGTGACTGAAACCTAAATGCAATTAACACTTGTTTTAAACTTCCCCCTCAATATTTAAATTGACGTGTTTATTGTTTAAATTAAATCTAATTGAAATAAATAGTTATTTAGCATGAGAAGTTTTGAAATGAAAGCAATGTGCGATTCATTATAGCCTCGTAACATTAAGTGAATTGCCAGTTTAAGGAAAAAACAAATTAATAATAATAATAATAATAATAATAATAATAATAATAATAATAATAATAATAATAATAATAATAATAATAGAGCAGTTTGGACTTTTTTCATTGCAAGTTATCAAAAATATATGTGCGGTACACACAATGTTTGAAGAGTGGATCTCTCTTCATCTTTAGGTGAAAAGGAACCTACTCTGGGAATTGTTACAAACAGCTAACCTGTCTGATTAATCCAAGTAGGTTTCACCTGAAGACGAAGAGAGATCCACTCTTCGAAACGTTGTGTGGTTATATATTTTTGACAACTAGCTATGAAAAAGTCCGAACTGCTCAATTACTGAACAATTCACTGTTGCTCTCCCCCTCATTTAGATCAATAATAATAATAATAATAATAATAATAATAATAATAATAATATGGCGTGGCTCAGTTGGTTAAGGCGCTTGCCTGCCAGTCTGAAGTTGCGCTCGGGCGCGGGTTCGATTCCCGCTTAGGCTGATTACCTGGTTGGGTTTTTCTGAGGTTTTTCCCAACTGTAAGGTGAATGCCAGGTAATCTATGGCAAATTCTCGACCTTATCTCGCTATCATCAATCTCATCGACGCTAAATAATCTCGTAGTTGATACAGCGTCGTTAAATAACCAACTAATAATAATAATAATAATAATAATAATAATAATAATAATAATAATAATTTATTGCTAGAACAAACATACAATCCGTGGTGCTACAGCCCACAAGGGGCCAAGACCGACCAGCTGCCTGCTGGCCTCACGGCCACATGCCAAAGCAGAGGTGGACGATCATCCAACCAGAATGGAGATATCGTGTGGTTAGCACGATGATCCCCCCAGCCATCACAGCTGGCATTCGCAATCGGATTTCACTACCTATTGTAGCTCCCCAAGTGCTTCACGATGCTGGATGGACACTGGTCCCATACACTGGCTGAAATTTCATGGGAAAATTTCTTCCCCCATGAGGACTCGAACCAGCGCGCATTCCGTAACGTGAGTCCTAGGCAGGATGCCTTAGATCACGATGCCACGGCGCGGGACAGAACAAAGATACATATTTTTTAATACAAAAATCACTGTAGTACCCCCAGAAAGAGTACATACTCGTGCTCATCAACTTGGTACCTTCATTACTTTCATTATATTAATATTTAATCAGACTGAAATTGATGACATTTCCTGGAAAATTACAATTTAATGGGTCCAGTATCCATCCATAGTATACTTCATGGCTGTATAGAATACAAAGCTTAAACACAAACTGGTTTTCATTTGATATATGCAGCTGCTGTTCTAATGCAAAATTCAACAATTTTCATTAAGGAATAACTTTGATATCATGTGCTACAGTGTAATCCAGCAAATTACAATCGTACTAATGCCCAAGTCAGTGCTGCCATATTTAGCAATAAATACAATGATGAGGTTCAACAGGGCATTAAAAATAATTTTTTTGTTATTTAATACAGCCAGAGCATCCAATGTATTATGATGGCAGATGTAAATGCCTACATACTGGGGAAACGGGAGAATCCTCGAAAAATGCTCATCTGTGACACTGTCCATTGCTGCAAGTTTCATTATGAATTTTTCATACGAAATATCACAGGCTGCCTGCATGACAGGCCAAAAATCTGACCATTCAACACCATAGTGTTTAAGAAATACCTTTCTTGTGCAAGAAATATGACAGATAGGGAAACAGGTAAAATAAAAGGGAGTATGCTTTATTGATTATGGAATCATAATAGTACATTATGCAACGAGCCTATAATGGTAGTAATTAAGACGCGAGTATGTTTGTTTATGAAATGAGCGCAAGCGAGTTTTATAATTTTCATACAAGCGTCTTAATTACCATTATAGGCAAGTTTCATACGACTTTTTATGCTCGACCATATTCCTAACTTGAAATTATTCATAAGTATTCATGTTATGGTTATGTGAGGAGCGGAACTGACCTGAATTGTGAGATGTGCGCAGACGCGAAAGTATTGATTTTTTCCGAGGCACGAATGTCATTGACCTTGATATAATCTAGAGAATAACATGAACATTAGTCTTGATATAACCTGGAAATTGATTTAGAATTGAAAAACGAGATGACAAATTGAATTTATTTGAATATTATTTACAATTAACGCTAATTATTATAGTAACAGAACATAACCTTCTGCGACAGTATTGGATTTCCAGCCTCCGTCACTTTTCGCTAATTGTCTTTCAATTGCATATCCGAGAATAATCGATACTTGCGGTTTTATAATGGTACAATGGTGATTTCTCGTTGGCTGAACAACTGAATTATAATGAATAGGTGTACTTTAATGTGGTGCATTAAAGGGCTGCTACCAGGAGTATAATTACTACATTTCGGCATGGTCGAGCATAAAAACAAAAAAAGTATGCTGTAATTACTTACAATTGAGAGCGATTCCTCCTCTTCCTCATCTGTGTATTTATTGTTGTCTTCATGACTCAATGCATGCTGTTGAAGTTGTTTCAAATATACATAACTCTTATTACAAGAGTTGCACTTATGACGCCTGTGAATAGCATAATGTTTACTAATACCACGTTGATGTCCAAAAATCTTTCCACAGATGTTGCATTTAATTCTACAACTCCGACTTTCTGAGTGTTGTTGCAAAGAGATGAATTCCGCAAAAGTCTCTCCACAAATATGGCATGCGTAATTCTTGCTATTTTCTTTGTGTGTGGATTTGTGTCTTTGAAGATTAACACGTCGCACAAAACTCTTCTCACATATATCACATTCAAAAGCCTTCACGTTTGTACGAGTCAATGTGTGTTTCTCCTCTTCCCCATTTGTGTATTTATTGTTGTTTTCATGACTCAATGTATGTTGTTGAAGTTGTTTGAAATATTTAAAACTCTTATTACAAGTGTTGCACTTATGATGCCTGTGAGTAGCATAGTGTTTAATAACACCACGTTGATGTCGAAAAATCTTTCCACAGATGTTGCATTTAATTCTACAACTCCGACTTTCTGAGTGTTGTTGCAAAGAGATAAATTCCGCAAAAGTCTCTCCACAAATATGGCATGAGTAATTATTGCTATTTTCTTTGTGTGTGGATTTGTGTTTTTCAAGGTCAGCATGTTCCATGAAACTCTTCTCACATATATCACATTCAAAAGCCGTCACGTTTGCATGAGTCTCCTCTTCCTCTTTTGTGTATTCATTGTCGTCCTCATGACTCAATGCATGTTGTTGAAGTTGTTTCAAATATATAAAACTCTTATTACTAGAGTTGCACTTATGACGCCTATGAGTAGCATAGTGTTTACTAACACCACGTTGATGTCCAAAAATCTTTCCACAGATGTTGCAATTAATTTTACAACTCCGACTTTCTGAGTGTTGTTGCAAAGAGATAAATTCCGCAAAAGTCTGTCCACAAATATAGCATGTGAAATTGTTGCTTTTATCTTTGTGCAAAGACTTGTGTCTTTGAAGATTAAAATGTCGCGCGAAACTCTTCTCACATATATCACATTGAAAAGGATTCACGTTTTTATGAATGAATGCGTGTTCTCGAAGTTGATGGTATCGTGGAAAAATCCTACTACAAGTGTCGCATTTGAAAGGCCCTTCAGGGGGTTTCTGTGGTTGATTTTGGTGATTGGTAACTCTTTTGTTAGAAAATATGATACTTATATATTTCTCAATCGAAGTGCTATCTGAACAAGTACTGTTCACATCTCTAAGTGCCTTATTCCTTTCTGCAGGTTGGCTTGTGGTGGGGTTGCATGCATCACTTTCTTCTTTGGGTCTCACATCGTGGGGATGCACCTGTAAAGGCCTGTAAATCAAAGGTAAGTAATGTATTTGTACCGAATTTGTATTTGTTACATACTACAGAACAAAATTAATACACAGAATAGATGTAGCGCACACCCGTCTAAGCAAGCTCGTGTCCAGGGCAGTTCCTATAAATAATAATTTTCTACTGAAATACAATATAGTAATAAAAATTCAATAAAAATACAGAATTTCAATGCAATAATTAGGCCTACTACAGCTAAGAAAAGGATCACCTTTCTCTCTGCCTTAACATAAGAAAAACATAAGGATCCAACAACTCGAAACTGATGAAATTCTAAATATTGCAATACATGATGGCAAATGAAGATCATCCAACTGTTTAAATATTACTGGTACTACTGTTGACACGATTAAGTTTGGTCACTGTAATGTTTCTAATGTTTCTGATTTTATTTGTTCTACCGGCTTATACAAGGCATCTGGTTCAAGCCATTCATAAATTGTTTTAGGCATCACGCACAACACAACTAGAGGTGGACACACAATTCTTTTCGCCGTTGGAATTCCCTAACTTGCACCACTTGTATTTTACGATGAAACAGAGAAAAATTCTCTCCGGCACCGGGATTTGAACCCGGGTTTTCAGCTCTACATGCTGATGCTTTATCCACTAAGCCACACCGGATACCCATCTTGGTGTTGGACAGAATCGTCTCAGTATGTACTTCGGTACATTAATATAATATATATGATATGTGTAAATCACTTCGTGATTTAAGATGGCGCTTATTCTGTCGGATCCCGGCCAACTAGTCACTCATAACGAGTGCACCTCAGCACATGTGTGGACTTCAGTCCTACGTTCATAGATATCTATGACGTAGTGCAGAGGGCGGCCACTAGAGGGAACCCAAGAGTTGGAACTTAAACTGAGATGATTCTGTCCGACGCTGGGGTGGTATCCGGTGTGGCTTAGTGGATAAAGCATCAGCACGTAGAGCTGAAAACCCGGGTTCAAATCCCGGTGCCGGAGAAAATTTTTCTCTGTTCCATTACTCTTTCACCGTATGATGACACAGAATATCTGCATGGAAATATCATATGTACTTCAGTACATTAATATAATACTTGTATTTTAGTTTTAGTAACGATTGGAAACAGCCAGAATAATACATAGACATAGGTTCAGTAGACTAATTGATACATTAACTCCTACAATGCACCTCAGTAAAGAAACAAACATTTATAATACGTGGATCTCTCGAGGATAGTTCACGGCTCTTAGTTAGAGTGATATTTTCGTATGAATGTTTCGACTACTTGAGAGGGTTCGATATTCGGTCCTTTCTTTCATACTTTTTAATTTCGAACTTCGATTCCAGATAATTATAGAATATTATATATTCATGTTTCTAGCTGCTTAAATAAATTTTGAACAAAGTGATACGGCTTAATGTAAGTACTTCATTACACAAAAAGTTATCATGTGCCTTTCTCGCCTTATACTACAGACAGAATAAATAGATGGGTTTTTGGTTTGATATGCAAATGGCTCACCTTTCTGTCACTCTGCTCGAATGTTAGTTATTGACAAGTGCTCGTCTGTAATATTACCGTGCTACAGTTTGTTCGCAAATACAGTATATCTCATAATAATAATAATAATAATAATAATAATAATAATAATAAACAGTATTTTTAAATACCAATCATCCAAGTACTGTAATTGCTATCACGTCTCAGTCACACCCTGATACCAGAAGCCATACTTAAGGTGTTATTTATCAAATTCACTGTTTCTTGAAAGAACAGTGAGGACATTAAAAGTATCGTATCATCAACACAGTCAGTCACTGTCAAGACCTGTGACGTTTCTTTACAATCGGTCCAGATAATTTGTGCAGAAGGGAGGAGAATAAAAAAAAATGATTATCCTGTGACGCCATTTTTTTTTTCCCCAAACAAGAAGGTAGAATATAAGAAGCCTGATACTGATAACGACGATTTCCATCATACATATTTCCTTAAATATACACTTGTGATGATATAAATAATTTATATAATGTGTATAGCACCTAAAATTAATTTTGTAAATTATATTGGTAATTTTATGTACCGGTATGTATTAATTTAGAAAATACGCGGACAGATGTATATAATACGGAATTTTACATTTAAATTAATAATACAGTATTTTTTTTTTCTTTTAGATATTGTAACATTTCATTTTATAATCTATTCAGCTGTTTATTTAAGACATTAACAATGAAAAATTATTTCATTATTTAGATCGTTATTTAGACCATTATTAAGTTAATTTAATTTTCTTAGCAATTTTTCACAGAATAAGGTAATTTTTTTAATTTGTATGTTAAATATATCTCTGTCAAATGGAGTATTATATTGTACTTCATATTCTTTACTGCTGAATTTTTAGAAGCACCAGTATTAGTTACAATTAGATAATAGTATATTACGATACCGGTACAAATTTGGGAAGTGCTTTTTACGAAATCGAGGGAAAGTTTGAAAAATGAGCACAGAGAGTTTTTCAATTTCCAAGATTTTGTAATGCACTTTGCAAACGTACTGTATAACATTTTTGCACGATATTTTTAAAATTGCAAATACAATATAGTTTGCATTAAAAATTTAGAGCAGTATTATTCCAAAGCCTTCCCAAACTGCACTGTAATAGTAACTAAGTAACAATAAGTGCACTTTAATGGGCCTATTTCAGTATACTTTTATATTATGAAGAATGGTTTCCCTAGCAACAAGTGTCTGTGTGGGAATTCTAACTTTCAAGGTCTAACAGCAATAGCTGTAAGTACAGCAAAAAACACGATCGTGCAAAAATACGAGGCCTGTCTAAAAAGTATCTGACCTTAAATTTTCCCGCGCAAAGTAGTGATTCTAAGGCGGCGCCACTGTGCACAGTGGAAGGAGGAACCGTAATTCGCATGCTTGAATTTTTTCACCGCATTCGCTTGTGCCAGTCACTGGCTGGTGGTCGCCAAGTAAGGTGCTGTTCTAAGTGTTTGTCGGATTTAGTTTTCTCGCAAGATGACTGAACGAATTGAGCAAAGATACTGCATCAAATTTTGTCAAAAGCTTGGTGATTCTCAAAGTCAAACAATTCGTAAGATTCAGCAGGTGTTTGGGGAAGATGCGATGGGTGTAACACAAATTAAGGAGTGGTTCAACCGATTCAAAGATGGCCGCACATCAGCGGAGAGTGAGCAGCGTTGTGGCAGGCCCAAACTGCTCGGGGTGCAGCTGTTGTTGAGAGGGTGCGAAATTTGGTGATGGCAGATCGTCGTTTGACCGTGCGGGAGATTGCCGAAGAGGTTGGAGTGAGTAAAGATTCTGCACATGCAATTTTGCGTGATGATTTGAACATGAACCGAGTGGCTGCGAAATTCGTGCCCAAGTTGTTGTCCTCGGAACAAAAAGACCTCCGTCGTGACGTTGCACAGGACCTTTTGGACACCGCCAACACTGATCCTGGGTTTCTGAACACCGTGATAACTGGAGATGAGTCATGGGTGTACGGGTACGACCCAGCAACAAAAAGACAATCGTCGCAATGGAAGCATCCCGAGTCTCCAAGGCCGAAGAAAGCGCGGCAGGTGCGAAGCAAACTCAAGGTGATGCTGACTGTTTTCTTTGATGTCCGTGGAATTGTGCATCACGAATACGCACTGGAAGGACAAACGGTGACAAAGGAGTACTATCACGATGTTCTCCGGCGACTCCGTGATGCAGTTCGGCGCAAAAGACCAGACATGTGGACGGCGAACAACTGGCACTTGCATCACGACAACGCCCCCGCACATTCATCCCAATTGATCCACACTTTCTTGGCCAAACATGGAATTACAACCATTCGCCAACCTCCCTACTCTCCAGACCTGGCTCCTTGCGACTTCTGGTTGTTTCCAAAATTGAAGACACCACTGAAAGGATCCCGTTTTCAGAGTAGAGAAGAGATAATGCGGAACGCGACGACAGAGCTGAACACCATTCCAAAAGAAGACTTCCAGAGATGTTTCCGGCAGTGGAAGGATCGGTGGGCTAAGTGTGTGCAAGCACAAGGGGCCTACTTTGAAGGGGATTAGGGTCCCAACCCCGTCAGGTATTTGAAATATTTTTTCTGGCTAAAGGTCGGATACTTTTTAGACAGGCCTCGTATATTACGTTTGGGGATAAATTATTAGCATCATAAAATGAAATATTATTTAATAGGTTGTCAATAATACATTAACTTGTGTAGATATAGCTGTGACTGGCGACTTTCTTATCGATTTTTTTTTCATTGGTATAGGCTATTTCAACACTTCTTGTATTTAATTGTTGCTGATTGCAATAATATAGACGCGTAAACAAATGTAGACCGAATGAAACTCACTGCATAGAATCAGAAGAGTGCTGAGTGCATAATTTATAAAATGATGTTTTGTATTATAAGTATTGTGTTATTTGATTTTTATTAAGCTAAGCCATTCGTAAATGTGCTTTCATTACAAACTCGTTCATGTTATAATAATATATACATATTCCACACACAGTAAAAATACATTAATTTTTTGTGCTTTAATTTTGAATTTTATCATGATTCATAAAGTTGGTAAGTATATAAACATTATTTAGTGTTTACTATTTCAACACAATATTCTGAAAATACATAAATACAAAATATTTGTGCGTAATACTAAATATTTGATTTGTATTAGATTTACATTACATTTTATTACATCTGCGAAATATTATAAATGATAATATTGAGTAAATAACATAGGCCCTATTTGTAATTACTAAAAATCACGTTATTATTTTATTTTTTAAGTTTTCTTATAGTGCAAAACGTATGTATGTATGTATGTGTATCTAATGCCCACTTCACTTGCGTGATTCGGGTTCCGCATACTGTGGATAGATGACAGGACTGTGACCCATTTTAAAGTTGCACATCACTTCAGCTGGCCACATTATGCATGATGTGTATCTGTGAAGAGTTATGTCATATGCTAGGTTGAGTGTATGCGTAGGGAATGGGTGAGGATGATGATGAAGTCGAGGAAGGAAGAAGGGGAAACCCGGTGCCGGCACGTAGCCTACTCCTGTCAAATAGCACTAAGGGGGCCGCCAGGCTTAACATCCCCGTCCGACGGACAAATCACTATCAACAGTGATATATGTCTTCTCTTCTTCTCTTCATATGCACTGCAGAGAGATTTGGGATTTAACCCAGGCATATTGGTGCACAATCTAGTGATTAGAAGTTGTGCACTGCCATCTCTCCTAGTCCCGAGGTAAAAATTTT
This sequence comes from Periplaneta americana, assembly GCA_025594305.2. Lineage (NCBI taxonomy): Eukaryota > Metazoa > Arthropoda > Insecta > Blattodea > Blattidae > Periplaneta > Periplaneta americana. Next base: position 17,811,989 of record JAJSOF020000003.1, on the reverse strand, counting down.
ACATGAAAACTTCTGATCCCACTGGGAATCGAACCCGGGCTGGATAGTCTAGAGGCAGATGCGTTACCACAGAGCTAACTCAGTGGACAGTGCAAAAGTGTGAATGGAGGAGAAAGTTATTCCGTTTGTTATTATTGTTAAGCATATTTCATTAGAAACAGGACATTTTCCACAGAAGGACTTACAGCCTATATAGGCTATATTTTTAATACTGATTTCCAGGTCATGTTTTTTCCAACAATATTTAAGTTCTATTTTAAGTACTGGAGATCATTCCTCATCACACATATCAATGTCCCAAATGCTGTATTTCGTAAGTTTTTTTTTTTTTTAAGAAGACAAACTACGTAAGGTTTATAACTTTGCTTCTTACAACACAATTGAAACAAGGAAATGAAAAATGTATGTGATACTTACATCTCTGACAAGCTACTTTCCTTCTTCATGTCTAGAATCACGACCACTTTCATACTATGCAAATTCCATGATGCTTCCTAAAGAAGAAAAATGTTACTGAGATTAAGTAAATATAACAGGTACTTCATCTCACCAAAAAAATTGTAATCTTGTAAAATCTTGATTTGTTCCAAATCTTATAGCTTCAATGCTAATGTAAGATTTATGGAATAAATACAACAAAAGAAATGAAAAAAAAAAAAGAAACACAAATGTTTCATAAAAGTATAAGAACACTTTAAAAATTGTACTCTGAAATATTTGTAAACATGTATAAGGTGTTACGAAAAAAACACCAGCAATATATCTACATGGTGTGTGGATAAGCTTCAGGGCTTCTACCACGTTGTCTTGGTGAAGATGGCCACAACACAGCGGTCGAAACGTCAGCCAATAACACAAAGACAACGCGGTAGATATCCTGAAGCTTATCCACACACCATGTACACCAGCCGCGGAAGCCTACGCGAACAATATATCTACAAGTTGTTTTTGTAAAGAGGAAAGGTTTCTGCCAAACATACATTCAGTTTGCTACTGATACTGTCAAAAATGGCGGATACTACAATTTTAACACAAAACTGAGTAACATATCAATTCACTAACAACTCTAAGCCAAACTGACTGGCATGACTCAACATCTCTGGACATACAGGTTGTTTAAAAAATACGGGGCATAATTTCAGGTATGTATTTCCCACATGGAGACAATCAAAATAGTTCATTACAACATGTGTCCGGAAATGCTTCATTTCCGAGTTATGGCCTTCACAACATTGAAATTCACAGGAACGTTTTTCTTTCCGCAGGTCGTTGTCATTATAGAAGATGTTCAAAATGTCCACCTCCTGCTTGAATACAGACCTCACATCGATGTCTCATTGATCTGCGAACACGATCCCAAACTCCAGGAGTATTGCGTATGTCCTCAGAACATGCCACAATTCGATTCCGAAGGGATTCCAAATCAGGCACCGGAGACGAATAAACCAATGATTTTAAATGGCCCACAAGTAGAAATCGAGAGGGTTCATATCAGGTGAGCGTGGAGGCCAAGCAATTGGGCCACCTCTACCTATCCATCGATCAGGAAACCTTCGATTGAAGTACCTACACAACACTGAATGTAACCTTCGCCTCGGAATGAACTGTCAGAGTGCCCTCTTAATGTCTCCTTTGACGGCAACGACCTGCGGAAAGAAAAACGTTCCGGTGAATTTCAATGTTGTGAAGGCCATAACTCGGAAATAAAGCATTTCCGGACACATGTTGTAATGAACTATTTTGATTGTCTACATGTGGGAAATACATACCTGAAATTATGCCCCGTATTTTTTAAACACTCTGTATATTTCATTCTGCGAAGTCTCACAATGGAGAGTCACATACAGCTTACGAATATTTTTTCTTCTTTTTGTCAGATATGACTATACGTTTAAAATCATGAAACAATCCTGGAGGCTACATTTTATGTCAATATCACCTCCACCTACCAAGTGGTTTTAAAATTACTATATTCTGTCCATTCCTTTACGAATTTTGAATACGCTTATTTGTTTTAACCTTACAGCAACACAATCTGGGTAACCTGCAGTGTCGTGACAAGAACTCCGACAGTGAGTCAACTTGTCACTAATATAACTCATCACACCCTGCCTAACCTTGCCACTTGTACCTGGCAGCTGGGGACTCTGATAAGTGCAAACCACTGGAAGTAAAGGTATCAGTAACACCACTTTATGCACTAACTTTGTAAACTAAGTAAAACTTAAAAGTAATAATACAGGGTGAACCATTAGTAATGCCAGTAATTTCAAGGGGTTATTCTTTGAGATATTTCAAACAAAAAAGTCTAATACAATTTTGCTCGTTTTAGCTTCTTTTTCTAGAAAAAAATTGTTTTATGTGAAACATTTCATAGCGCATTTTGTGAAAGCCATTGACTTAATTCCCAATATGCTCAGTCAATTTAAGAGAGCAGTGTATTATTTTTTTCCATGTTGAATCTTTCGTACACTACTTTTAACACTTGAATATAAATAATTGATTAAATGGCGATCTTACTCGTGTTAATTATGTAAGCTATTAATCCACAAACGATTAGGGAAAACACGGAAATTGTAATTGAAGCAAGTAAAGCGATAGGGTTGGAAGTAAATCCCGAATAGACTAAGTATATGATTATGTCTCGTGACCAGAATATTGTACGAAATGGAGCTATAAAAATTGGAGATTTATCCTTTGAAGAGGTGGAAAAATTCAAATATCTTGGAGCAACAGTAACAAATATAAATGACACTCGGGAGGAAATTAAATGCAGAATAAATATGGGAAATGCCTGTTATTATTCGGTTGAGAAGCTTTTGTCATCCAGTCTGCTGTCAAAAAATCTGAAAGTTAGAATTTATAGAACAGTTATATTACCGGTTGTTCTATATGGTTGTGAAACTTGGACTCTCACTTTGAGAGAGGAACAGAGATTAAGGGTGTTTGAGGATAAGGTTCTTAGGAAAATATTTGGGGCTAAGAGGGATGAAGTTACAGGAGAATGGAGAAAGTTACACAATGCAGAGCTGCATGCATTATATTCTTCACCTGACATAATTAGGAACATTAAATCCAGACGTATGAGATGGGCAGGGCATGTAGCACGTATGGGCGAATCCAGAAATGCATATAGAGTGTTAGTTGGGAGGCCGGCGGGGAAAAAGACCTTTGGGGAGGCCGAGACGTAGATGGGAAGATAATATTAAAATGGATTTGAGGGAGGTGGGATATGATGGTAGAGACTGGATTAATCTTGCTCAGGATAGGGATCAAATTGCGGGCTTATGTGAGGGCGGCAATGAACCTCCGGGTTCCTTAAAAGCCGGTAAGTAAGTAAGTAAGATCGCTATTTAATCAATTATTAATTTTTTTCTTCCTCTTCTTTCGCTCTCTTTTGGCATGTTCAGACTAGTGGGGTTCTACTGTACATAATTACCCTTGCCTCATCTGACTCTAATGTTGTCACATTCCTTGGCCCCATATCAGCTATATCCTAGCAGGATTCTTTCTACTGTACATAATAGAGGACTGTTTTTGCAGAACTTGCTAATTGCAAAATTGAGATTTTGATGGATTCGTTAACATAAGGCAGGCCTCTACATGATGTTCAAGGCGTCTTAGTAAAATTGGGTTATTTCTCTTCATTGTACTGTGTCGTAAGTGTGATCGTTTTTTTTCAAAACTTGCTTTCTGCTATAAGTGAGAGATACAGCAAAACTTGCTTACTATAGTGTTTTGTCTCTCCTGTAAAATTTAGTTTTTTTTCAGTTAGCAAGTTTTGCAAAAACGGTCCTCAATTACTCTTGCCTCATCTGACGCTAATGTTGCCACATTCCTTGGCCTCATATCAACCTCATCTAACCTAAAGTTTAAGACGAAATATTTCTTGAAATGCAAGCTGGCAGATGGTAAACAGTGCAACACAATCCCCACAATCAGATGCTATCATCAATATGTGCCAAATATGGTAAACCCACGGTGCTGTTAATGTAAATAATGGCTTCTAAGAAATATAGTCATGATAAGCACGAAGTTTTGATTTCCTGTCACAAATACTTTCAATATAAAAATCTTTTCATATTTACCTGTATTTTTTTTTTTCTGCAATTCCATCAGGTTGTCTTTCAACATTTGTCTTACCTCTTGGCAGTGGCTCAGGTGTAATCTACTTCTGAGGTTGGGGCACTTGGAAGTCGGAGTTACAGTAACTCGATGATATGATAGGATGCTGATGATTATGTGGCACCAGGAGAGGTCTTAAATCTAAACTTAACCTAAATTCCAGACCATGGACGAACACAGATTAATTCTCTTTAATCATTGGCCACCTGCATATTTTTTTTTTATTTTATTTTATTGCTGTATCAACATCTAGGTTATTTAGCGTCTGAATGATATGAAGGTGATAATGCCGGTGAAATGAGTCCGAGGTCCAACACCGAAAGTTACCCAGCATTTGCTCGTATTGGGTTGAGGGAAAACCCCGGAAAAAACCTCAACCAGATAACTTGCCCCGACCGGGATTCGATCCCGGGCCACCTGATACCTGCATATTATAATGCACTGTTGTAGCCCTTCCACCCCATATTTGTTGTTAATCACGAACATAACATGAGAGGTCCAGGACGAATTACTAGGGAAATGGTCAGTTTCTCTAGGATTGTGTCCTCGATCTCTCGCATGTTATGTTGGTAATTAGCAACAAGTATGGGGGGGGGGGCTACAATATTGCATTAGAATATACAGACAGGCCAAAATATAAAGCAATTTTATGTCGACAGTGTTTCTGACAGGAAACTAAAATTTCGTGTTTATCATTATAGCTATTCATTTTAAACAAGCCAATGAAATATAAAAAAGTGCCTTCTTTGGTGTAGCTTTTCTGGAGAATTACCACAATGCTGTGAGTGAGTGATGATACAAGGCAGGAATGTAGAGACAATGGACCACAGAAATTAAGGGATGAGTGGGGGGGGGGGAGGAAATGGTAGGCCCTATAATTTCCCAAAAATGCAAACAAAAAGTAGAGTTTTAAACACATCTATCACTCATCATAGTTCACGACACACCCTCTGTATTTACCAAGACAGTATTAATTACTTCCAGGTACCATAAAAATAGCACTTCCTCAGTATTGGCATCAGTCAACAATCCCCACAGTATAACTGACTGCAAGAAAGATATAGGCCTAAGTGTGGAACAAACTTTACAATTGCCTCCCATCCTATCTCTAGGTAAATGCCAGAAATGGCAGCGAATGCATAACACGAGAAAAGTGCAAATGTGTCAGTTTTCACAGATAATTTTCTACTGTTCGCCTATGTTTACAAAATATTTCATTCAGTGAATTAATAGGCAATCTAGGCAATTGTTAACTTTAGTGGTCCCTATAATTATGCACTTATTTTGTCGCTTTCACTCTAAATAATACAGAAAATTCTGTTGTCTGTTGGGTAATTAGCAAGAGACCGCCGGTCTTCTACAAGGACATCTAAGTGACGTGAGGCCGAGAATCTTAAATCATTGAAATCTTTTCACATATTCTTCGGCCTCATGTCACTAGATACAAAATGTATAAATTATGGTTTATTTAACGACGCTCGCAACTGCAGAGGTTATATCAGCGTCGCCAATGTGCCGGGATTTTATCCCGCAGGAGTTCTTTTACATGCCAGTAAATCTACTGACATGGGCCTGTCGCATTTAAACACACTTAAATACCATCGACCTGGGCCGGGATCGAACCCGCAACTTCGAGCATAGAAGACCAGTGCTATACCAACTACGCTACCGAGGCCGACTGTCACTAGATTTCCCCCCAAATTAACCCATTAACCTTGTCACATATCTTGTAAAAAGACCGGCGGTCCCTTGCTAATAACTGTTTGTTGTTCTTTGATCCAGGGGCACAAATCCCAAGAACTGACCTTCATTACACTCAAATTCCTCTGGATAAAAAACTTTGAGGTTAAGGCAGACACTGCAGTTTCTCCCAATGGTAAGCTTATGGGACTGGCAAAGTTTATACCAGTGAAACATACCTGCCAGTGGGTTAGAACTTAAGTTTTCCCAGTTTTCCTTTTTGATGAGAGGTGCAGAGCGGGTGCAGAGCGTTTTAGGAAGTTAGAAACATGCCACACATCAAGAATGCACCAAGCAGTCTAAAATGATGAGGTCACACAGTCATTCATATTCTAAAAATAAAAGGGTGCCAAAGACAAACATTAGCGCAATCCTAATATCACGAATAAGAGAGAACATTAATAGAAAACGAATACCTTTCCTTTTCTATACAACTCGCTGCATTCAACTGATACAACGAACCGCCATTTGCACTTTAATATGTAACTTAAATTCAGCGATCCTGTTGCAGTGAGTGTTAATCGTGTAGAGTATTAACGGAATTTTGCAGTCCGATCATCTCAAATATTGGGCGGGAAAGGAACTAGCCACCCTACCCCATTATCTCCCGACTTGGTTATCTTATGGAAGATGCCTTTACTGGTATCACTTACGAGGTTGCAACAGGTTTGTTGGTTAAAAAAAAAAAACATGAATATTTCTTGCAACTCAAGATTTCAGGTATAACTCCCTGTGAAGTTGATTTGAATAATTTCGAGGGAAAAATTGTTCCGTGGCCGGTTATCGAACCCGGGAACTTTGGTTAAACGTACCAACGCTCTACCACTGAGCTACCCGGGAACTCTACCCGACAACGATCCAATTTTTCCCTCTTATGTCCACAGACCTCAAAGTGGGCTGACAACTTTCAAGCAACCAACATTGTGTGCACACTAACTCTGTGTGACTTAAATTGTGGTTTTCTGTTAACGAACAGTGACGTATTATGCAAATCAAGCTTTCAGGTATAACTCCCTGTGAAGTTGATTTGAATAATTTCGAGGGAAAAATTGTTCCGGGGCCGGGTATCGAACCCGGGAACTTTGGTTAAACGTACAAACGCTCTACCACTGAGCTATCCGGGAACTCTACCCGACACCGATCCAATTTTTCCCTCTATATCCACAAACCTCAAAGTGGGCTGACAACTGTCAAGCAACCAACATTGTGTCCACACTAACTCTGTGTGACTTAAATTGTGGTTTTCTGTTAACGAACAGTGACGTATATTGGATCGGTGTCGGATAGAGTTCGCGGGTAGCTCAGTGGTAGAGCGTTGGTACGTTTAACCAAAGTTCCCGGGTTCGATACCCAGCCCCGGAACAATTTTTCCCTCGAAATTATTCATGAATATTTCGTTACTATAGCGTTACCACGTTAAGGTACAAATACTTATATGTATATTTTCTTGTGTTTTAGGCGATTCATAGATATTGTAAAGAAAAAAATGAGAGCCGACGCAAATTTCACATCCAAAATAAAAGTCAAAGGTTGCTGTGAAAGTAGGGGGCGGAGGACACTTGGACAGATGTGGGCTGACGGAACCACTCCGTCGAGGTGAAAAGGACAGGCGACAGTGAGAGGCAGCACATACAGTACATCTCATTTTCGTGCGGATTTTACTGATGACAGAAAAAAAGCGAGTTTTCGTAAGGTCGAATCAGTGACAGCACATACTTACAATTGTCTAAGAATGTGGCCTTTCTTCCAAGGCATACCAAAAGCCTAAACTAATCTAACATCACTGATTCGGCCTTACGAAAACTCGCCTTTTTTTTTCTGTGAATCAGTAAGGAAACGCACGGAAATGAGATCCATGTGCTTCCCCTTCCTGCCACCTACCCCTTCCACCTCGCTCGAACGATCCCACCTGTCCGCACATCTCTGCCAGCCAGCACTCTCACAGCAGCTTTCGACTCTCATTTTCGGTGTGAAAATGACGTCATCACTTAAGTTTCTGCTATACAATACGTACGACTTGATTACGACCCAAGGATGTAAATAGATTTGTACCTTAAAATGGTAACGCTATAGTAAAGAACTAGTGGTCTGAAGCAACAACAGCTGCTTGCATATTGTATGACTCTTTATGTGTCTTAGTGAAATATACAGCAGAGTCCGTGTAGGCCAGTTTCTATCTGATGCTTTTCCAATTCACTGCGGGCTAAAGCAGGGAGATGCACTATCACCTTTACTTTTTAACTTCGCTCTAGAATATGCCATTAGGAAAGTTCAGGATAACAGAGAGGGTTTGGAATTGAACGGGTTACATCAGCTTCTTGTCTATGCGGATGACGTGAATATGTTAGGAGAAAATCCACAAATGATTAGGGAAAAAACGGGAATTCTACTTGAAGCAAGTAAGGGGATAGGGTTGGAAGTAAATCCCGAAAAGACTACGTATATGATTATGTCTCGTGATCAGAATATTGTACGAAATGGAACTATAAAAGTTGGAGATTTATCCTTCGAAGAGGTGGAAAAATTCAAATATCTTGGAGCAATAGTAACAAATATAAATGACACTCGGGAGGAAATTAAACGCAGAATAAATATAGGAAATGCCTGTTATTATTCGGTTGAGAAGCTTTTGTCATCTAGTCTGCTGTCAAAAAATCTGAAAGTTAGAATTTATAAAACAGTTATATTACCGGTTGTTCTGTATGGCTGTGAAACTTGGACTCTCACTTTGAGAGAGGAACAGAGATTGAGGGTTTTTGAGAATAAGGTGCTTAGGAAAATATTTGGGGCTAAAAGGGATGAAGTTACAGGAGAATGGAGAAAGTTACACAACGCAGAGCTGCACGCATTATATCCTTCACCTGACATAATTAGGAACATTAAATCCTGACGTTTGAGATGGGCAGGGCATGTAGCATGTATGGGCGAATCCAGAAATGCATATAGAGTGTTAGTTGGGAGGCCAGAGGGGAAAAGACCTTTGGGGAGGCCGAGACGTAGATGGGAAGATAATATTAAAATGGATTTGAGGGAGGTGGGATATGATGATAGAGAATGGATTAATCTTGCTCAGGATAGGGATCAATGGTGCGCTTATGTGAGGGCGGCAATGAACCTCCGGGTTCCTTAAAAGCCAGTAAGTAAGTAAGTAGTAATGAATGAATGGGGAAGATGGAAGGAGATGCACTGATGTACCCCTCACTTCTTACAAATATAATGCTCAAAAGATCCAGGACGCAATAATCAACCCCAAGTTTCCTTGCAAGGACGCCCTACTGCATATATCTTGTAAGGGTCGATTTGATGGGTTCTCGAGAATTCGAATCACACAGTAAGTGAATTACCTTGTTCTCAGGACAACTCATTCCCTGTTGGGTTTCCCATGGTTTCTCTCAGCTATTAATACAAATGTTGGGATGGGACCTAAAATAAATCTCTTCTCTCCCAAAATTTTCTTTCTACTTTTCTTAGCTTTTTTTAAAATACAATGTATTGAATAATTTCAAGGGAAAAATTGTTCCGGGACTGGGTATCGATTGCAGGACTCTTCGCTTAGCACACGAATGCTCTACAGATTGAGCTATCCCAAGAACTTATACACGACACCATCACAATTCTTCGATACCCGGCCCCAAAACAAATTTTCCCTTGAAATTATTCAAGCCTGCTTCACAGGGAGCTTCTACCTGGAGTCAAAGAGTGTGTGTGTTCTGAAATTGAGTTGTGTGTTGAGAATTTCATTTGGATGTGTTTTTGTGTGTCTGTATATTTCGTATTGTTCTAGTGTGTTTCGTTTCTGGCTTTTTGGTTGGATGTGTAGAATTTCCATGTCTGTGTTCATGTCTCTGTATATGTGGTTAGCATTTGTGATGTGTTCTGCATATGTGGAAGTGTTTTGTAATTTTGTTATGGCTGTTTTTTGACTCCACATTACACTACACAAACATACCCCCACAGGAAACAAAACAAAAGGTGCCAAGACCAGCAAGAACCAGTTCTGAAGAAGGCCAATAACAGGCCGAAACATGTTAAAAGGTACGATAGAATTTAACACGAGAAAGACATATAATACATATTCCGAAGTGATATAGTGTGAAAAGTTGTGTAATCAAGATGTATAATAAATTATTAACTTCCACATTCTTCGTTAAAATTTCCTTCTTTGGGAATTGCCTTTGTAAGCGATCCTAGTGTTTTTCATGCAGTCTTATCGCTATAGGCTCTTGCATATGCTCACAGTTTATGATTTAATGTATTCTAAATTGCAGACAGCACTGTTATACATTTAGAACGCAGAATGCATACTGCTGTGCATATGCTAACATAATATAACCAAAAGAAACTTATAAAATTGTTTATGCTCGACCATGCCGAAATGTAGTAATTATACACCTGGTAGCAGTCCTTTAATGCATGTCATTAAAGTACACCTATTCATTAAAGTTCAGGTTTTCGATTATTCTCGGATATGCAATCGAAAGACGAGGGAAATGTCACGCAGGCTGGAAATCCAATACTGTCCCAGAAGGTTATGTTCTGTTACTATAATAATTAGCGCTAATTGTAAATAATATTCAAATAAATTCAATTTGTCATCTCGTTTTTCAATTTTAAATCAATTTCCAGGTTATATCAAAATTAGTTCATGTTATTCTCTAGATTACATCAAGGTCAATGACATTATAGTTCGTCGGAAAAAATCAATACTTTCGCGTCTGCGCACATCTCACAATTTACGAGCTATACACAAGGTCACTTCCGATCTTCAGTTAAATACGAATAAAATGAATACTTCTGAATAATTTAAAGTTAGAAATATGGTCGAGCATAAAAAGTCGTATGAAACTTGCCTATAATGGTAATTAAGATGCTCGTATGAAAATTATGAAACTCGCTTGCGCTCGTTTCATAAACAAACATACTCGCGTCTTAATTACTATCATTATGGGCTCGTTGCATAATGTACTATCCTCTTAAAATAAAGCGTAAATTCTTAACGGGGAAAATAAATAAACTTCTAGGTTAAAAGGCTAATGGCTTCACCAACTGGATATCTGGTTCTAATATATGCACTGATTGGTAAGTTAATGTGCAGACAAGAGTTAATTACTCTGCCATTACAAATGTTAAAATGTTATGTTTTATTTAACGACGCTTGCAACTGCAGAGGTTATATCAGCGTCGCCGGATGTGCCGGAATTTTGTCCTGCAGGAGTTCTTTTACATGCCAGTAAATCTACTGACATGAGCCTGTCACATTTAAGCACACTTAAATGCCATCGACCTGGCCCGGGATCGAACCCGCAACCTCGGGCATAGAAGGCCAGCGCTATACCAACTCGCCCACCAGGTCGACCTCTGCCATTACAATTCACTTAGGTTCCACCTCCAATTTGTTTGTATGCAGATGAGTTACAAATCTATTCATTACACAATACGCAGACTTAACGACGACTTTAAATCACTATCTGCATGAACCAGAAAGTTCGGAATGATTCTCAATGCAGGAAAATCTCAATCAATCCTAATGGGACATTAACGTCTGTCATGATAAATTGCCTCCACTCTGATAGGTAAATTGCATGATACTGTGACTGCGTCCTGTGTTAAAAATCCTTGATAGTAATCTGTGGCACTACAGCCCTTTAAGAGTCTAGAGTCCACATCTGTGGAGTAACGGTCAGCACGTCTGGCCGCGAAACCAGGTGGCCCGGGTTCGAATCCCGGTCGGGGCAAGTTACCTGGTTGAGGTTTTTTCCGGGGTTTTGCCTCAACCCAATATGAGCAAATGCTGGGTAACTTTCGGTGCTGGACCCTGGACTCATTTCACCGGCATTATCACCTTCATTTCATTCAGACGCTAAATAACCTCGATGTTGATACAGTGTCGTAAAATAACCCAATAAAAAAAAAAGAGTCTAGACTAACCAGCCAGCTACTGGCCTGACGGCCACATGCCAAAACAAAGACGGACGATCATCTAACTGGAATGGAGGTATCATGTGGTTAGTACGATGATCCCGCTAGCCATTATAGCTGGCTTTTGTAACCAGTTTTTGATACCTAGAGAAGTTCCCCTGGGTAGGCACTGGTCCCATACACTGGCCGGAATTTCTTCCTTCATGAGGACTCGAACCAGCGCGCATTCTGTAATGTACGAGTCCAAGGCAGGATGCCTTAGACCATGATGCTATGACACGAAACAAAAATCCTTGATACACACTTAAATTAGAACACCTAAGTAACTCTTGATATAGTCCATCGCTGTAGAGTAACGGTTAGTCTTCCTCACCATGAAACAAGTGGGCCCAGGTTCAAATTTTGGTTGGGACATTTTTTTTTTAGTTGGTTATTTAACGATGCTCTATCAACTACGAGGTTATTTAGCGTCGATGAGATTGATGATAGCGAGATGGTATTTGGCGAGATGAGACAGAGGATTCGTCATAGATTACCTGGTATTCACCTTACAGTTGGGGAAAACCTTGGAAGAACCCAATCAGGTAATCAGCCCAAGCGGGGATCGAACCCGCGCCTGAGCGCAACTTCAGACCAGCAGGCAAGCGCTGTAAGGTTGGGACAAGTTACCTGGTTGGGGTTTTTCTGAGGTTTCCTTCTACCACTCGAAGCAGAATTGCTGGGTAACTTTCGGTGTTGGAACTCGAATTCATTTTGCCTTCATTAGTATCATTTCATTAATCATCTTAATAATTACAGGTTGATCGGGAGGACATGGCGAAGTGGTTCCAGGATCCTCCTACAAATGGTGTCTGCCAGGAGCTGCACAGCCACAGGGGCTTCAATAAGCCGACTGTGGTTAGATTGGAGTAGTGCAGTTCCCTTGGATAGACAGCGCCTTGGTGAGTCGTGAAATGAACGGTGGCTTGGCGTCTGGTTGAGGATGCAGCAGGTTCAGGCACATGAACTGCGAACAGATGCCATCTATCTGAGCCAGGCAGAAGAATGGTCTCCAGTCAGAACTGGATGCTGTGGTTGAATTGATATGATGGCACCATGCAGTGAATCATGTAACAATGTTAAAAATTCCTGATTTTAAAGGGTCCTTGCTAGAAAAATTAATCAATTCCATATTTATAAAGCTAGATTCACCAAATTTTGGTCATTAGAATGTCTGATTAATAATAGCAAATGTACAAAATTTCATCTGCTTATGATAAGTGGTTTGCATTTTATTAATAAAAGGTAAAAAGGTAAAGGTATTCCCGTAACATGCCATGAAGGCACTTGGGGGGACATGGAGGTAGAGCCCCATGCTTTCCATAACCTCGGCACTAGAATGAGGTGGTGTGGTTGGCACCACTCTCTGACCCCTTTTACCCCTGGGAAAGACCCCGGTACTCATGCATTTTATTAATAGTTTAATAAAATATTGTGTCAGTTTATAGAAAAAGTCTGTTGTGCCACAGTTTACATTATTTTAACTGGTATTTACTTACTGCATATATTTTCTTATATACATGGGAACAAAACTTACTATGGGATTTTGCTGTATAATGAATCAGTAAATAACTAGATATTTTTATTTAAAAAGTAATAATAAAATAAAAAACAACAATTAAAATTTTGTATGTATGTATGTATTAACACTATAATTGTGTATACACCCGGTGGCAGTGACATATAATATAGGCTACAATAATATCATTACAATAATCATGTTAATAAAATTTAGAATAATTACAGCAATAAAAAAATAAAATAAACATAAATTTACTTCTAACTATAAATAAATAGATGCAATAAACCTAGGACTATAAATAAAAACTGTGCTTTAATAACGCCTACAATAAGCAAAAGTAACTTTCTAGTTATTTACTGATTCATTTCACAGCATGGCAGCACCCCATAGTAATTTTTGTTCCCATGTATTATATAAGGAACCATATAAGTGAATATCATTTTAAAATAATGTACATTGTAGTGCAAGGGACTTTTCATATGAAGACATACAATATTTTATTAAATTAGTAATAGAATGCAAGCCACTTATATAGGAATGTAATTTTGTGCATGTGTTACTATTGACCAAATGTACCAGTGATAAAAATTTGGTGAATGTAACTTTGAAAATGTGGAAGTTAGTAATTCTAGTGTAGTTTTCCCTTAAATCCTCTAGTAAATTTTTTTCTTAGAATCAACATTATACATCCGAGTGTGTTGATTTACAGTCATAGATATTATTTTTGGCAGATTTTTTTTAAACATTTGTTTAAATGCACATATTTCAAATGTCGTATATGAAAATATAGCATGAAAAGCACTAAAAAGCCACCAGCGTAGCTCATTCGGTTAAGGCGCTTGCCTGCTGGTCTGAAGTTGCGCTCGGTCGTGGGTTCAATCCTCGCTTGAGCTGATTAGCTTGTTGGGTTTGTTCCAAGGTTTTCTCCAACCGTGAATGCAAGGTAATCTATGGCAAATCCTCGGCCTCATCTTGCTAAATACCATCTCGCTATCACCAATCTCATCGACGCTAAATAACCTAGTAGTTGATATAGCGTCGTTAAGTAACTGAAAAAAAAAAAGCACTAAAATTTCCATAACAGCTCATTTCCTCATGATCTAAATATTTTGCAACACCAAGTCACTGTCTTTTCTGAGCAAGTCTTGGCTTAGTTGATAGCCTACTTTGTTCCAATTGAATTTATACCAGTGGCGTCATTTAAGTGGGCCAGAAACTACTTCCTGAGTTTAGGGTAAAAAAAATAATAATTGAGTACTGGTACCACTAAGAAAAAAAATGCGAAAACTACACTTTTAATAATATAAAAATAGCCCACTTTTATAAACGCTTAAGAAGTAAAAGACGAGCTAGTTAATGGCTTTACTTAAATGAAACAAAGCCACTACCTTTTGCTGCATTAGTGGTTGTTACCTATTGTAAATAGTTCATTGATATTAATTAATCAAGTGATCACAGTATTGGATTATCTTCATTTATTTTCTAATATGCCAGTAAACATGTGTGATGTTATTAACACATTTATCTGAAATGTCGATATCTTTGCAGTTCAGTATGTACTACTGTTTATATTTGAATCTTCTTCTCTAAACTGAACACATTTTGGTGATGTATAAATTCCAGTTCTGAAGAGATGCGCTGCCAAACAGCCATGTCCAGTTACTACTTTGAAGATAGCCACTGCTGTTCTTCTTGGAGAATTAGAAACCAATTTTTTTAACTCCTAAGAGCTCATGTGGGATGTGCACACACCTCGCCTCTATTTAGAACACTATAGACCTACGCCACAAATTGTTTCGTTCAAAATGCTGTGACCTTCAGTACCTTTCTGTTTAGACAGAAATAGCCAGTTTTGTCTCATTAGGTTTTAATTCAATAAGCAGTGTGTCGGCTTGTGAGAGAAATGCTTCCAAAGTTCAGAAGGGCATAACAGTAACACAGAATACATTAACATTACTTACTTTCGATACCCCTTATTTTCATGTGTAATTAATTATCTTGTCTGTGTGTAAGTGTATTCTAAGTATATATGAGGACAATGAAGACGATTTAATGGAACAGTGTCTGCTAGGTTGTCAGATTGTTGGAATTCATAAAATTGTTAATTTTTGCCAAATAAACATAGCCTATTATATTTAGAATTTGAAAATTACTTCGAAGGTGGTCATTTTTAACAAATACCACATAAAACAAGTACAAAACAATGATAATAATTGGGGGTGGCATAACATCCTACACGACTGTTAATGTTAGGAAGAAGTGCAGGACTTCCTAAGGGTTAAATTTAGCATTAAGATTTATTTTCACTAATTTACCTCTGATTGAGGTTCTGGCTGACATGTGTATCTACAGGGTGGGCAAAATAAAACTGGCCCGGACAAATAATCATGTTATGATGCGGACACATGACATTGCACACCAAACACCAATCTTGAGATTATGCAACAGCTCTTCCAAGTACTCATGGGGATTTACTGATGCATAATGGCGCATGTTCTGTAAGTTAACATACCCTGAAAGGCTGAACCTTTGCTGGAGGTTTTGCCAAAACACGTCCAATCTGAAACTCTTGCACAAACAGTTCCACACACCTTTTCCATGAATTGTGCTTCACATAACACTCGACAATGAACACGCGTTGTTTTATCATGCACACTATTTTGTGTTGCATTCAACTGGCCACTGAACACGTCTGCTCCTCTCACTCACTCAAATGTAATGACACAGCGTGCTGGGACATGTGACAGCAACCCATTGTTGCATTGAAATCACGGTTTTCTGCATTATCAGGGTCATTTCCGCGTCAGTCTTATACATATAAATTCATATGTTGCATATATATTTTGCACGGGCCGGTTTTATTTCGTCCACCCCGTATTATCAGGCAGTACATCTCACTTGACGATATGTGTCAGAGAAAGAACAGTTGTTTGTATGCAACTGAAGTCTGACTAGTGTAATATGTTACTAGTCAGTGATGTCTGCAGAATGCAGTGACAGTGAAAAGGAACTGGCCACCCTAGCCCATTATCTCCTGACTTAGTTGCCTCATAAGTGGTGCTTTGTTGGTATCTCTTGCGAGGTTCAGACCTGTCTTGGGACAGTTGACTAAACAACAACAACAACGTGTTTATTATTAGATATTTTCAGTTTATAATTTTTCTTTATGAATAATTTTGTTGAATAATACCGGTACTTAATCTCAGAATGAAATCTTTATTGGATTGTGGTTCCTTAGTTTGCCAAAATGTCTGTATTTTTATTTGCTTCCAATCCATGGTGAGAAGGTATCCATTGTAAAGCAGTTATTTTCTCTGTTTTTTGTAAAAACTTAATTTTGGTACAATATACTGTAGATTTCTCTCACCCTCTTTTGTTCCGATGTTAACGAAGCAATAGTCTCAATTGCAGATTTTGAATCACAAAATATTGCTGCTTCCGTAAATTAATTTATTCTCTAAAGTTAATTGTTGTACACCAGCACTAACAGCGTAGTGTGTAGAGTGTTCTCCTAGTGTTGTTGAAGAGATCCATTCGTGTAAATGTGTAACCACTTCGATTTTGGATGTAATATGTCAAAAGTTTCTAATGTTAGTAATATCATTATTTCTGTATTTGTGTTCTTTTATTTATATATTTCACAACTTGAATATTATATTACACATCAGTGTATTCAAGTGAGGATCGTGGTGTTAACTCTTTTTTCTAGAATTCAAGTAATATTTTTGTAAAACGTTTTACTTCTTGAATAAAGCCAGATTGTGAATTATTAATTTTTTTTGTGTTGCTGGTAGCTTCTCCAGTAATCATCATGTGACGAACATATTAATTCTTCATTGTTCTATATAGACTTTTATAACCACTGATTACAATTTCTTTACCTACTGTATTAACATTAGGAAATTGCCTGGCTGACTAGTTTCGAATGTTATCCTTCATTGGTCAAAGTAGGCTTTGGATAATGAAGGATATCACTTCGAAACTAGTCAGCCAGGCAATTTCCTAAATGTTAACACAGTAAAGAAATTATAAAGTTAATCAGTGACATATT
This sequence comes from Periplaneta americana, assembly GCA_025594305.2. NCBI lineage: Eukaryota > Metazoa > Arthropoda > Insecta > Blattodea > Blattidae > Periplaneta > Periplaneta americana. Next base: position 17,794,593 of record JAJSOF020000003.1, on the reverse strand, counting down.
AATTTCTTAAAAAGTAAAGGTGCAGTCTTTTAATTGCTAATAAAATAGGGTCACTCTTATTGGTGTTCATTTTACGGCACCAAGTGAAAGTACAATTTTTTTCTTAATTTAAATTGAAATTTTGATTTCTGTACGATTTCTGTTCATTTGTTCGCACCTGCGCCATATTAACAGCAAGTGCATATAAATTATGTATCGTATAAATAGGATATGAAGCTAAAACTGGTGAAACCTGGTGATGTATTGTAAAATGAAGTGAACTTCATCATAAAACAAAACAAGAAAGATAGTCCAAGATATCAATGCGATAAACTTACCTGACAAAATTATAATAAAAAATCTTAAGAAATAGGAAAAAATAATCAATAATAATTTAAAAAATATGCTGAGTGCATCATATATGGGTTTAATTTTTTTTATGGTTAAATTTAGCCTAGTGATCAAGTTTATAATTTACCTACTTACAAATGGCTTTTAAGGAACCTGAAGGTTCATTGCTGCCCTCACGTAAGTCCGCCATCGGTCCCTATCCTGAGCAAGATTAATCCAGTCCCTATCATCATATCCCACCTCCCTCAAATCCATTTTAATATTATCCTCCCATCTACGTCTCGGCCTCCCCAAAGGTCTTTTTCCCTCCGGCCTCCCAACTAACACTCTATATGCATTTCTGGATTCGCCCATACGTGCTACATGCCCTGCCCATCTCAAACGTCTGGATTTAATGTTCCTAATTATGTCAGGTGGAGAATACGATCAAGTTTGTAATATGGGAAATATTTCAGGTCAGAGGAAAAAGGGATGGGGGATTCGCCACAAGACATACTCTGTACGTTCTTCCAAAAAAATATTTTGTCCCACATGTATTAACTGAAATGACTCATCTGGTTGGGGCTTCAACCCCCATGCACAAAATTGGGAATTCTGAACCCAAATATTTTTATTTAAACCAACGATATGTCGAAAACCAGGCGTCACAGACAGACTTTCTAGACACCCTTGAATTTCTCACGACGTACTGGGGGCAAAGTAATTCATAAAAATCCAGTCCCAGACAAAAGTTGATTTTCATCCAAAAAGAGGCAAGAGTTTAGACTTCTACTCCCCCAACATTTGTATAGCAATACCTCCCATTAGAAGAGTGTAACATGGGTGCAGACAATAACATGGCATGGGTCCTTGATCTCTATCCATGACACCAAGGGTTCCCCTTAACTCACAATGGTTTAGTCTGTAAGATCACTGAAATTTCTAAAATTCACTCAAAATCTACAGTCAGGAGACAATGAAATGATGCCTCTACTTTATGAAACTCACAGTCACGTCTGTGGTTCAAGTACCAGCTTGCTAGCACTTCCATTATAGACAAGGAAGAGTGCAACATCCGCAACCTGAAAACCCCGATGTTTAGGAGGAAGGAGTAACTGACATCGATACAAATTTGGAGAAGCGATTACAGAGCAGAAAATGGAATTGAGTAGGAAACCGTGAACGTATCTTCACAAGGATATCCGCTATTCTTCTTCCAAAGTGTTCACGTCGAACTTCCAACTGGAAAACAGCACGATTACTCCCAAAAAATGTACATAGAATAAAGAGTCTCCATGGATGCCTTACATGTTAATGATTTTCGTTAAATATGAAACTCTGACTACTCACTATTGTGCAATAAAGAAATCACGTACCATACCAGTACAAAGAAGAAAAAATGCCGATATCTAAATAATACGTAGTTGCAGAGATTCCACCTCTACGAACTTCCTCCCTTATTCTACTGCCCTCATACCACATGAAATATTTTGCAGCCTAGGCAAAACAAAGAATTTTCGGAATAAAAGGCACACTTGTGTGAGAACAACAGGATGATCGAGGAGATATTGGGGGATCGTCCATGAAGCGAAACAACTTTGGGATTCCATATTCCTAGTACTAATATCAGTTCCATGGCATTTGAAACCGAATCATACATTACGCGTAGTTTTAAGAGTTCTATATAAGCTGCAATCGACATTAAACTGGCCAAGTAGAATTCCATTATGAAGTTCACTTCAAGACTTTGCTTCCAATACCTTTTCGTTTATTGTGATATCCTGATACATCCACACTAAAATTTGTAATTACGGTAGTATAATTTGATTGAACTTCTGAATAAGACAGAGACTTGTATCAGGGCAGTAGGAGAGTGTAGGAGGTATTGGGGGATCGTCCATGAAGCGGACCATTTTGGGATTCTATATACCTAGTAATAACCATGGATTCCATGGCATTTCAAAGAGAATCATACATTATGTATAGTTTCAACATTTCTATATATCCTGCAATTAACAAGGTATCCAGAATTCCATTTCAACGCGTAGCTCCCAATACCTCCTACACTAAAATTCGTAATTATGCGCATTTCGCATGAAATTAAGACGTAGCTCCCAATAGTTTATCCTAATACCCTGATACATGCACACTAAAATTGAATTAGACGGACACTTGTATCAGGCAGAAGGAGAGTGCAGGAGGTATTGGGAGATCGTCCATGATTTTGGAATTCTATATGCCTAATAATAATATCGATTCCATGGTATTTCGGATAAAAAACGAGATAAAATATCGTATGGCACTTCAAGAAGAGTTACCCTGATACATACCTCCGGTCGGAGAAACTTTTGAATCAAGGTATCTAGAATTCCACTGTCCGTGAAGTGGACGATTTTCAGATTCTATATACCCAGTAATGACATCGATTCCATGGCATTTCAAACACATACAATACGTATGGCTTCAAGAGTTCTACATACCCTGGAATTGACAAGGTATCGAATTCCACTTCACGGTTCACTTCGTAGCTTACCTCCTCGTTTATCCTAATACCCTGATACATGCACACTAAAATTTGTAAGTTTGGTCCGGTCGGAGAAACTTTTGAATCAGATAGAGACATGTATCAGAGCAGTAGGAGGGTGTAGGAGGTATTGGGAGACTGTCCGTGAAGTGGACCGATTTTCAGATTCTATATACCCAGTAATGACATCGATTCCATGGCATTTCAAACACATACAATACGTATGGCTTCAAGAGTTCTACATATCCTGGAATTGACAAGGTATCTAGAATTCCACTTCACGGTTCAGTGGACCCAGTAATGACATCGATTCCATGGCATTTCAAACACTTCAAGTTCACTTCAAGACGTAGCTCCCAATACCTCCTCGTTTATCCTAATACCCTGATACATGCACACTAAAATTTGTAAATTTGTTCCAGTCGCAGAAACTTTTGAATCACATAGAGACATGTATCAGAGTAGTAGGAGGGTGTAGGAGGTATTGGGAGACTGTCCGTGAAGTGGACCGATTTTCAGATTCTATATACCTAGTAATGACATCGATTCCATGGCATTTCAAACACATACAATACGTATGGCTTCAAGAGTTCTACATATCCTGGAATTGACAAGGTATCTAGAATTCCACTTCACGGTTCACTTCAAGACGTAGCTCCCGATACCTCCTCGTTTATCCTAATACCCTGATACATGCACACTAAAATTTGTAAATTTGTTCCAGTCGCAGAAACTTTTGAATCACATAGAGACATGTATCAGAGTAGTAGGAGGGTGTAGGAGGTATTGGGAGACTGTCCGTGAAGTGGACCGATTTTCAGATTCTATATACCTAGTAATGACATCGATTCCATGGCATTTCAAACACATACAATACGTATGGCTTCAAGAGTTCTACATATCCTGGAATTGACAAGGTATCTAGAATTCCACTTCACGGTTCACTTCAAGACGTAGCTCCCGATACCTCCTCGTTTATCCTAATACCCTGATACATGCACACTAAAATTTGTAAATTTGTTCCAGTCGCAGAAACTTTTGAATCACATAGAGACATGTATCAGAGCAATAGGAGGGTGTAGGAGGTATTGGGAGACTGTCCGTGAAGTGGACCGATTTTCAGATTCTATATACCCAGTAATGACATCGATTCCATGGCATTTCAAACACATACAATACGTATGGCTTCAAGAGTTCTACATACCCTGGAATTGACAAGGTATCTAGAATTCCTAGTAATGACATCGATTCCATGGCACTTCAAACACTTACAATACGTATGGCTTCAAGAGTTCTATATACCCTGGAATTGACATGGTATCTAGAATTCCACTTTACGGTTCATTCAAGACGTAGCTCCCAATACCTCCTCGTTTATCCTAATATCCTGATACATGGACCGATTTTGAAATTCTAAACTTCACACTTCAAGACGGTTCACTTGACATCGAGACGTATGGCTTCAAGAGTTCTATATCCCTGGAATACCTCCTCGTTTATCCCGATACCTCCTCGTTTATCCTAATATCCTGATACATGCACACTAAAATTTGTAAATTTTTCCAGTCGGAGAAACTTTTGAATCAGATAGAGACATGTATCAGAGTAGTAGGAGGGTGTAGGAGGTATTGGGAGACTGTCCGTGAAGTGGACCGTTTTTGAGATTCTATATACCTAGTAATGACATCGATTCCATGGCACTTTTACAATACGTATGGCTTCAAGAGTTCATACCCTGGAATATGGTATCTGAATTCCACTTTACGGTTCTTCAAGCTCCCCAATAGTATCTACATGGACCGATTTTATTCTATATGCCTAGTAATGACATCGATTCCATGGCATTTCAAACACATACAAAGGTATCTCAAGAGTTCTATTCCTGGAATTGACAAGGTATCACTTCACGGTTCACTTCAAGACGTAGCTCCCAATACCTCCTCCTCTGATACATGCACACTAAAATTTGTAAATTTTTATCGGAGAAACTTTTAATCAGATAGAGACATGTATCTGATACAGTGGACCACAGATTCTATATAAGTAATGACATCGATTCCATGGCATTTTGCACATACAATATGTTTGGCTTCAAGAGTTCTATATACCCTTTTTATTAGAGACTTGTTATCAGGGCTCCCAATACCTCCTCGTTTATCCTAATATCCTGATACATGCACACAAAATTTTTAAGTGTAGAGACTTGTATCAGGAATTGTAGGAGGAATTGGGAGATTGCTCGTGAAGCGTACCAATTTTTGTGATTCTATATACCCATTAATAATATCGTAAGAATGGTATTTGAAACTGAATCGTACATTAGATATAGTTTTAAGAATACTATAAATGCTACCATCGATATTACATAAGGTATGTAGAATTCCATTGTTAGGTTCAGTTCAAGGTGTAGCTCCCAATACCTTCCTGTGTATTCTAGTATCCTGTTACACTCGGTCTAAAATTTGTAATTGTGTTTAATTCACGGGATTAGAAGTATAAGTTTATTTTTCTATGAGAATAACAGGAAAAGAGGAGTAATTTGAAGATAGATGAACTTGACCTAAATGCGTGTTCTACACACCAAGTTATGTTATCGATTGCAAGGTTGTAAAATGTATATTTTTCTGTTAGCATACAAAATCAAATACCTTCGCAAGCATTATACTATCCTCATACCAAGGAAATGTTTTAACATTTATTAGGAAGAACTTAAGAAAAGAAGACAGGACTTGTATCAGGGCAATCTGAAGTTCTAAGGGATAATGGGAGATCACCTATGAAGTGCAATTTACGGAGTGTATATAGTACATAGTAATATTAAATTCCACGATATTTGCAATAAATTTATGCATTAGGCATAACATTAATGGTTCTACTATATTATACTCTCCAATCCATACTATTATATAGCTGCACAGAATAGGTGAGAGATACAGGACATGTTTACAATACAAACCTGTGAATCAGAACTCTTCTTGAGAAGGCAGCATGTCGTTGTTGCTTAAAAGTGCATGTTGTCTAGAAAAAAACTGTCTCGCTCACCATATCTTATGAGACTTACTTCTGTGTGACTTGTTGTACAAAAACTCGAAGTATCACTGAAATGTTGCTGCTTTGATGATATCAAGACGAAATAGAGTGGCTCTGAGAGGAAGAAGGAAGCTTCAGCTTTCCTGAATGTTGGCAAACGGGGAAAAAAGAAAAGTTTAATAATTTTCCATTGAACTTGATTTGAAAAATGTTTGCCCACTTATTGTCCCTGTATTGACACATTATTCAGCATGTTTGACAAGTAAAAATATATTTTTAATAGAAGAAGAACGCAGTTGTAAATTTGGAGCTGCTTCCTTTATCTACGAAATTCTGTGTAAATTATTCATGGACAAAAGATTAAAAACCATCAAATTACAGTGTACAACAAGTCAGAATAGGAAAAAAAAACTTGTGTATGAAACACAAGTGCACATCCTCTCGCCATCCACCACATCTTGACGCTTCAATGCTAATGTAAGGTTTATGGAATATAATAAATGAAATGAAGAAATTAAAAATGGCCTTTCTGGTTGCTCTCAACATGTACAATGCTCCCATCTTTCGGTTTGGAGCAAGGAGTCACTTCCATCTACTGGGTAGCTGTATATCCAGATAGTGAAGCTTGAAGCTTCTGCCTTTTTTTGTACACAATATTTTTCAGAAAGATATAATATATAACTAAAAAAATTGCTCTGCCTCCTTTTGATGCAAACCCTTCAATTTTAGTAAGGGGCTATGCCAATAACAGTAAATAAAATATGAGATAAGAATCTCTGTCATATTTTTGAGTTGATTCATGATCGTTGTACGATGTGTTTAGATGCAGCAATAAATAATACTCAGATTGCTTACACACAGTTTCTTCATTTCCAACATTAGTCCTGTTTTCCAATTGCTATACTGTTCATATCTCATGTGGCATAAACATTTATTGCAAATTCCTTGTCAGTGAAGTCACAATTTTTACATTTTCGTTCGTTAATGAACAAGCTATAGAAAAAATGAAAACATTTTTTTATGTGCGTCAGCTAAAGAATATACACAGTAGCTTGTGTTCACTATTCAAACTGGAAACCAGGGCTAATTTAGCTGAAATGTTTCATTTTCTTTCTCCCTCCCACCACCAGGATGGAGCCCTTCCACATTATACTGTGAGTATACACAATATTGTCTTGACAGCTCATTTCTACAGCATTCAATTGAGGGTAGTGGCAACATTCAATGGTCACCATGATCTTGAATGGACTTCTTCTTTCGGGGTGTTGATAAGGTTTATGGGAGAAGAAGGGCTTCAAGAGATTGATGGGAACCGCACACTGTGCTCTGCTGTGTATTGTAATGTCGCTGACAGTTTCCTAGAATACACCAATGTTGAGGGAGGAAATTTCAAGCAACTTCTGTGTGATTGAGATGCATAAACAAGGACTGAACCTAATAATTGTCTGAGCGTCGTTAAAATAAAACATAATTAAAAAAAAAACCAACAGCATAGTGTTTCAGCAGGATGGCAGATCACGTCTTTGAGGAAGAGAAGTTCGTGTACAACATGCAACTTCAACTGGTGAGGTCGTGGTGGCCAATTACATGACATCTAAATTCTCCAGACCTGACACTACTTGACTTCTTTGAGGTTTTGTCAAAATGTCTATAAACAGGGACCCAGAAATATTGATGATCTCAAGGCAATGACTATCTCAGCTTTTGGAAAAACTACCCCTGGGATTTGCACCAAACATGGGAGAAATATCTCACATTATGAATTGCAATGTGCATACAATGGTGGCACGTCAAGGTCTAATGTGGGCACAACTCCTATCTATCTACAATGTGTTTACAGATTACTGAAAAATAAATAGGAACCATTCCCATAGTACAGCATTTTTGTTTAACATCCTCCCAAAGGGATCACCCTGCATTTATGATGTATAATTTTTTGACATGAATCGTCTATATTCGAGCTACAAATGAGGAAAATTGTAACGTTTTGACATGAAAGGTTTATTTTGATGTCATTCGTGGTACCATGGAAACAGAAGTGTAAGATAAACTTCGTGCCTCGTGATTTTCATGATGTTGCCAATTTCTTACACTTGTTTCCATTTTGTATATTTTACCATTTTTAACTCTTCTGTCTTATATATAAACTTTAATGCCTTTTTTTGTCACTTGTAAGGAATTTGTGTGCTTATAAATAAGAACAGGCCTACTGTATAATTTAAAATTCTGATTATATTTATTAAGTTAATAAACTCTCGGTATTAAAATCAGTAATGCATAAGGATTCTTGAACAAATTACTCGTGTTCGCTCTCAATAACAACTACACATCACAACAATCAGCATAAATTTAACAAACTGTCAGCCAATAGAAATTGAGGACATTGCCGAAATAAATCACATCACATTATGGTACACTGTCACGACAATCAACTCACGTTCAAAACAATTGCATTTAGTTCAGCCCAGTGCTTTGCACAGAGAGCATTCTGGGCTTTCTATTAAATTCAATGATCTTTGGATAAAGAGAGATAAATCATAAAAAATGAGTTTTGAGTTAAATGAAAATTAAACATTGGGCCCGTATTGCAAATAGTTTTCTACACAAATAAAACACATCAAATACTAGTATTCTTTTATTTTTTCCACCCATTTGTAAAATTTAACTTGTGTGTTCCCATGGGAAACAAAACTCCATTTGTACAAAAAATGAAAATCCCTTTTACCCAAACACGAACAAATTATTGAGAGTCATCCTGCCGAAATGTAGTGTGACAGTAAGGAGTAAACTACATAATGTTTTCTGTGAATTCAGTACAGATATATTTTCTACTGATGGTGCTATTCTTGCTATGCATGTTATATGCCTGTCCATTATGAAAGGAAATAATTCATTTCACAGCATTTGACAACCACTAAATTTAAATTACTTTGTTTGCGTTTTCCTTTTTTAGTGCTTATTTATTATTTTTTAAATACTGATGGGTAAGTAATATCTCGTGTCTGCAAATCTGCATGTGATTGAAACAACTGTTTTAAAATTAATTTTTCTCAAACTATATAAACTTTATTGTGCGAGATCGTGCGTATTTGCTTGGTTTCCGCACAAAACCAACCCGCGGAAAAGTCTAAAATTCCACATTCAGTATTCCCAACCTAACACACATAACTATTTCCCTCTTCTTACCACTTAAGTGCAATATTGATTTTACTGCTTTAGGCTTTTAACATATTTTTAGAGACGTAATATAGTAATAATTATAAATTGGAAACTTACCACTGCAATTTCACCTAAATTGCACTGTTAATTATTGTTTTTAAATATTTGCAAAAATGAAGTAAACTCTACAACTCCACTAAAGTTACTGCATTCGTGATGCAAGTAACATTAAGGAAGCCGTGAAAAAATCAACAAGATTCCAGACTCATCATAGACTGGGGGGAAAAAAGACAGACGTATATCATGGCCTGCTGGAGTATAGTAAAGACAAAAAACATTTTAAAGCAACAATGTTGAAGATGGATATTTTTGTTTTGCAAATTTGCCGTCATTGAACAGAAACCAAGATGTAAATTTCATTGTAACTAATTAGAAATTCCTCTTTCAGGTATGTAATAAACGATCTTCACACAAAATAATGTATGATACACGAGTGGTATGTTTTCTTTCAATGCTCGGAAGTTAAAAAAGCTCAACTACGTTTCACTTTTTCAAACTTTTCCTCGAACATGAAAACTTTAACATACCACTCTTGTAACACATATTACTAATATATGTTTCTGCTTTGCAAGGTGGTCTACTAGAGGACAAAAATTAGTTAACTGTCCAATTTTGTGAACATAATAATAATAATAATAATAATAATAATAATAATAATAATAATAATAATAATAATAATAATAATAATAATAATAAATAATGTAGTTACTCTAAATAATACTGCAGTTAAATTAAATGACCATTTTTGTAGATACGAGGTATCACTTCCTAGCCATCAATATATTTTTGCTTGCCTATTTTAGTCAAAATAAATCCCTGACCTCAATGTTCTGCTTATCACAGATGTTGTATTTGAAAGGTTTCTTGTCTGATTGAACACAAGTCGAAGTGCAGCACTTTTATCACTGATGTCGCAATTTACAATATTTTGTGTCTATGAGTAAATATTTAATATTCACGATACGTTGACGACCAAAACACTTATCACAGATGATGTATTTGAAAGGTATCACTTTCATATCCATTGCACCATGCTTCTTGAGACTTCATCGACAGTACACTGCACTGTCGGAGACCAATCTATGTAAAGATAATTTTTTGGTCCTACAGAATTATGTCATGGTTACAATTGGTTATTAATGGAGATCTGGTGAGCGTGGATTGAACCTCAGCATATCTCACTGGTTAGAGCACTCAGTGCGTAGAACCAAGGCCCGGGTTCGATCCCCGGTGCTGGAGCGAATTTTTCTCCATTAATAACCGAATGCATCTTGTATACTGTGCGCTGATGTGTAAGTGGCAGGTAATGTCGGAAATAGGATCAAAACAAAACAATGACAATATTTTGTATGACTTGACGCTTTCCTGGCATTTGATGTAGAATAACTCTTCTCAGGTTCTCAGCCAGATGAGTTGGAGATTAGCTTCCAAGCTTTCGACGGCTATCTCTGCCATCACTTCATTCCCTGAAGAAGATGGCAGAACTAGAAGAGTTATTCTAATGACAATATTTTGTTAACAATCTTTAATTGTCACATATAAGCGTGTGGTATACAAATGCATAATGCCGTCCACGTGATTAATTTACCTATTGTTAGATTTTGGAAATTTGTGAATCAGTGTAGAAACCATCCCAACAGGCACCACATTCATTCTAGTATCTGGGTGCTACTCTTACAGTTAGCTATCAGTGCATATAAATCCAATGTCTATTTATCACTAGTGTTCTCACAGATATTCCAAATGTGGAAATTCTCATCATGTGTGTGTGTAAATTTATGTCTTCGAAGATTACTCTGTCGCGAAAAACTTTTGTCACAAACATAACACTTGAAAGATTTCTTGCCTGTATGAATGAATGCATGTTGTCGAAGATTTTCTATATGTCGAAAACTCATATCGCAAGAACTGCATTTGTGAGGCTTATCTTGAATGTGGGTTAACTTATGCATCTGAAGACTATATGGACGTCTAAAACTCTTACCACAGATGGGGCACATGCAAGGCTTACAATGGGTGTGAGTTTCAATGTGTTGTTGCAAATAATCATTTTGGGAAAATTTCTTGGAACAAATGTGGCATGTGAAATTCTTCTCTCCTTTATGAGTTGATTTGTGTCTTTGAAGATTATGGTGTCGTGTAAATCTCTTCTCGCAGATATCACACTCAAAAAGCCTGGCCCCTGTATGAGTGAATATGTGTTGCTGAAGATGATCGAGTCGTACAAAACTTTTTTCACAGGTATCACACTTGAAAGGCCTTGGAGGTCCGTCGGAGTCCAGCTGTTGTTTAGGATTTGGGAGTGTGAGAAGCCCTTCGTTAGAAAATGTTATCTTTGAAAGTTTCTCATTTGAAATGCTACTGAGGGAAGAACAATTGAAGTCGCTATCCTCTTTATGCATTTCTGCAGGTTGGGCTACACTAGAGTCGAATAAGAACATGTTGCAGGTATCACTTTCTTGGATGTTCACATCATCACTGAAATGTGGCTGTGAAGACCTGCAAATCCAAAGAGGACTGATTACAAAACTGGATATCAGCACAGTTTAGTATATACAGTTGCGAAGCTTGGGGTGATTTTTTGCAAATCTTGCGATAGTTGCTAGCCGCTTGGAATGCTGTGAGTACTAGGAACAATAGACTGTGTCACTGGCATCATAATCTAATACAGGCCATAAGGCAGACCATGTGACTCGCTAACCTGATCATGAAGGGCGGCGTTTCAACCATATAAATTAGTTGGAATGCATAAAGAGTAACATATACTTCTCTAAAATGTAGTGTAATTGCATTGATAAAATTTAAAACAATGATTATGAGACACTTCAGACATAAATCACTTGCGAGTTAAGATGTAATATTATTTTTGGTGTGAAAATTACGTTGTTCGTATGTGTAATACCTGGCTTTATTTCGATTAAGTATTGCAGAATTCTTGTACATTCATTTATGCACGATTCAGTAATTTTCAGTTGCACCGCACGGATATTTAGATATGTTGAAATTATAGGTTATGTTTACTGTCCCAGTTGCCCCTTTCTGTCTAATTTTAGTGGTCTCCAATGCCCTGCCTTTCATATGAAAATATTATAGGTTATGTTTTCTATATCTATATTCCTAAATTCGCAATTATACATTATAATTAAGCATAATGCCATGTATGATACTCCGCACATTCAATTTGTCTATTTTAATACTACAATTGAGTATTGAATTATTGTATTTCTCTACTACATAAGGGACGAAGTAACAATCGTACATACACTAATTTCATAGGAGTGGTATGATAAGTTTTCTTTCTTTATTAAGGAAGGTAGATGTGCTATATTAAATCACAATATAAATTCCTTTTTATTAAACCTCAAAATAGCTTCCATTCTAAACTTAAAATGTTGATGCGAAAACATTATGTTAACATGTAAAATTCTCTTCACATTACAATAACATAGTCTTGTAATTATTTCTGCAACATATTATGCAACAAGAAGTAAAGGGAACTTACGGACACATTACACTAAATAAAACTTAGCTATGATACGCAATAAAATTATAATATAATAATTCACTGAGCTCCATACACTGAAATTGAAAACCCGAACATATATTACGGCCTAACCTTAAATATTTCGTATTTCAATAGTGGAAGGTGTTAATTTTTCAAAAGAACACGATATCAAAAGTACAATACATTTTAACGTCTGCTAGGGAAAGAGTCTGTGATCAGGCGATAGTAGCGATCCTTGTGACTAGCAACTATCTATGGATGCATATTTCAACTGTCTATGTTTGCATATTTAGTAAGTATTGAGCTTCGCAACTGTATATACTAAACTGTGATATCAGTGTCACAATCTGCTTCATAGGACACCAAAGCATTATACGCGAATCTCATGCAGCACTCTTACACATTAAACTGTTCATTATAGACAACATCCTAAAATCAAGGATACTGTATAGGAAAAAAAAAAAAAAACACGTACGTACGTACGTACGTACGCACGCACGCACGCACACACACACAAATATGAGCTAAATTGCAATATAATCTTGATTACACAACTTTTAACACTGTATCACTTCGAAATATGTATGATGAGACTTTCTTGTGTTATATTTTAATTAAATTAGATTATTATTGATTAAAGTTCACGTTAACACTTTGTTTGTTAAAAACATAAAATTGTTTAGTCACATGTTAAAAAGTGTCAACATTTTTAAAAAAGGTTATATACCTTGGGCAGACGGCCCATTTCGACGTGATGTTACGTCTTCATCAGTGTCTCCTGAACTACTGGTGATCTTGAATTCTGCGATGTGATTTGTCGGTTGTAGGGGTGGGGGTGTGTTATAACACACAAACAACCAGCCCCCACCATAAGAGCAACACACCCCCACCCCTACAACCGACAAATGCACATCGCAGAATTCAAGATCACCAGTAGTTCAGGAGACACTGATGAAGACGTAACATCACATCGAAACGGGCCGTCTGTCCAAGGTATATACCTTTTTTAAAAATTTTAACACTTTTTAACGTGTGACTAAACAATTTTATGTTTTTAAATTAGATTAAATTAATTAAATTAGAATTTAACACAAGAAAGTCTCAACATACATATTCCGAAATAAAGTTGTAAATTAATGTGATTTACTCTTTGTTTTAAAATCATTACTTTTTACAAAAACTTAACAATTCCTGAATGGGATATTGTAATTAATATTTCCTTCAACTCAGATGTGTCTACTTCAACGAATTTTAGTTTAAATTGTACAATCATAGATCAAACTGTAACTGAAAAAATTGCACCTATATATGTGCAAACAAAAAATCAAAATTCAGCCCTGAAAAAAATATATTTTCATACATATACCTTGAAAAAATATTATTGCTTACTAGACTAGACGCCAGTTCGGAAGATGGTTGGCTGCTAGCGTTTGCGTCGAGAGAGACAGATAGTGAGAGAAAGGCAATGTACAGCATTGCCACATCGTACTTCATGTGCACGCGCAATACAAGTAGCTGAGGAGAGAATTTCAATTTTAAAAAGACAATAATGACCTTAGCCGTTGATTACTGCAAGCATGACAAACCTTTTATCAGAATATTATCAAATCTTGCGTTCCATTAGTAATGCTTATACCAAGTTTTAAGATTTTTATGTGCGGTATTATTATTATTATTATTATTATTATTATTATTATTATTATTATTATTATTATTATTATTATGTTATTGCACAGTTTTAATACAAAATGTATATGGTGTATTACTAGAAAAAATGATACACTATTTAAGTAGAAATTGTATTTAGGTCTATTTCTAGGCGCAAATTATTTTAGCTAGTTAAATACCCTAAAACAATAACTACGAGTACTACGTTATATTGCCACATTTCGGTCACATTTAATATAAATTAGGATTTAATAAATATTCAGCACCTGGTTTTAATCGAAGTTGCTGATTCCCTCATCAGCCCCATCAGATTTTCCAGAGTCGGATTCTCGAAGGTACATATCTAATACTGTACGTCGCAGCACACTTTTATTAAAATCATCTAATTCAGAAACTGTTTTTTCACGATGAGAATATTTTCCAGGAGAACGAAACGTGGCAGTTCTGCTGACATTAAAAGATTTGTTTCCTTCATTAACAATTCTTTGCATGGTTCGCAAACCCAAACCACATGCTTCTGCAGTCGTCTCCTGCGCGTTGGCAACGTTGCGGCCAGCACCATGATGCCCGGCAGAGTTCTGCTCGTTAATGTTTTTAAAATAATTATACATCTTAAACACTATTTCCCGCCCCTGCCTGTGCAGTACTTGTCTTTTTACAGTATCTCCTTCCACTTATTTATCTTACACATACACAGTATATGTTAGTTTTACTTATTCGATGTTTTAAAACACTAACACGTGAGCAAAGTAACTCGAGAAGCACTTGTTACTGACTGATTCTGATTGGTTCTCCTGTTCAAACTTGTGACGTCACATGCCATACAGACTACAGTGCATCTACTAGCCGTCCGCCTTCCGAATTGCCGTCTAGTCTAAATGCATTAAAAGTTGCTTAAATCTATATATATAATTTCAACTGGTAATGGAAATTACGGGAAAACGGCTGAACGGATTTTAATGAGTGACCCCTCATTTTCATGCCTGGCATCCAAAGTTTTTCGGAAAAGTAGTAGTTTTCAGTGAAATGTCAATTTTCCTACATAATTTTCCTATTTTCCAAAATCCATCTGTTGTCAGTTTTGAGAACTAATTTTGTTGAATCACGGCCGACTTGATGGAATTTCAGAACAAAACACACACTACAATAAACAATAGGCTATTACACGAAGGCCATGACCTGCAGGATTGCCGACATATTTAGAGCTCAATTCACTTTGTTATTAAAAACTGATTCTGTAGTGTATAATTTTCTGAGTACAGCTGTGTATTGGATATTCAAATCTACGAAACTTGAGGTGGTTTGATGACATTATTACCATTAGAAATTAAATATGATTATAGTTAATCTCATGATGCGTCTATTCTTCATTAATTGTACATAATATTGATGCTATATTGATGACATGAAAGTGAAATGTTTTGAGGTTATGTAAGTAAATGTAGAGAATATCTTAATTTAGATCTTCATTTCTATAATTTACTGAGTGGCTGCTATATATAACTACAAAACTTAAGTAAGATAATAATATTGTTATTAAAAATCAAATATTTTTATACTCATTAAACCAGTGGGGTTGGGTCTTTTTCATATACTTAATGGCGGTGTGGTGTAGATATTAATATGTATCAGTGTCTTCAGTATTGGCTCGAGAGAGCGCAAAAATTACAGTTCCTAAGGAAAGATAAAACGGTATTACTTACTGATAAAATAAGAGACCTAGAAAATTTTGTAGTCTCCAGATCATTTCAGTAATATCTCTTAGTAAGATAAAATGATTTCACGCTCTACATTTTAAGTTCTACATGCAGCAGCTATACGAAAATGCTATTGTTCGAAAGCTTAGCAAACCTGACATTTTTTTAACTTTTGCCTACAATCCACAATGACCTGAAATAGCTACTGCTATCGTCCTGACATTGATACTTGCGTTTTCGCGTTGAAACTCAAAAACTGAAGTTGGATAGGTTCAAGAAAAAGTATTTGGCCTAAAAAAATCCATTGAGAGGGAGTATGTTTCATTATTATGGAAGCAAATAACTATCAAAAAGACAAGTATTCTTCATTGAAAATAAATCTGAAAAATTTTTATTTGAACGTCTAACGAACTTAGTTTGCAGCAGCATTCGCTGCACAAGCCACTAGTTGCTTTATATTTTGATAAAATTTTATTTAATTATCTTTAGCAGTATTAAAAATATAAAAGTTTAAAATATTCCAATTTACAAGAGCTTTGAGGAGCCCTCTAACTACTAAGTATCCTTACTGAGTGACACTGAAATTTGATGTCTGATGTCAAAATTTAATCACAGAAAGCAAGAACTATATGCGAAAGCTCACATATCTTTATATACTTACGTCTCAGTCGAATCACCTTCCTCCATTACACCTGGCTTCGTCCCCTCTATGACGTGCTCATTCCAAGACTCCTTCTAAAGAAAAACAAAAAGATGTTTCATATCATAACCACACAAGCACACTGAATGTTACAGGAAACAAATAAATCTGTTCATGCATTAGCACAGGGCTGGGCACATTACGTGATTCTGAGAAATGAGCGCTGTGTGCTTTAAAGAGCGGATCTTCCGAGCGCTGTGACATATGCATACTGTACGTCATTCAGTGTCGATGTAGTGATGGCTCCGCAGTATGATGGCGAACTTTGAAGACGGAGCTTCCGCTCATACACTAAAGCGTCCCACTATTCCCAATGCATTTAATATATCACGGGAGGAGGAATTCTTTTTGGTAGAGAGCAGTGGGTTAGCGAAGTGTTTAATTTGTCATAAAACACTCCAACTGATTAAGAAGTTCAATATCCAATGACATTATTCTTTACAACATGTTCCTAATTATGTCAAGTGAAGGATACAATGCGTGCAGTTCTGTATTGTGTAACTTTCTCCATTCTCCTGTAACTTCATCCCTCTTAGCCCCAAATATTTTCCTAAGCACCTTATTCTCAAACACCCTTAATCTCTGTTCCTCTACAACTCTTACAATAAAAAGGTAAAATAACATGCATTACATGTGACAAAGTAAGTGTTGTACATTAAGTATGTTTCCAGGAATTTATTTTGCATATCAATTATACAGACACAGTATTATTTAAGGACATGCATGCAACTTCAAGATTAAGAAGGAAGATAATACATTTTTCATCTATTATTTTAATAAGAATACTTGGCTTTGTACATGTGAAACTAATTTTAACGTGTCTACAAATTTCAGCAAGTTATGCATTAAAACATCTTCAAATGCAAACACACTACGAGCCAGAAATGTTGTATCGCTCATTTACTCAAAAATACACCTTCGTGGGTTAGGAAAAACTATTTTTTATTTTTATGAGAGTAATGTAACATGAACTTTTAGTTTCATATCTTTAAAAGGAATTTCAAGATATTTATAAGATTGGTCAAGTTACGCATTAAAATATTCTACAACGCAAACACAATACTAGCCTGCGATATATAATTTTATCGCTCATTTTCTCAAAATTGCATTTTCAAAACTTTTAAAATAACTTCCACAAGTTTTTAGATGATCGCATGAAATTTTGCATGACCTTTTTCTAGTAAGATCAACAAACTATAGCTCAATCTTTAACCTGTCTTTTAACAGAAATTCAAAACAATTAAAATCAATGAAAAATGTCTTAATTGGTTACAGTTAACCCAATTTTGTGCTAAGCAAAGTATGAAATAACAGTGTGACTCATATAGCACTTAGTAGTGCTGTAAAGTAAAATATACAAATAAAAAGAACATTTAAGTGTATTTGTAGCTCTTATTTGACTGGTGGTATAACTGTCACACAATGTAAATGTTTGATTTTTAAGAACAGAACCTGGATTGGCAGTTTCTTTTTTAATACTGAAAACTGAGGACCCAATAACAAGATAATCAAACTAACTCACCTTAATTTTATGTTTCATTACAGGAAATACATTGAAATCTTCACTTTCTTCACATTTGATATCTGATAAGGTATCAGAGTTCAGGCCACAAGATTCCATTTTGATGTCAGTCACACCTTTTTCCACGTTCTCTTCCTGTAAATATAACACATAAAAAAAATTATTCTCACAACTTGGGGAGGGAAAGGTTACTTTATAATGGCTACAGATATATATAGATGGATGTGTTAGATCACATTCAAGAGGAGGAGGTGTTGTAAGAACATGTCTTCTCTTTTCATTTCAGCATTATGAAGGAGAATATACAACAAATTTTGAACAGAAGTTACCAGTACTACTACTTATATAATTATATCTTTGCAAAATCTTTACATAGATTAAACAAATTTCAAAAATGCTGCCATATTGTCAGATTCGAAGGCAGCTATACAAGCTACAATTTCACAATGGTCTATGAAAGGGGCAAAACTCAGGACTAAGAAAATCATCTAATATATAATTAAACTAGAGAAAAACAATTAGTTTACAATGGATTCCTTCCCATTGTAATGCAAAGGAGAATGAAACAGTAGTTTAGTTAGCTTGCGATTTGCCATTTACTTTAAACATTTCTTTGTACTGTTATTGTTAATTTTAGTTCACTTGTAATTTGACAGTTATTAAAAAAATCTACTTACACTGCTGTCAATTTAGTTAGTTTGTGGTTTGCTATTTATTTTACAAATTCATTTGTTGTTGTTGTTTTCTAATGCCAGGCGTTTGACAATAAAGTCATTAGACCTCTCGCACTCCAATATTTTTCAAAGATATTATCATGGCCAGCCACTGAAGTACAGATTTTGAGGTGTTCCGAATCCATTTCTTGGTTTGAGTTGAACAATGGGCAGTTAGGGGACTGATATATTCCAATTCTATGCAGGTGTTTGGCCAAACAATCATGGCCTGTTGCCAATCTAAATGCAGCTACAGACAATTTTGTGACAAATTCATTTGTACTGCTGTTAATTTTAGTTAGCTTGTGGTTTGCTATATACTTAAAAAATTCATTTGTACTGCTTCTTTTTTTAGTTCGTTATTTTACGATGCTATATCAACAGCTACATTTATCTAGCGTCTGACAAGGGAAGGGTTTCGGCTCGAACAGGAATTTCGTATCCAAAATTTGTATACAGGGCCCATCCTTACATCTCTGTAAAGCTCCCAAAAGCATTCGTTTGTGTAATGTGTGGTTTGTGTGTTAGAGGACCGTACAAGTTGGGGGTGGGGAGAGCACTGCAAATATTAAGGGGATGGGACACCTTACCCGTACGCCTAGCCTAGCCTAGAAACTAGTGCGAGTGGTAAAATGTCTAAAGCCCATTTAAGAACATTTTTCTCCAACGTTGTCTGAAAATATTGCAGCTAATCAAAAATGTACACTGTTGTGTGAGTCATTGAATGCGCACAAGGATACAACCTTAATAAATGAATCATTCCAAGGCTAGGACATGGAATGTATGATCATTCCACCTAAAAAAACTAAATATTTCCAGCCTCTGAATATCTATTTCCTTAGACAATACAAAATAAATGCTCGGAGGATAACAGATTGCATAAGGACTCTTGCTGAGAATCCAGAACTTAACTTGGGAAATCGAGTGTTTATAATGAAAATCCACTCTGTTATTCATAACCAGTTGTCTGCTCCAATATACTGCCCTATGCTTCAGTATTCCTGACAGTCAGCTGGTTACGTGAATCCTGAACAAGTCTCAGACTTCAAAACTGTAAATGATTTTTCAGCACTGGAGTGTGGTTCAGAAGATTGTTCAGGTGTTGCTTCTGCGTGTTGTGCTTATTGCTCTGCTCCATGCTGTTTCATGTATTGTATAGAGAATCCTCATGTACATTTTTAAAGAAGTGTATTGACCAATACCAACCAAACGGAGAGTTACACAAATGAATGCTTTTACAGTCTTCATCACCATTGTGAGGTAAGCGTCTGTACAAATTTTTAACCAAAAATTCCTGTAAACCGAAACCCTTCCCTTGTGAGTGGGATGAAGGTGATAATACAAGAGAAAAAACCGGGGAAACCTCAACCAGGTAACTTGTCCCAACCAGGATTTGGACCTGGACCCGCTAGTTTCACGGTTAGATGTGCTAACCATTACTCCACAGTGGTGAACTATTTGCACTGTTATTGTTAATCACAGTTACCCTGTGCTTTGCTATCTATTTGAAACAGTCATATATACTGATGTTTTTAATTTTACTTAGTTTACAATTTGAAATTTATTAAAAATTCATTTGTGCCTATTCTAGTTTGTTTGTAATTACTATTTATCAATTAGTATATTATTGTATCTTATTTATATTCCATCTGCTGCCACCACCCCTGCCACTGTTGCCGCCACTGTCACCACCACCACTACCACTACTACTACTACTGCTACTACTGCTACTGCTACTATCAGAAAGAGCACTAAAATTTTACAACAATCTACTAAGGGACTTCCATTTTTCAGTGGCGTAGCATGAAATTTTGAGCAGGGGAAGCTAACTCAAGTTGTCTTTCATGCAATATGAGAAAACGTATTACAAAAATACAGTCTTAAAATAAACAGTAGTCAATGTCAAGTCAGCAGTCAAAGATTGGTTGGAACCTCGTAAGTAACACCAATAAGGCATGACCTCAAATGATACGTAGTAAAATATGATTTCACGGTTTACACATATCTCTAACAAATAGACACGTATACGTATAACATTAGCTCACTCCCTGTCATACTTAGAGAAATCACAATATTAGTATTATACATAAGTATGCGTCTGTCTTTTGGTTGTGTCCTTCATTGACAGCAAGGGAGTCGGTCATTTGTTTTTTAAATCACACTTTTGTTCGTAAGTCAGTCTTGATAATACAATTGTCCTAAAAAATTCAAGTAAATCAGTGTCAGGAACTGTTATTTCGCTCATTATTCATTATATCAGCCACAATGCACACTAACACTTCAACTGAACACAACTGACGAAAAGGGATAACTCGGATACTGCTTATTTTAAATGTTAAAGCTAGCTTCTTGCAAGCCTTGTGACTAGGGTAGTTTAGTTACAAAGGGATGGAAAATCTGCGGGGTGGATTACACAGAAGAAACCAGTCTGCTTGGAAGCTGGTGTGTGCAGGCTTCTTGTTTACTGCTGCATCACAAATCATCCTGAGCTGCCGCATCACAATATTTAACGCGTAAATATAAATTCTATTAAAATTAATAAATAATTTTGTCTATAAACTGCAGGTTTATTATGAAATTATTATTAAGTGGGGAAGCTAAGCTTTTTAGTTTACATTGACGCTACGCTACGCCACGCCACTGCCATTTTTATTCTATAAAAATAAGGAAATATAATCTGCCCAAAGGAACTAAATTCGAATGGAGCAAAATATAAAACTTGGGAAACATCGACAAACATCGAGATAATATCCTTCCCCCCCCCCCCTACATAAATCTGCTATTGTGATGTTCAGGCTGACAACAGGTCAAGATTGTTTGGCAAGCCACCTGCACATGATAGGAAATTCCCATACATGTCTCTGTAATATTATGGATTTATTAATTTGTCTTACAGAATAATCTCCGTAATGTTGACAATTAATATTTGAGGAGAAAAATTTGCTCCAGCGCCGGGGATCAAACCCGGGTATATTTCTAGTGTCAACTGCCATTATACTAGGAGCGCACTCAGCTGAGTGACTTGTATAATGGCAGTTGACACTAGACATATACGTCATCAACATATATGCCTAACTTGGAGTCAGGCCACAAAGGGAAACACTGAAGGAGGAGGATTCGATCCGGTGCTGTGGATTGAATTCGGTGTAGCTCAGTGGTCAGAGCGCTTGGTATGTAGAACCAAGGACCCGGGTTTAATCCCCGGCGCTAGAGCGAATTTTTCTCCTCAAATATTAATTGTCTGTGTAATGCAAATGAAGAGGTGAACATGGAAGATATCAAAAGATGCACAGAATTATTATTGGAGGATGACGTCGTACAAAAATACTGAAGTACAAGACAGCAAATGACTGCACTGTAAATTTCCTAGGCAATGCACCAACAACAACATAATGCAATCTTAGCAGCACAATACATCATGCTAGGCACTTACTAGTGAGAATGATTTTTCCTCTTCTCCATTTTCATATTCAGTCTTTATAAACAATGATTCAATTTCAGGTTGTGTTTCCACTGCATCAACAGCAACAGCAACAGCATCTTCACTCTTTGAAGTCAATGCGTTGATTTCTGGTTGTGTTTCAAGTACATCCACATCAATTTGGCTATTACCCTTCTCCTGACACAATAGATTTATATCAGTTCTTGGTTTAATTAAATCGCCATCTTTGTGAGTTAATTCGTCTCCATGAATATTTTTATTTTGCGAAAAACTTTCCTCGCAAATATTAAATTCGAGAGGCGTCTCATTGATATGTCTGCGTGCGTGTCGTAGAAGGTTCCGTTTATATCGAAAGTTCTTACCACAAAAGTAGCATTTGTGAGACTTGACATCAGTATGAATGAATACGTTGATTTCTGGTTGTGTTTCAAGTACATTTGCAGCAATTTGGCTATTCCTCTTTTCCTGACACAAGAGATTTATATCAGTTCTTGGTTTAATTAAATCGCCATCTTTGTGAGTTAATTTGTCTCTCTGAATATTTTTATCTTGCGAAAAACTTCCATCGCAAATATTAAATTCGAGAGGTGTCTCATTAATATGTCTACGTGCATGTCGTAGAAGGTTCCGTTTATATCGAAAATCCTTACCACAAAAATTGCATTTGTGAGACTTCACATCAGTATGAATGAAGGCATTGATGTCTGGTTGTGTTTCAAGTACATCCGCACCAATTTGGCTATTAGCCTTCTCCTCACACAGGAGATTTATATCAGTTCTTGATTTAATTAAATCGCCATCTTTGTGAGTTAATTCGTCTCTCTGAATATTTTTATCTTGCGAAAAACTGTCCTCGCAAATATTAAATTCGAGAGGCGTCTCATTAATATGTCTGCGTGCATGTCGTAAAAGGTTCCGTTTATATCGAAAATCCTTACCACAAAAGTTGCATTTATGAGGCTCGACGTCAGTATGAATGAATGCGTTGATTTCTGGTTGTGTTTCAAGTACATCCACAGCAATTTCGCTATTATTCTTCTCCTGAGACAAGAGATTTATATCAGTTCTTGGTTTAATTAAATCGCCATCTTTGTGAGTTAATTCGTCTCCCTGAATATTTTTATCTTGCGAAAAACTTTCCTCGCAAATATTAAATTCGAGAGGAGTCTCATTGATATGTCTGCGTGCGTGTCGTAGAAGGCTCCGTTTATATCGAAAGTTCTTACCACAAAAGTTGCATTTGTGAGACTTGACATCAGTATGAATGAATGTGTTGATTTCTGGTTGTGTTTCAAGTACATCCGCAGAAATTTCGCTATTATTCTTCTCCTGACACAAGAGATTTATATCAGTTCTTGGTTTAATTAAATCGCCATCTTTGTGAGTTAATTCGTATCCCTGAATATTTTTATCTTGCGAAAAACTTTCCTCGCAAATATTAAATTCGAGAGGCGTCTCATTGATATGTCTGCGTGCATGTCGTCGAAGGTTTCGATTATATCGAAAGTCCTTACCACAAAAGTTGCATTTGTGAGGCTTGACGTCAGTATGACTGATTTTGTGTAATTTTAGAATATATGCACGGCGAAAACTCTTTCCACAGATGTCACAATCAAAAGGCTTGCTCTCATGGTGTCTGTTCATGTGTTGCTGAAAATACTGAAACTGCACATAATCCTTGTCACAAATATCACACTTGAAATTTGTCTCATGTACATTCTTGTGCTTCATCAATTTATGTCTTTCAAGATTATGCCGTCGTATAAAATTTTTATTACAAATATTGCATTTGAAATGCTTTATGCCCTTATGAGAAACTATGTGTTGCTCAAGATAACTAAATAGTGTGAAACTTTTGTCACAAATGTCGCATTTGAAAGGTCTCACAGAAATGTCAGTGTGTGTCTGTTGGAGTGAGGTAACTCCCTCATTAGAAGCCTTCTTTTGTAAGTGCATGTCATTTGCAGCATTGCTGAAGGCAACACAATCCATATCACTCTGTCTCTCATTAGATGTGGGTATGCTAGAGAAGTCTATGGGCATATTGAAGGTATCACTTTCTTGGATCCTCACATCAGCCTGAGAGTATGGTTGCATAGTCCTGTAAATTAAAAAGAATGATTACAATCAGTGGGGTAGGCACGTGGGGGTGGGGGGAGGCTCGTCGTGCTCTAGTCCTCTCCTCCCCATTCTTCAAGAAATATTTTAAATCTATATCACATTTAAACCATGGAAAATGGAAAAACAATCCACCACTGGCATTGAGAGTGCGATACTGAAAATAAAATATTGTTTCGTTGATTCATAGGTCAACAAAATTTCAACATTTTTCTTCCCAAGAAATGAAAGTAGGTGATTTTTACTAATTCGTGATCTGTGAATATGAATATGAAATCCAGAATCTCCCATTAACTATCATTTTCTTTTGTAGCCACATTGAATATCTTTAATAAAATATTGTATTTTTTGTAATTTCACTTTCTTAAACGAAATGTTACTGCACGCTGCAATTCAAATGATCAATATTAATTTAAAAGTATATGCGGAATAAACATCATTTTTTCTGACAGGTACATAATGTTTTTTCAACTTTAAAAATTGAAATTAAGAATATAAAATGAGCTAGTTTCAATAATACAAAGTTATTCTGGAACTCTCTCCTTTTTAGATGGATCAAGACCTCTCTCTCTATTTCATATGAAACCAACAATAGTCGACAAGCATACTCGAGGATCATCTTTCTCTGTATCTCTGCAAAAGGGTATCTGTCGGATACAGGGGGGAGAGCCATTAATCCTTCCCATTGAAGGCTTTAAGGAACCAACCTGGACAAATACCCAACGTCCCATCCCTACCTTCCTGTGGTGCAGCTGTTAGTAAGCATAATTTTACAAGCTGAACTAAAGGGAGGGGCTACTCATCAATTAGCACTGGTCACCTTGATGAGTTAATGACTGAATTTGGTACAATTTTCCTCTATTCAATACCTGATTCCCTCTTTACCCTTTCCTATCCAGTCCTCTGACTGAACTCTTACTTTCTTTGACCCCAATGGCTTTAGAGCATTCGAGGCCTAGGGGTTCATTTTACTTTCCTTCCTCCTCTTTCTACTTTTCTGTTCCTAGTGCTGACCTGCTATGACACTAAAATCGTCCTCCAGTGCCTTAAGGAGGGAAAGCTGGTGATCAACAAGATCTCCCAGCTAGGTCCAATGGACCCGTCTACCAATAGCAGGTGTGGTCCTCCAGACATTCTGGGGGTTGTGTGTGAATGAAGTAGCCACCAAAACGTTGAAATATGGTGTTCACTTAAATCGGCTACAACTTGCCATTTTCACTCCAATATGAAATGAGTACCATTAAGATAAAATTATCAGGAGGTAAAATGGTCCCCCAATCGGAACTCCGGGCGGGGACTACTTTAATGGTACAGAATCAACTAAACATCTTACAATGGAATGCTGGTGGTATAAGATCAGCCAAGAAGACTGAACTGGAATATATCATTCCCCTAACTGCCCATTGTGCAACTCAAACCAAGAAAAGGATTCGGAACACCTCAAAATCTGTGCTCCAGTGGCTGGCCATGATAATATCTTTGAAAAATATTGGAGTGCAAGAGGTCAAATGACTTTACTGTCAAACGCCTGGCATTAGAAAACAACAATTTTTCCATTTTAGATATTTCCTGATGAAACATGTTATGTTGGCGTAATTTGATGTATGAAAGCAATAAGCTAACTAAACTGCAGAACACATCAAATTATGCAAAACAAATCACTAATAACAACCATAATTACAAACAGAATTAGATATGGAAATTCTAAATATCACATCAAAAAGTACACGATAAACATATTAGAACAATATCAAATCTACAAGCACACAATAATATATCCATAACATACATTTAATACTCAATTACAATTCAATATACACATTGTCCAATCTAATAGTACGTAACATACAAACAACACCCACCATTGACGACAGAAAGCACCAAAACTAGAAGCAAGACATGTTGAAGCAGCTTAGAGTGCTTGCAAATTGGATTGTTTAAAACCTTTGTACTTTTAATAGGTACTACTAAAGATAGATAATAAAATGAAACTTTATCATAACATTAAGCTATTTAAGAATAATTGAATTATATTTAGCAATAATTTTTCACACATTTATTTATAAAGAAATATTTTTTCAGTGGTTTAATTCTAATTTTTTGTTTAAACATATTTAGGTACACTTTACTCTGGGACTATTTGACATACCTTAATGAAACTTTTACTGTGTTTTTCTAAAGATAAATTCTACAATATGTAGCTAAAATAATAAATAAGTGTGATTTAGTTTCTTGTTCTAAAACTATTATTTTTATTACAAAAAGTTAATAATTCTTGAACAAGATAATACAATACATTTTTCATCATTTAATATGCATATATTTGATCAAATTTTAGGTTTGGATTGAAAGAAGTGTTGTTTACCACAAAATATAAAAATTGAACAGTTATAGATCTATCAATATCTGAGAAAAGTGCATCTAAATGTGGGAGAAAAAAAAAACAAACTGTTATATATTTAGGTAAAATTTCATTCAATTATCTTTAGCAGTATTAAAAACTACAAATTACTCCAATTTCCAAGCATTTTAAGCAACACTCTAACTACCCAGTGTCCTTAAGAGGAGAAACTGAGTGACATTGCAATTTTATTTATTATGTCAAAATTCAATCATGGAAAGCAAGGGCTGTATGCGAAATCTCACTCATTATTATACTTACGTCTCAGTCAAACCATCTTCCTCCAATACATCTGGCTTCGTCCCTTCCTTGATGTTGTCCTCATTCTGTGACTCTTCCTGAAGAAAGAAAATGCTGATGAGGTACACTAAATATAACAACGAGAAATGAAAGAAGATATTTCATAACCACACCAGGATGCTGAATATTATAGGAAAGAACAGACATCAGTGTTGCAAGGTGTTCCGTATTGCGCAGGATGTCTCATATTTGATGTCTGAAACACTGGTCTCATATGAGATTCATAAGACACACTAAAAATATGGATATTGAGTCACAGATAGCCAACGGTTTTTATGGGTTCTTTATTCTTTATCCTTACTGTTTGTCCAGATATCGTGATGTACAATTATGGTAAGAAATGGCACTTCTTTTTCTCTTAACATCAATGTCTTTAGAAACGTGACAACAAGGCAAATAAATTTAAATATAAAGCTATTTCTGTTTCACTTAACAGTAATTGTATTCCCAAGTAATAACTTTTCATGACTATGGTAGAATAACATTGTTGTTGAATGGTGTATAGTACAGTACAGTAAAACCCCGATTATCCGTGATCCTATTAACCGATTGGTGGATTATCAAACTGTCTTTCTCGCTCGCAGAAAAAAATATGAAGTACTGTACATTATATTAGTACGAGTGTTTTTTATAAATCTTTACCTTTACGCATCATGGCCATACTGTCTAACTTCTATGCAAAATATCTTCTACAAGCGCCAAAAGAAAACATGTTGTACTACGGCAAAAAGTGCAAGTAATGAGTGGTTTGAGAAAAGAGAAAATGTGGTTCATTTCACATCACAATACAAGATAGGAATTACAACTGTACGCGATTTAGGCTAATGTAAAATAAAATATAAACTGTATAAAATTTGTAAATCTACAACATGATACCTCTACTATTCCTATTTTCCACAAACAGTCATCATAAGGAGTTTCCTTAGCCTTTAAAAACCTGTCGTTGAAAACCAGACTTAAGTACAATAAATAATGTTTTAATAACTGACTTATCGGAAAATCAAATATGAATTATAAAAAAAAAAAAAAACAGACTTAAATTATTGGACTTCTGGTACAATACCTAGCATATTAAAAGAAAAGACCATAGAGGAAATTAGAAAAATATTATGTAGTTGGTTTATAAAACTTTTTATGGTATGGATTATCCGATTTTTTCGATTAACCGTTCACTCCACCCCTTTCATTACCACGATAATAGAGGTTCTACTGTATGTATAAACACGCGAAAAATGTCTTACTCATCAGCATGACACAAATAGGACGTGTTGCATTAAGAATACAGAACATTTATTATTATATCTGTAGAGACACAAACTTTGCAATTACATCTTTTCAGATAGATTATTAATGTCTCTTCAAATCTGAATAAAAACAAATGAATAGTTAGAAATTAATATAAAAGCTTAATGATGTGAACCTAAGGTAATTTTTCCTTATAATGTGTTTTAACATATTAGCATATGCTCGGAAATGGTATGAATCGATTTCTCTCTCTCTCTCTCTTTTACAGGTTCCTAATGTTTCCTCGAGGAGTTAACTGATGCGACTAAGCAACTGTCCCTTATTTACATTCTGAAACCTAGCAGACGGCTATTCTGCACCAATATAAGGCAAATGGAAATGCAAAAACAATCAAGAATTGTCATACGTTTTCATTTACGAAAATTATCGTCATTAATAAAATATTACAATATAGTTTTGGTTATTACCACTTACTTACTGGCTTTTAAAGAACCCGGAGGTTCATTGCCGCTCTCACATAAGCCCGCCATTGGTCCCTATCTCAGCAAGATTAATCCAGTCTCTACCATCATATCCCACCTCCCTCAAATCCATTTTAATATTATCTTCCCATCTACATCTCGGCCTCCCCAAAGATCTTTTTCCCTCCGGCCTCCCAACTAACACTCTATATGCATTTCTGGATTCTCCCATATGTGCTACATGCCCTGCCCATCTCAAACGTCTGGATTTTATGTTCCTAATTATGTCAGATGAAGAATATAATGCGTGCAGCTCTGCGTTGTGTAACTTTCTCCATTCTCCTGTAACTTCATCCCTCTTAGCCCCAAATATTTTCCTAAGAACCTTATTCTCAAAACCCCTCAATCTCTGTTCCTCTCTCAAAGTGAGAGTCCAAGTTTCACAACCATAAAGAACCGGTAATATAACTGTTTTATAAATTCTAACTTTCAGATTTTTTGACAGCAGACTAGATGACAAAAGCTTCTCAACCGAATAATAACAGACATTTCCCATATTTATTCTGCGTTTAAATTCCTCCCGAGTGTCATTTATATTTGTTACTGTTGCTCCAAGATACCTGAATTTTTCCACCTCTTCAAAGGATAAATCTCCAATTTTTATAGTTCCATTTCAT
The DNA here is from genome assembly GCA_025594305.2 of Periplaneta americana. Taxonomy (NCBI): domain Eukaryota; kingdom Metazoa; phylum Arthropoda; class Insecta; order Blattodea; family Blattidae; genus Periplaneta; species Periplaneta americana. Next base: position 17,765,062 of record JAJSOF020000003.1, on the reverse strand, counting down.
ACAATATTCTGGTCACGAGACATAATCATATACTTAGTCTTTTCGGGATTTACTTCCAACCCTATCCCCTTACTTGCTTCAAGTAGACTTTCCGCGTTTTCCCTAATCGTTTGTGGATTTTTTCCTAACATATTCATGTCATCCGCATAGACAAGCAGCTGATGTAACCCATTCAATTCCAAACCCTCTCTGTTATCCTGAACTTTCCTAATGGCATATTCTAGAGCGAAGTTAAAAAGTAAAGGTGATAGTGCATCTCCCTGCTTTAGCCAGCAGTGAATTGGAAAAGCATCAGATAGAAACTGGCCTATACGGACTTTGCTGTAAGTTTCACTAAGACACATTTTAATTAATCGAACTAGTTTCTTGGGAATATCAAATTCAATAAGAATATTATATAAAACTTCTCTCTTAACCGAGTCATACGCCTTTTTGAAATCTATGAATAACTGATGCACTGTACCCTTATACTCCCATTTTTTCTCCAATATCTGTCGAATACAAAACATCTGATCAATAGTCAATCTATTACGCCTGAAACCACACTGATGATCCCCAATAATTTCATCTACATATGGAGTTAATCTTCTCAAAAGGATATTCGACAAAATTTTGTATGACGTCAGCAAAAGTGATCTTCCTCGAAATTTACTACAGTTAGTCTTGTCCCCCTTCTTAAAAATAGGTTTGGTTATTATTATTATTATTATTATTATTATTATTATTATTATTATTATTATTAATACATCCGTCTGCCATAACAGATGCCCATATAGGTCCAGAAAATAATTTCATAAAAATACATATAAGAAATAGAGAGAAATAAGAAATATATCAATATAATTGGTAGTAATCAAATGCAATATGAAGTTTAGAAAGTTAGAAATTTAAACATTATATAAATGATTATGTAAAATGCCTATGGATATGTTTAAGATATTTAAATAAATATTTTTAATATCTTGGGATGTCATATCATACTTCAATTTCATAAAAAAATTTCTTATCTATCTAAAAACTGTTATGTTTTATTTAACGACGCTCGCAACTGCAGAGGTTATATCAGCGTCGCTGGATGTGCCGGAATTTTGTCCCGCAGGAGTTCTTTTACATGCCAGTAAATCTACTGACATGAGCCTGTCACATTCAAGCACACTTAAATGCCATCGACCTGGCACGGGATCAAACCCGCAACCCTGGGCATAGAAGGCCAGCACTATATGAACTCGCCAACCTGGTCGACTCTTATCTATCTAAACACGTACTTACACATAATTAGAACTGTCTTCGAAAATAGTGAAGTGAGCATGAATTTTGAAAAAAAAAGAAGTTTCTAAGAAATTTCTTATCCATCCACAAACACATTTACAAAAAATAACAATTAATTTCGAAAATGTTCTTCAATAACCAAAAACATCATGAATTTTGGTAAAAAAAAAAGTTTCTATAAGTGTACAGACAGAAAATGACTGCACTGTCAAGTGCTTAGACACTGGACCAAAGACATCATAATGCAGTCATAGCAGCACAATAGATCAGGTAATCACTTACTAGTGAAAGCGATTTTTCCTCTTCTCCATTTCCATATTCAGTCTTTATAAACAATGATTCAATTTCGGGTTGTGTTTCAACTGCATCAGCAACAGCAGCATCTTCACACTTTGAAGTCAATGCGTTGATTTCTGGTTGTGTTTCAAGTACATCCACTGCAATTTGTCTATTCCTCTTCTCCTGACACAAGAGATTTATATCAGTTCTTGGTTTAATTAAATCGCCATCATTGTGAGTTAATTCGTCTCTCTGAATATTTTTATCTTGCGAAAAACTTTCCTCGCAAACATTAAATTCGAGAGGTGTCTCATTGATATGTCTGCGTGCGTGTCGTAGAAGGTTTCGTTTATATCGAAAGTTCTTACCACAAAAGTTGCATTTGTGAGACTTGACATCAGTATGAATGAATGCGTTGATTTCTGGTTGTGTTTCAAGTACATCCGCAGCAATTTGGCTATTACTCTTCTCCTGACACAAGAGATTTATATCAGTTCTTGGTTTAATTAAATCGCCATCTTTGTGAGTTAATTCGTCTCTCTGAATATTTTTATCTTGCGAAAAACCTTCCACGCAAATATTAAATTGGAGAGGCGTCTCATTGATATGTCTGCGTGCGTGTCGTCGAAGGTTTCGATTATATCGAAAATCCTTACCACAACAGTTGCATTTGTAAGGCCTGACGTCAGTATGAGTGAATTTGTGTAATGTGAGACTACATGCACGGTAAAAACTCTTGCCACAGACGTCACAATCAAAAGGCTTGCTTTCATGGTGTCCATCCATGTGTTGCTGAAAATACTGAAACTGCACAAAATCCTTGTCACAAATATGACACTTGAAATTTCCCTCGCGTACATTCTTGTGCTTCCTCAATTTATGTCTTTGAAGATTATGCCGTCGTGTAAAATTCTTATTACAAATATTGCATTTTAAATGCTTCGTGCCTTCATTAGAAGTGTTCACTTGTAAGTGCATGTCATTTGCAGCATTACTGAGGGTAACACAATCCATATCACACTGTCCCTCATTAGAGAAGTCTATGGGCATATTGAAGGTATCTCTTTCTTGGATCCCCACATCATCCTGGGAATGTGGCTGCATAGTCCTGTAAATTAAAAAGAAAGATTACAATCAGTGGCGTACGTGGGGGGGGGCCTCGTTGAGCCCTAGTCCCCTCCTTCCCATTTTTAAAGAAATATTTTACAACTATATCAGATTTAAACCATGAAAAAACAATTCACTATAGCGTTGAGAATGCGACACTGAAAGGAAAATATTGCATCATTGATTTTACATATAACACAGGTCAACAAAATTTCAACATTCTTCTCCCCAAGAAATGAAAGTAGGGGACTTCTAGGAATTCGTGATCCCTGAATATGAATATGAAATCGAAAATCTTCTGTAGTCACACTGAAAATCTTTCATAAAATATTATGTATATATATATATATATATATATGTAATTTCACGTTCTTAAATTATATGTTACTGCAGCATTTCAAATGATCAATAATATAAGGACTGCAGCACAAACAACATTATTTATTCTTACAGGTACATATTTTTTAAATTAAAATATTAAAATCAAGGATATCAAAGTGAACCTATTTTTAATATAAGAAAGTTTTTCTGGAACTCTTCCCTTTTTAGACGAACCCAGAAACCTCTCTCTCCCTCTCTTATAAGAAACCAACAATAGTTACAAGCATATTGTAGGATCATTTTTCTCTAAACTGCCTTTCTGTTTCAGATATTTTACGATGAACTATGTTAAGTTTGGTGTAATTTTAATTATGACGGTAATAACTAAACCATAGAACACATAAAATTATGCAAAACAAAATAAATCACTAATACATAATAACAACCATAATTACAAACACAGAATCAGATATGGAGATACTACACTTCACATCAAAAAGTACATTATTAAATCAATCAATCAATCAATCATCAATCAATCAATCTTAATGTATCCAGTTATTTGCTTACAACATAAGGTCCACTATAGTCCACTGTAGTCTTTTCAGTTCCTGTTTTTCATGAGAAATGAGGGGTACTTTGATCGGTGTTCATTATAGATGCCTGTTGCTAGTAGCCAGAGGTGGGGTGTAGTCAATATATACTGCAGGGCTGTGTCTTCTGCAACTGATACTGATGATTTTAATTTACTTATTTTGTGGTTTATGTATGGACAGTATAGAAGAATGTGTTCCAGATCTTCATCATGATTACTACACCACAGACAAGTAGGATTATCAGAAAGGTACAATCGTGTGACAATGTGACCTGTTCTGGCTCTTGTTAAAAATGTTTGAACATGTCTGGGCAAGTTTTTGTACATTTCCAGGGCATCTGGTTTCTTTTGTACGCACTGCAAAATTTTTCCTTTGTCAGAAGAGAGCCAATTCTTGATCCATACGTTTGTAAAATGAGAGTTTACTGAAGCGAAGGGATTGGATAGAGATATCACTTGGAGAGATCTTGGTTTCAAATATGTTGCCTGTTTTGCAATGTTATCGACTTTCTCGTTTCCAGGTATACCACAATGACTAGGTATCCATTGAAATGTTATTTCATTTTGGAGTTCTTTTAGTTTACTTAGTTGTTTCTGAATTGGAATAATTCTATGTGCATATAGGTTAGATACATATTTAATTATATTAAATATAACCCCCTTGGAGTCGGTAAGTATGCAAATAATTTTTCAGAAATTTGAGTAACACACTGAAGAGCAGCATCAATAGCTAGCAATTCAATGTCAAGACTGTAGGAGGATGAACATGGTATGAAATAACTTTCTTGATATTTTGGAATATAATACCCTGCTCCTGATGTCCCATTATTAGGATTCAATGATCCATCTGTATAAATTTGAAGGTGATCCTTATATGTGCTGCAGAGTAGTTCCATGGCATCTAACTTAAGAATGTATGGAGGATCATTTTTGGAATGATTTCCTGTAATATAGATTGGTATTTCTTCTTTGTTTATTTTATAGAAATTACACAGGATATTATCCGACAGATTGAAGAACGTATGAGATCTAGATGAGTTTTGCAATTTTAAATTTATTTTTATATCCTTTTGTAATACATAGTGTCTGACTGATTGAATATTACATTCAATTTCTAGGGCAACAGTTGATGTGGTTTTTGGTACTCATAATCTTAAGGCTGACCAAAACTAGAATGAAAACAAGCAGTAGTAGCAACAGCAGTTCACCAGATGCTGACGAAGGCACGCAAACCAGTGTCGAAAAGGGTCCATCCATTGTACTAGGTATATTATCTTTTTAATGACTTCGATACTTTTGAAGTTTTAAGGTTTTATAAAGATTTATATTTTAAAAAGGAATATGAAGAGGAATAAAATTAAAAGGAAAATAAATGCAGATTGTATTCTTAGCATAAATCCAAAGGATACATGAAGACTCGAAATACCAAGTGTCATTTTGAAATATTCGAGGAAAACAAGTTATACATTAAAGCTATAAACACATACACGTTGTTGTTGTTATCTAATACCGGGCTCTGGCAACGAAGCCATTAGCGTTCTTGTTCTCCAATATTTCTCTGTGGTGGATCCATCAGGTAGAACTTCACAGGTTTGCAGATGATCTTCAGTCATTTCTTCTTCTTTGTTGCATAGGGGGCAATTTGGATTTGTGTAAATTCCTATTTTATTCAAGTGTTTGGCCAAATAATCGTGTTCTGTAAGCAGTCTGAATTTTACTACTGCAGATTTACGTGGGATTTCTGGAATAATTTCTGTTTTTTTTTTATTAAAATGCTCCATTTTTTATCTCTGGCTTTGGTACATAGTGCTTGGTTTTGCTTGATTTTATATTTATTTTTAATTAGTCTTTTGATGGATGTAAAAGGTAGGCTTGTATTTGTATTCTGAATTGAATTGGATCCTTTTTTGGCAAGAAAGTCAGCAGTTTCAATTCCAGCAATTCCGCAATGTGCAGGTATCCATTGCAATTGAATTCTTTTCTGTAGTTTTTGAAGTTGTTGGATCATTTTGTGACATTCTTTAATTTGGATTGACATCATTTTATATGAATTTATTGCATATAATGCTGCTTTAGAATCAGAGAGAATGACAGCATTTTGAAATTTATCTATTCTGTATATAGGTGTTGGAGTAAGATATGAATAGCCATTATTTCCGCATCAAAATTTGTTGTATGATATCCTGCTGGTTGATAAAATGAGAATAACGCACACGTACACGTTCCACCATCTATGAACGCTTACTAAAACAACCATGGGGATATAGGTAGTAATAGGCTTACTTTTTGGTGTTCGGGGTTTTTTACCAAAATTTATATATAATTTTTTAATCAATTATCAATACTATTTTTTGTAATTAAAAAAATAATCATCCAAATTCTTAAATATTCCCTGCAAATTATACAATATCATTTATACCACTCAGAAGGTCTTAATTAAGGCTATACCATAATATAATTTCAAATAAAATCTTTTATTTATAAGTTTAATTTTAAGGTTATCTTTTAAAATTTTATTTTATGATACTGACGATGCTTAATTATTACAATTTACTTTTACAAGAATATTCAGGTTTAATTCATCATATCACAGCTATTAATTTCCAGGATGCTTGTGGTCATCCTTAATTAAGGCCAGATAATTTATTTCTCTTTAAATCCCTTTCTCTTTACCATGAATAAATATTAGATGAAACGGAGTGTCAAATGGGTAAGAATTCACACTGATATTGCAGTTGGTTTTCTCGATAAAAATATAGCAAATTTTCAAAATGTGTATGAGATGAATAGTACTACTAGTTTCTTCGTGGCATATTAATACCACCAGCAGGTTTAAAGTGTTAATCTCAACATCGTTATTGGAAGTATTTTCTGACTGGATGAATATGACGTAAACTTAAGTTAATTTCTCTGACAAAGATTATGGACATATTGTCTATACCACATGAGGTATCACTTTGTGTATTAAAAAGCTACTCAAGATTTTACGATGAAAGAGTAATGGAATGGAGAAAAATTCTCTCCGGCGCCGGGAATATCTGCATGGAAATATCATATGTACTTCGGTACATTAAAATAATATATATTATATGCGTAAATCACTCCGTGATTTAAGACGGCGCTTATTCCGTCGGATCCTGGCCAATTAGTCACTCATAACAAGTGCACCTCAGCACATGTGTGGACTTCAGTCCTACGTTCATAGACATCTATGACGTAGTGCAGAGGGCGGCCACTAGAGGGAACCCAAGAGTTGGAACTTAATCTGAGACGATTCTGTCCGACGCCAGGGTGGGTATCCAGTGTGGCCTAGCGGATAAAGCATCAGCACATAGAGCTGAAAACCCGGGTTCAAATCCCGGCGTCGGAGAGAATTTTTCTCCGTTCCATTACTCTTTCATTGTATGATGACGCAGAATATCTACATGGAAATATCATGTGTACTTCGGTACATTAAAATAATATATACTCAAGATTTGGTTACAGCTACTTCCACTATAACTGCATTGATTAAAAAGGGACAGATTAATTTTTATTAATGATTATTACAATCAGAGTGCATCATTATTTAATGTGGACAAATTTCAGCAACATTTCGGAAAAATCATTGTACACAGAAAGATGAACAGAAAGAGAAGGGAAATGGTATGACGAAAATCACTTTTACCTATCAGAGATGCTGGACACAGTATTTATTGAAGTCTTAAAACAATTTTTTTTCAAAAACATCAAAACATTATCTCTTTAAATTTCGAATATTGAGGAAGTAAAAGCTGTAATTAAATCAGCTGATACTGTCTTGAGAACGCTCTGTACCAAAATATTTTATTTTTTATTTTATTGGGTTATTTTACGACGCTGTATCAACATCTAGGTTATTTAGCGTCTTAATGATATGTAGGTGATAATGCTGGTGAAATGAGTCCGAGGTCCAACACCGAAAGATACCCAGCATTTGCTCGAATTGGGTTGAGGGAAAACCCCGGAAAAAACCTCAACCAGATAACTTGCCCCGACCGGGATTCGAACCCGGGCCACATGGTTTCACGGCCAGACGCGGTGACCGTTACTCCATAGGTGTGGACACCACCAAAATATCAATACACTAAATTTCAGTCTGTTCCTTTTAAGAGGACACACAAAGCAAATGGCATTTCTTAATCACAATTGGTGCGTGGAAAGCAAAATTACAGATTAAAGTATACATATTATACTTACGTCTCATTTAAGTTATTTTTCTTTATTTCTGGGATGATTTCCTCTTCGATATCGTGCACATTTCTTGATACTTCCTAATAAAGAAAAATGCTGTTAACATAGAGTAATATGACGTATTATATGCTGTTCAGCAAGTATTATTACAAAGACGTATCGTGTGCATGCAAAGACTCATAAATAATTGCTTTGTAATGTATTTGAAAATATTTACAAGGTTAAGAAAAAAATCAATATTTTTTAGGAATGACTTGGAAAACTTATGGAAAAACTTTTAACTACAGAACCTATATTTGCTGATTAATCACTAAGTTTCTCTAGTTTCTAAAGTCCAAAAATACACAAGATTCTCGTTGAAGAAATTTCATTCCTATTAATTTCATTCATGTCCACAAATTGGAGAGTGGGGAGAAAAGTTTGTTCTATCAAATGATGGAAAAAAAAAAAATCTCATAATGACTTACCACTGATTGTGATGTTATCTCTTCTTCAATTGTATGTTCATTCTGGATAGTCAGTGGATCGATATCTGGTTCTATTTTAATTACTACGGCATCTCCATTCTCTAGATCCAAAGAATCCATATTAGATTCTGTTCCAAACGAATGCATGAGAACTGAAAAGGAAACATTTGCATAGAAATCCTTACTGCTATAACAATTAAGACAATTATTAAAACTTGTGAACGTATTCTATACAATAAATGTTGTTGTTTTCTAATGCCAGGCATTTGACAATAAAGTCATTTGACCTCCTACACTCCAATATTTTTCAAAGATATTATCATGACCAGCCACTGAAGCACAGATTTTGAGGTGTTCCGAATCCATTTCTTGGTTTGAGTTGCACAATGGGCAGTTAGGGGACTGATATTGTGACAGCGATGTGAGAATCGAACTCACGACCAGCGTCCCGCAAGAAAGCAGATCGCACAGGCTCCACGGAACATTGAGTGACGTCGCGCGGTGGAGAGAAGAGAGAGGGTGTATTACGTCACGCGACGAGTCTGCGCGCGCAGCTGCCACTTGACTCAGTGGATGTGGAACGACCTTCTCGACTATTCCAGACGTCTGTCGATGTAGAGATATTGAGATAATTCTCTACACACCTGTAGAAGGTTCTCGCAACTATGATTTTGCTATAAAAGAGCAGGCGCCAGCGAACTAGTTTCAGAGTTTTCAGTTATTCAGTCAGTGAGAAAGCCAGAGCAAGCAAGCCAGCCGGAGTTCGACTCGAGTGTGCGTCCGCATCTGCGTCAGCATCCGAAGGCCTGAGATCGAGTGCAGTGGACCGCAGTTGGAGGGACCTGAGTTCGAGTGCAGTGGACCGCAGTTGGAGGGACCCGAGTTCGAGTACAGTGAACTGTCTCTGAAGGTCTGTGGTTCGAGATACCGTGAACTCGAGTGACTGAGATAGAAGAACTGTGAACTGAGAACTGGTAGTTCTGATTTGTAAATAGTGCTTTGTAAATATTAGTTAAGATTAACAGTTCATTGTTGTGCGTAATAGTCCAAGTCAATTGTCATTGTCGTCGGTGGAGTGCTATAACGAATACTGTGTTGAGTGAAAATCCAATTGTTGACGAGAGCGTTTAAGGCGAATTGTAGAAAGGAATTATTGTTGTGGCGAATAAATTACATTGTTGTTACTAATAAAATTCTCACTGGTGTCAGAATCGGGACATTATCGACAATGGAGAACCTACAGCAGATCCTGCAAGCCATCGCGGAAATGAAAGCAGAAATGAAAAAGGACATAAGCGACGTAAAAGCAGAGTTGAAGAACGACATAAGTGAAGTGAAAACGGAGATGAAAAGTGACATAAGTGAAGTGAAAGGCGACATAAGCGGAGTGAAAGGCGACATAAGCGGAGTGAAAGATGACGTCACTACGCAAATTGAAAGCGTTTCGGCCCACGTAGATGGAATTGTCGCCATCGTAAAAGACGAACTTAAGGCCGATTTGGATAACCTAAACCAGAATTTTACAACTATAAACGAGACAGTAGCCGAGTTGAGACAGGAGGTAGACCATTTCGACGGAAAAATCCGCGATCTCGAGCGTCGTCAAGAGCAGACGAGTGAGGTGATGGACCGACAAGCTGAAGAAAACAAGCACATTCTCGCGTTGGTGGATCGCCAGGCTAGAGAACAAAAACAGATAGTTGCCGAGGAGGTTCGACGTGCCATGCAAGAAGCGGCCACAGAGTTGAGGACTCCATATAGTGGCCCTGCGGAATCATCGCCTTCAGTCAGACATCACAACGTCAAGACGCCGAAGTTCGACGGTACGACGTCTTGGGCGATATTCCGTCGCCAGTTCGAGGCCATCGCAGAGCACAATGGGTGGACGCCAGCAGAGAAAACTACTCAGCTGCTGGCCGCGCTTCAGGGACAGGCGTCGGAGATTCTTCACAGCGTTCCAGAAGATGGGACAGCCGCTGAGATAATGGCGGCCTTGGAGGGACGTTATGGTGGCCATCAACTTGCGGCAGCGTTCAGGACCCAACTGAAAACGAGGGTCCAACAGTCAGGCGAGTCCCTGCAAGAATTCGCGATGGCGGTGGAACAACTGGCCCATAAGGCGCTCAGGGGCCTACCTAATGACTTCATCGCTGGAGAGGCGGCCTACACCTTCGGCAGCGGAGTTCGAGACCCGGAAATAAGACAACAGCTACTCTTGGCAGAGCATCGCACCATCAATGCAGCTCTGGCGGCGGCCCTCAGGATGGAGGCAGCCAAGTTGACTGCGAACGTCTCGGCATCGCACCGGATTAGGAGCGTCGCGGCGGCCGACGTCGAGGAGCGTCAACCGAAATCACCCGAGCGGCGGAGACGACGGGCGCCCACCTGCTGGTCCTGTGGCAAACCGGGACACTTGAGAAGGGACTGTGACCAATCCGGCCACAGGCAGGAGAGAGAGGTGGCCGACGTCGAGGAGCGCCAGCAGTCAACGGAGCGGCGGAGACGACGGGCGCCCACCTGCTGGTCCTGTGGCAGACCGGGACACCTAAGGAGGGACTGACCGCTCTGGCCACCGGCCGGAGAGAGGTGGCTGGCACTGAGAGGAGTCAGCAGTCGCCTGAGCAACGGGGACGACGGGTGTCCACCTGCTGGTCCTGCGGTGAACCTGGGCACCTGCGGAGGAGTTGCGACCGACGTGGCAACAGTCAGGAGAGAGAGGGGGCCGATGCTAGGAGGAGCACGTCGGCGCCATCATCACCGTCCCCTCGGCTCGTCCTGAAACCGGTCGACAGAAGGTGCGACGATGGGCTGATTGCTGAAGGACGGATAAAAGGCCGTCCATGCAGAGTACTGGTGGACACTGGGGCGATGCTCACTATCGCCAGACCAGACGTCGTGCGTGGCCTACCTGGGAGGACGCCGCTGCGCCAATACGAGCTACGGACTGCTTCAGGCGAGAGCTTGCCCATCCAGAGAGAGGTCTTCCTGGACCTGACCTTGGGGAAGAGGAAACTGGAGATGTGGGTGTTCGTCGCCAACATCACCGAGGACGTCGTCCTGGGACTCGACGCCATGCGGTTACTCGATGCGACGGTGGACGTCCGGCGCCGTATACTCCGTCTTGGTCAGGATGAAGTGTTCCTGATGGACGCCGAGGACCAACCCGTGGCCAGCGAGCTCTCCTTGGAGGGCCAAGTGGAAAAGCAAGATGGCGCCCACGCAGTACGAGTATTGCTGCCCAGCCAAGCCAAGGATGGGGTGGCACCACCATAAGGAGGGAGCAGCCGGAGGACCCCAAACGTTGGACCGACTAGCAGCCTACCAAGGGACTGCCCGAGACGAGCAGTCCTAAGGAGGGGGCAATGTGACAGCGACGTGAGAATCGAACTCACGACCAGCGTCCCGCAAGAAAGCAGATCGCACAGGCTCCACGGAACATTGAGTGACGTCGCGCGGTGGAGAGAAGAGAGAGGGTGTATTACGTCACGCGACGAGTCTGCGCGCGCAGCTGCCACTTGACTCAGTGGATGTGGAACGACCTTCTCGACTATTCCAGACGTCTGTCGATGTAGAGATATTGAGATAATTCTCTACACACCTGTAGAAGGTTCTCGCAACTATGATTTTGCTATAAAAGAGCAGGCGCCAGCGAACTAGTTTCAGAGTTTTCAGTTATTCAGTCAGTGAGAAAGCCAGAGCAAGCAAGCCAGCCGGAGTTCGACTCGAGTGTGCGTCCGCATCTGCGTCAGCATCCGAAGGCCTGAGATCGAGTGCAGTGGACCGCAGTTGGAGGGACCTGAGTTCGAGTGCAGTGGACCGCAGTTGGAGGGACCCGAGTTCGAGTACAGTGAACTGTCTCTGAAGGTCTGTGGTTCGAGATACCGTGAACTCGAGTGACTGAGATAGAAGAACTGTGAACTGAGAACTGGTAGTTCTGATTTGTAAATAGTGCTTTGTAAATATTAGTTAAGATTAACAGTTCATTGTTGTGCGTAATAGTCCAAGTCAATTGTCATTGTCGTCGGTGGAGTGCTATAACGAATACTGTGTTGAGTGAAAATCCAATTGTTGACGAGAGCGTTTAAGGCGAATTGTAGAAAGGAATTATTGTTGTGGCGAATAAATTACATTGTTGTTACAATAAAATTCACAATATATTCCAATTCTATGCAGGTGTTTGGCCAAACAACCATGGCCTGTTGCCAATCTAAATGCAGCTACAGACGATTTTCGTGGTAAATCGGGAATTAACTCTGGATTTTGATGCAGAGAGTTCCATTTTTTCCTTGAGATTGTGTTATCAAATTTTGTTTGTTAAAGTCTAAGTATATAGATTTAATAAATCTTTTCACAGAGTAAAACGTAGATTTAGTAACAGGTCTGTAAATAGCAGTGCTGCCATTCTTTGCTAAAGCATCCGCATTCTCGTTTCCCAGGATTCCACAATGGGATGGTATCCATTGGAATACATTTCTTTTATTGAGTGATATTAATTGAGAGAGCATTTTAGTTATTTCTGCTGTTTGAGATGAAGGTGTATGTTTAGAGACTACTGATAGAATAGCTGCTTTGGAGTCTGACAATATAACTGCATTCTTAAATTTATTGATGTGACATAGAAGATTCATGAGACTTTCACTTATTGCAATGATTTCACCATCAAAACTTGTTGTTCCATATCCAAGAGATCTATAAAGTGAGAAGAGACAGCATGTAACACCTGCACCGGCACCTTGTTCTCTGGAGATCAAGGATCCGTCGGTGTATAAATGAAGCCAGTTTTGTGGAGGGTACCTAATATTAATTGTCTCTAAAGACAATTGTTTCAGCATTTCAGTGTTTACTTCTGATTTCAGTATTTCTTCTGTTAAATTTAGATTATATTCTATATTTAATAGAGTTAAAGGGTTTGGTTTAATTTGTAAGTTTTCTTTTAAATTCGGGATATTGATATTCTGTTTTAATTCTTGAACAATGGATATGAAACTTTTTTGAGTTTTCAATCTACAGAGAGGACTGTATGAATCCCAATTGTTTCCTGGTAATCTGATAAGTTTTTCATATTGAAAAATATACAATATACAATAAATAGTCAATTCTTAAAAGACTTTGACATGAAGAAGATCAGCTGCATTTATTGCAGTACTGCATGTACAGTCTCGGTCCACAACTGTGGAGTAATGATTAGCATGTCTAACTATGAAAGGAGCAGGCTTGAGTCAAATCCTGGTTGGGGTTTTTCCAATGTTTTCCCTCAACCAATTAAAGCAGAATTTCTGATTAATTATCGGCACTGAGCCTAGGACTCATTTTGCCATTATTTCTTTACATGTACTTATCATCACTACCACAGCCTGGGTTAAGTTCATGGTGCAGTGTGCTGTATTCACACAAGAGCATGACCATTCGGCAACACAGATCACTCACACAAATAAGATTTCTAAGCACAATAAGCCTCAGACTGTGGTGGAAGCTTTCAGGTCCCGTCTCGATATAAAAAGAAAGATAATTTATGAAAGCAGAGAAGAATTTTTTATTCACAGTTCGAATATGAACTAATTTCATAGCCTACATATAAACTGGCATTAAAAAGTTTTTTTTTTAAGTAGCTACATTAACTCTATGATTACCAAGATTTATAATCTCATTAATTATGAGCAGGGCCGCCGACAGAATTTATGGGCCCCTATGCAATACTGTACTCGGACCCCCATTGAAAAAAGTAACAATTACAAGTTACCAGTTATTCTAATCATAATAATCATTTGCAAAATAAATAAGATATCCCATACACAGATACGAACTTAAAAATATACACTTTTATTACATTGAAAACTTTTAGCAAAACTTCACATTAGCACAATATATTATATTCATAAAACATTATTCTTAAACACCTGTAATTTCTAACTTGCAGTCCAACATCAACAAACAACTCTCCTTGACTTCACTGATGCAAAATCATCAATTATATCATCAAAATTTAAAGACCTAGCAAGATCGCTCTCCAGACTAAGGAGCCAAGGTTACTCAGTCGTTCTTGACACATTGTTTATCTGAAAACACTTATTATTCCCTTCATTTTGCTGAAGGATCTTTTAGCATCAGCAACTGTCACAGGAATTGTATAGAATATTCTAATGGCTATGCAAATATTTGGAAATAAAGTATCCAGCTTTAATTCCCTCAGACTATTTAGGAGATTCATGGGTTTCAGTGGGGTTGGCCCTAAATTAGAGGCATGAATTGATTTTAAATATTTCGGCTCATCACTGATCTCTTTATTAATATCTTCATAATATTTTTCACGCAGTCTACCATCCATATTAATATCTTACAATTTTTTCTGTCTCTCCTTGTGCTTCTCAGCTCCCGACTTATGTCTGTACTTGTCCATTGTGCAGTTAAACTATAACCAGTAACACTAATGAACAGAATTTACTAGACAAACGACAACGAAAAGACGAAAGTTGCGACACGAAACATACAATGTACTGAAAAGGAAACGTATACTGCTACTTTGTTTGAGAGATTCCACTAGCATATTGTGGTGGGCCAACGGGGGTTTGGTAGTTAAAAAGAACAAGCCAATAGATAATTGAACGTGTTCAGTACACGCGACAGGAACATAGTTCAGGCAAATGCCGGGGCCCTCAATTGTCGTGTCGGTGAACGTTAATGCAGGAAACTGATATTCTATTATATAAAAGTTAAACATTTACATAATGAAGTGGTAATTAGTATTAATTCTACTATTGTTGAGTTAATACGTCAAATTTATGTAACAAATATGCTTACAAAATTCTATAGTACCAGTATGTATCTATGAATAATTATTTGTGATAATGAAAAGTAATCAGACTCAATCTGACGGGCCCTTATTGCTCACGGGCCCATATGCACTCGCCCCCTTTGTCCCCCCTTCTCGGCGGCCCTGATTATGAGTATGACAAGCTATTATCATTGATCTTACGAGTCAAAGAAAGCGGGTTAACAATAGGGTGACCAGACTCTTCTTTTTCGCGGACATGCCTTCATTTTTATATCTGAGTCCTCTGACTACGAACAAACTTTTTAATTTTTGCAAAATGTCCTACTTTTCGTTCATCAAAATGTAAGTATATTCTGCATTGAGGCTTTTACAGTTTGTAATGACGCCACAGCAATAGTTTCAATTCTTTTCGAAGCACAGCACTGCTGTTGATAATAGAATCTGTGAAAGATAAAATTGCTAGTAAAATAAAATTTTAAGCAATGCTGCTGTCAATTCTTCCAAAAGAACGTCCAACCTATATCAACATTTTTCTTAAAATAGATGAGTAGCCCAGTTGCAAAACCAGCTAACTGTAAAAAATATGAAAAATGAGATAATGGTAACCATGGTTTCAGTTCGTCATTAGCTACGTAATAAGCCATACATTCGGTTACAAATCCAACTCTAAACCCTTTAAATCTAGTAAATAAAATTGCATACGGTTGCAAAACCTGCTAAGTGTGGAGAGTGTAAGGATGCAATACCTGCTAACTGCACAATGCCATGTTTACTTTTGCAAAACCTGCTAAATGTCACTGAGACAACATGGCCATATTGAGAGTTACGGATGCAAAAGCTGCTATTTCGATCTCCATAAGGATTACATTGAGCATACTAAAATAACGAATAAGATATTATTAGATGCTGATAATAAAGCTACTTTTGCTCCTATAGTTAAATTGACTATAATGCTGCATTTAAGACATCAGCTGAGAGTTTCTGCCAGCACTCTATCGGGGACTTCTAACCTTTTATGTTAAGTGTGTTGAAGTCTTGAAGGGGTTACTGTGATTATCTTGCAGTTTTTTCGACTTTTGCCGAAATGAGTGTGGATGGATATGGTGTATCCTGTTTCAATAACTCTGTTAGTGTTGAGGGAGATGATACAGATGATGAAGAGAATGGTACCAGTGAAAAAGCGAATCCAAAAGTTTAAACAAAAAAGTTAAACATTTCCAAAAAGACTACTGTCTTCGCGCTACGAGTTGGCGCGGGGAGTAGATAGGCGGGATGGGGGAACTATACGCTATGCTCTGACCTGAAAACTTCGTCCACTTACTTGGCTACACGGGAACGGAGTCAGACATAAAAGATTCCGCATCTTCGGTGCTGTCGCTATGACTATCATTATCACATTTTTCAAAATTTCTGGAGTATGATCTGTCCATGATAATCGACTGTTTATGTTCCAGCCGTGTGTATTAATTCGAATCTCTCAACAAAGCCATTAGCCCACACTACAGTAAAAACCCCACTATTATTTTCACAAAGTCGCAAAGATTCATAGACACGTTCAGTAGATGTTTGTGAAACAGGAATATTGCAGTGAACAGCGCGGTGCACATGCACGACTGTTTCCCCTCCGCCCCGTCTAAGTACTTCAGCCGCCTTCTCCTGGCGTGACAACAGTACATTTCAATGGGTGTCATCCTTAAAGAAGCAAACATCAGGGACATTGAAAGACTTCTGGAATTGCACTTCAGGTAGGACTGGCTTCGGAATGCAAACCTGACCTTCTATACCGAAATGTTCAACCAGCAGCAAGACCTTGCTTTTGCAGACCTGAGTGAAGATGAGGACGATCATACGGATGTAGTGGACTTCGAACTCATGGATGAGGAAGAACCGAACATTTTGTAAAGTGTTATATTATATTGATATTTGTAGAAATTGCAACACCAAGAAGGGTACATGTGACTGAAATGAAATTGATATCACAGTTTAGGTACATGACAATACACAAAGGATTAGAATTACAGATCTGTACCTGATCTGTGACCGTGAGATTTCAGTATGGAATGAAGCCTCCATGCGCTGCAATCAGAGCTTCTAAGCGTCTTGGATATGTTCCTGGGGAATCTCCCTCCACGCAGTTTGTATGCGAGTCCACAAAGCATCAAGAGTGGGTGCTGGAGGACCATGACGAACAAGTTGCCGACCAACCATATCCCAGACATGTTCGATGGGCGAAATGTCTGGTGAACGTGCAGGCTAGAAAAGCAGTGATACCCGTCGTTCTTCGAAGAAGACTTGCACAATCCTCGCCACATGTGATCGGACATTGTCCTGCTGAAATATGGCATGTGGAGTTGCCTGAGGGAGGGGTAGTACCTCGGACTCTAAGACCTCTCTAATGTAGCGGTTGAAGTTCAGATTGTCCTGAATACGTAGGAAGAGAGATCGCATATTGTATCACACTAGGAATTTGTCCGCAATGCCGCTCAACAATACAGGCTCTCAGACTGCTTTCACCATGGTAGCGCTTAACACGTATGTGACCATCACTGTAGGACAAGTTGAAGCGAGACTCGTATGAACACACTACATTTGGTACTCTGTTTTACACATCTCCCGAGTTTGGGGTCGTTCGGGCCATTCTTTCTGGGTGTTGCACTTTTCACAAACAGTAGTACATAAGTAAACCTTCAAACTATAACATTAGTATTCTATTCTCCTTTTTTACTTTTTTATAGTACAATATTTATGTGTTTAATCAAATCTAGGTATGTAACGAAAATAAGAATGTTCTCCTCTACCGTCAGTTTGTTTCCAAGTTAGTCTTGTCGGATAAATTGTTATAATTGATCAAATACCAGGTTTTGCAAGCGAATGTATCGTTAATATGGCTACCTATAGAGTTGCAAATCCTGCTAACTGCTCTGTTCGGCTGCAAAAACCTGCTATTTGCAAATTAATATACAATATAACTAATTACCTATTAATCATATATATTACTGAGCTGTAGGAAGACAGACTAAATATTTTTTCCCCATTATTTAAACTAGAAATCATACCTCTAGCATCTATGGATAAGTTTTTACACAATTTTCCTCATTTGCCAAAATTCGTCTAACTTGCAAATAGCTGGTTTTGCAAATTGGCTACTCAGATAGAGTTAATTGGAAACAGCATGTTGAGAGAATGCCAACAGAAAGATGGCCAAAGGCAGTGCTACATTACCGCCCTTCTCGACAACGATCTGTTGGAAGACCATTAAAAAGATGGCATGAGACCATTGAGACCGCAACAGACCACTTGGTCTAGTGCTTGATGATGATGATGATGATGATGATGATGATGATGATGATTATTATGATGATGACTGCTGTTAAGAATTTCATAAATATCTATTAGAGAAACCTAAGTTAAATGCTTTGACAGGAATATCGACCTCACGCAAGTATCAACGTGCTTGGTACCTTTCTTTTTTTAATATTTGTATCAGTAAAAATGTTCAAATTTCTAAATTTCATCACATTACTAATGTTTTAAAATCGATAAATGATATTAGTTTGTCATTATTTCCATTAGACTGGTCCACATTATCTCATACTACTGTCCTCTTTTCCAAAACAGAGGGTCTGATCACCCTAGTTCAGCATTTCTCAAGGTGTGTTCTACGGAGCCTAAGGGTTCCGTGAGCAAATCCTAGATGTTTCCTGAGTCTAAATAGTTTTTAAATTTTAATCTATTATAAGCAGAAGATACTATAACATGTAGGCCTATACAAAAATCACGAAAATATGAATGAATTGCAATATGACACATCACGAATAATAACAATAATAATAATAATAATAATAATAATAATAATAATAATAATAATAATAATGTTGATCTATGAAAATTTAAACATCCGACTATTTTGCGTTAAGCACATACCGTAAATTGTTTCCTTCTAAATTGGTACCAAATTTCACATTACTATGTTCTACATTCGACTCTATATTTTAGGCCAGGGGGCAGCACTAAAGTAATACGAGGGAAAGGGGGGGCCCCTCACCATCACAAACGCTGAGAAACACTGTACACAGGCTCAGTATACATTACAAAACACAATACAATGCTTGAAATGTTACCATCTTTAAGTTCGCAAGATAACACAAGAAAAGTTGTTAATATCTTAAGAAGTGTTGACCTGGAAATATTATGAAGTCTGAAGAGAAATGTTTAGTCAGCAGAAACGAAATGTGTATAATTTATTTATGAACTGCCTAAACCTTCTCACATTAAAAACAACCACTACACGTAATGCAATCTGAGCTATTTTTATTTTAAATCCAGTTTAATGATCCCGTTGCAGTGAGTCTGATTCGCCTGATTTAACAACAATCGTGGAATGGACACTGCATTAGGCAATGGAATAAATCGAAGGATTTGATAAGATTCACAAATCAAGGTCATATCAAAATAAAACAACTATCGGCATAATAAACACAAAATAGTTGTTAGTACTTCCTTGCCAAAGATTGTAAATTCCATTGTTATTTCATGCGTGCAAGAACGGCCTAAGCAGGGAGCGCTAAAGTTTACCATTGCCGACTACGGTATCATATTAACAGCAGAAGGCTACACAACAATTTTGTTACTGTAAAATGGGCTCAAAAGGGACGCAGGGGGTGAATAGGGACGAAGTTTTGTTATTTTTTTTTTATTTCTTTGTGTCAAATAGTAAATATAATAATGAGTGTTTATTTGTTCACTCATTATACATGAAAACATAAACACTCTTATCATTATATTTAATCTTTGATACAAAGAAATAAAAACTAATAAAACCTCGTCCCTATTCAACCCCTGCATCCCCATTCGCCCCATTTTACGGTAGTTTTAAAGAAAGGCTACTTTAATGTTCAGGCGCAATTATGTAAATACATATTCACCGCATTTTTAATTTGTACCATCCTTTCATAAATAGGGAAAGAAATTTTTTCTGTAAATATATTATATTCTCAGAATGGTCTGCTGTTCTTTAAAAGCTTTTTCTACTAGGTACTAACTTACCAAACATTAGTAAACTGTTGCTATGATGATTCTATTGAAAAGGACAGTAAATCCATCTGTATTTCACAATGAAAAATGAAAATAAACGAAAGCTGTTGTCCAATCAACTTATCTTCTTGCCTTGTAGTTTAGAATAGCTTTCATTAAGGGAGAACACTAGTGAGATTTTGGCCAAATTCTTGGGGGAAATCGATATTTTGTTTTTTTGTAGGTACTTCTGAAGATATCATATAAAACATTTTTAGCATGCTTTTCTATGAAGTGTCATTTTTATAGGTTCTGTGATCATTTTAAAATCACCGTGTGTAGACCTTTTTACATTCCATCTGCAGAATTCTAGTGTGGAAAGCCAATGCTCTAGCCAATCAACTAATGGTGCGTGGTGTTGATATTCCTACCACCATCAACAAATAAAAGTCAGGATGAGACGAAAAAGTTCTCTCTCACATTGGGTTGTTGTTGTTTGTTGTTCTCTAATGGCCGCAATTTGGGCTCATTTAACCCATTTTGCTTCTTGTTTCCAAATAAAGTTGAGAAAAGCTATTTTGTTGTGCTTCCTTATTCAGTGCAGTGCATGTGAATAGGTGTTCTCTTCCCACAGATGAACCTGGCTAGTTGCATAAGGGGCATTCTTCAATGTTAAGGATTCCAATTTTGCAGAGATGTGCTACAAGGCAGTCATGACCGGTGTTCAATCTGAAGGCGGCAACAGCTTCTTGTCTTGGTTTTAAGCTATATGTTTTCCAAAGTTTGTTGATATCTGTCCATTTTTTCCCTTCTGATTGTTGATCAATTTTATGGACTATTTCTGCTTCTGATTTGGTTTTAATTTTGATGTCTAATGTGTGTGTACTCAAAACTTTGTTTTGTCTATGCAGTTTTGTGCCTTTTTTTGCTAATTCATCAGCAATTTCATTCCCACGTATGCCAATGTGTGGTGGTATCCATTGGAAGTGTATTTTCTTCTGTAAGTTTCCTAGTCTTTTTATTAATTGTCGTATTTCATTAATTTTATTTCTAAGAGGCAATTTGTTTGATGCTATAGCTTGTGTTGTAGCTTTTGAGTCGACTATTAAGATAGCATTGTGAAACATTTTCAATCTACATATTAATTACTCTATAGAAGTGAGTTTGTCACGTAGATTTTCCACGACTAAAATAGTGTACTTCCTTTCAACTCAGTCTTTAACCTTAAGACGAAGACAGATCAACTTTCGCAACATTCTCAAGCTTTTTTATAGCTTAACTTCATTTTTTACATCACTAATGTGAATAGAAATTCCAGATCTCTTCTGAGTGAATTTGCAAATGGTTATAAGTATTATTAATGAGTAACAACCATGTAAATCTCTGAAACAGTTCCAGAACTGTCTTCTTTCTGAGCATGTGTGACATTGTTTAGTAGCAACAGAATTTTCGAAAACAAAATGATAGAAAAAACTATTAATAATTAAAGAATAAGATGTTTTAAATCCATAGGAAGCATAGGTACAAAAATCAGAATACTGTCCTCTAATTTTGTCATCGACTAAAGTGAAAAACGTAATGATGGATGTTGCAATTTATCAGTGAATATGGAGAAGAAAGAACAGAAGAAAATAATGGCATTAATTTAAGACATAGGAATTTAAAACTGCAATTTAGAAGTATGTATAATAGCCATGTATGATACGAGAGAGTAAAGTAGGATTTTATTGTTGAGTGGAAAGCATCTGAGGCAGTCTTGTGCCATAAAATTAATATTATGAAACGATTTGCCATGCTATAATATTTAATACGTCATCTTTGTCACTGCAATCCCTTTCTTTATAGATCATGATATCAAACTACCTATCATAAAAAAATTTGATGGTATTTATTTCTTGTTTATAAGGCTATCGTATCCTCTGATTGAGGTTCTGGCTGATATGTACATCTATTATCAGGCAGTACATCTCACTTGATGATATGTGTCAGAGGAAGAACAATTGTTTGTATACATCTGAAGTCTGACTAGTGTAATATGTAGCTAGTCTGCGATGTATGCAATGGACGGGAAAAGGAACTGGCTACCCTAGCCCAGTATCTTCTGGCCTAGTTGCCTCATAAATGGTGCCTTCGTGGTATCACTTGTGAGGTTCATACCTGTTTTCGGACAGTTGGCTAAACAAAAAAAAATTCTATTATACAAAAACGTATGAAACACCTTTATGATGTTATACCGTTATTGCACTCATCAAATTAGGAAAGTCACTTCGCTCATTTCCTAAACATTGACTTGTGTCATAAAGTACAGGGTGATTCAAAAGTCTCTTGACATTTTATGGAAAATGGCATGCAATTGCAAAAGTTCCTGTACTTCTGAAATATACTACACCAAAGACTACATTCAGTGCATTTCAATGTGATTGCCCTTTATGTCTAGGCAGAGCCTCCATCTTTCTTCCGTAGATCGAAACGTTTTGTTCAGCAAAGTATGCATGATCCCGTCTGCTGCTGCAGTTATTCGCTGTCATAATTCCTACAGGGTGTCGACCTGTAATCGATACACCTTAGAGTTCATGAACCCCCAAGCGAAAAAGTCTAATGGCATCAGGTCTGGAGAGCGGGACGACCAAAATCTTGGTGAGTCACGACCTGTCCAAGTATTGGGAAAGTGTTCATTGAGGTATTCTCTTACAATTAAGGCAAAATGGGGTGGTGTGCCATCTTGCTGAAAAACAACGGTGTCTGTTATTCCATCCTGTTCCAGGCCCTTCATCACTGAACAGCAGATTGTTCATCAGATTTTCATTCTCGACTACATCTAACAAGTCAAAACACATTGCTTGTAGAGCTGCAACATCCTCAGTTTCAAGCTTGTGCATTATCTGGATGTGATATGGCATATAGCGTAAGGTACGCCATACATCAAGCTCCCTGCTCAGTCTCCTGGTAGAAGCGGTGGGACTCCGTGTGACGGCATCCTATATGGCTTGCACTGTAGCCGGTCTCCCCAAACACTCCTCATCCGCAACATTGCCAGTTCGTTGGAATTTGTTTACCAGATCTCTGATAGCTTGCCTGCTAGGCCCCGGTTTCCTGAATCTTCTCTCGAAATCTTGCTGGACCTATTCATAGGTCATTGAACATAGTCGAGCTAAAACGACTGCTATTCTTTCTTGTTTGGTGAGCATTCTTTCCAATTATATATAAAATAAATCCATGCATTAGCGATATCAGGAAAAGTCAAGAGACTTTTGAATCACCCTGTATAATATAAGCCTAATAAAAGTTTAATTCTAGATAACGATACCAGGCCTTTTCTTTGTAATGCATTGTTTGTGAAGAAATTATAAATAAATGAATGTATGGATTTTGTTGTTGCTAATGTGTTGGTTGTCAAGGAAAAAGTTTTAATCCACTGCTGTGAGTTTAAAAACTTATAATTCAGTGCTGTGAATAACGCCAATGTTTAGGTTGCTAAGGACGGTGAAAGAAAGACCAGTTTAGATATCAGTTATGAATAAAAGCTTTTACTTCACTGCTATGGATAAATGCATTTTTTAGGTTACAATGGACGAAATAAAAACAGTTCAGACATCAGTTATGTATAATAAATTTAAAGGTACGGCTTATATGGTGGATCATGTTTTGAGTTTAGTAGGCTTAGGAAAATAATAGAATAACTTCTTATTACAACTACTCTATAGTAAAACTTAAACAATTTCCACTCTTATCATTTTAAAGAACGCGAAGTAATGCCACATTATAGATTTCGTTTTTCAAATACTGTTATGCTGGAAATTCGTAGAAGAGATGAGACACTTATTTCTTAGATCCTTTCCTAACAGACAAAATCCAGCTTGTAAATTATTAGTTATGTTCCTTAATTTGTTGTATTACTACTTATTTGATCTTTATTATTCTTCTTCAGGTATTGTTTCAATGAAAAATAATGAAAAAAGTATTATTAAATATAAAATTCGTTGTAAAAATTCAAAGTACATAATCTAAAACTCACGAAAATTGTCAAACACTAGTTAATTTGAAGTATGAGTATACTGACGTTTGCCACTGTTTTCATAAGCCTACTAAATCTATAAACATAATCAGTGGCGTGTGGTAGCATGACATGAAGGGAAGCAGTGCCTGTTGTATGTACGCCATTGCTCGACTGGGCTTTGATGTCAGTTGCCTACATACAGGGTTTCCATGGAATTGCTTCCCTGAAGACGTCTTCACCACACCCCGCTGAACATAATCCAATCTATATGGAAAACCTTTGAAATTTAATGTGGAACATTTAAGTGGCACCTATTTGGGACAATGGCCATTATCATTTCTCTAATATTCTAACATTCTACAGTCATTTGCATCTTAGCAACCCACAACATATTATTGGAAAAATGAATGAAGTTTGAATATCATATCTGTGACATTTAAGATATTCTAATCATTTGAGCAGTGAATGCTACATTTATTTCCTTCCTCTGGCTACGATATTCATGGAAAGTTCAAGTCAAAAAAACGCGCGCGCGCACAAAAAAAAATTCTCCCCTCCCATAAGTTTTAGATTAGTGTTTGCTAATTGGATTTTTCCCAGCAACATAATGCTTTAAAATGCAGTTTTCCCAAAACTTTAAATTTTGAGTTATTTCCCTTTTGAACTGCCCCATCGTTATATCTTAAATGAAAATGGTATATCCCTACATCCTATACTGAGAAAAACTAACCTAAACTCCAGAAGAAAAATAAAAGAAATACATAAGATAGAAGAGGAACAGTATAATGCAATATACAGTGAAACCTCTCATTTACGAACATCGAAGGGACGTAACAATCTGTCCGCATCTGGGAGGTGTCCGTTATTGGGAGGGAGGCTCCCCAAACTAACAGTAAATTTATAATAACTTATACATTATGTATTCCTTCATGCTTTAAATGAAATGTATTACTTACTTACTAGCTTTTAAGGAACCCGGAGGTTCATTGCCTCCCTTACATAAGCCCACTATTGGTCCCTATCCTGAGCAAGATTAATCCATTCTCTATCATATCCTACCTCCCTCAAATCCATTTTAATATTATCTTTCCAATGTATTACTTTAGTTTAATTATAAATACAGTATACTAGAGTAAATTCTTTGCAACTTTTAGCTACAGTAGATAAGACTGAAAAAGGAAAATACAGTACTATGCCATGCAATTTTATTCTAGATCTACAGTTATGCAGTACTTTAATTTAAGTTTTCAAGTTAACCTTTACGTTCAGGTGCCATGTCTCTCAAAACAGAACAACTGATTGAAGTGAAGAGAATAATCCTACTAACCCTATCATGTGTCGAATACAATTTCACGATCGTGGACACCTTGGACCCATCAGACAGGTTAAATTTTATGACTTTGTTTATCCATCCGCTTCCAGCTAACAAGGGGTAACCTGCTGGGCTAGTGGTAGCCTACGAGATCCTTATTGTCTTCTTTCATGTTAAGGAATTTCTGTACAGTTCTCAAAACTAAACTTTGCATTTTTGTAACACATTAGGTCTTGAAATCCAAGTTCTGTCAGCAGTCAGGAGGTGAAACAAACTTTAGGACTGTGAAACGGCTGTCCGTGTCCGTATCTGAGTGTCTGTAAACGAGAGTTAAATTTATCATTGTTTCTATATTATTTCAGTTGGGACATAAAAATCTGTCCGTATATGAGGAGTGTCTGTAAGGAGAGGTTTCACTGTATTTATTACATTAACTGGATTTATTATTTTTCTCACACAGGAGTTCGTTTGTGTGTTTTAATATAGGGATGTTAAACAAACTCTAGTCACAGAGGTTGCATTTGTATGTCTTTTCCATCCTGTGACATAATTCATGTCCTCTTAAGATGCAAAAGCCTATCACAAGATTGTCACTTGGAAAGTTTTTCACCTGTATGTGTTTGTGAATGTGCCTCAAGATAGTAAAATCGTGAAAATGTTTTCTCACAAATGTTACATTTCAAAGGATCCTCGCCTGTATGAGTTACTGAATGTTTCCTCAGTTGAGTCAGATTTCGAAAACTATCAGTACAAGAGTTGCATTTATAAGGTTTCTCACGTGAATGAGTAGCTTCGTGTTGTCGCAGATGTTGAATTCGTGCAAAACTTCTATCACAAATGCCGCATTTGAAACGTTTATCGACACTATGAGTTGACATGTGTTGTCGCAGGTATTCTATTCGTGCAAAAGTCTTATGACAAACGTCACAACTGAAACATTTGCCCGTACTTTTGTGTGTGGACTCATGTCTTCGCAGATTACCATGTATTGCAAAACTCTTCTCACAGAAGCTGCATTTGAAGGGTTTCTGTTCTGTATGAGTTAATTCGTGATCCTGAAGATGATGACGACGCCCGAAACTCTTTTTACAAATCTTGCATTCGAAAGTCATTCCACTTTTGTGAATCGATTTGTGTCTTAGAAGATTATTATGTTGTGCAAAGCTTCTGTTACAAATGTTGCAACTGAAAGGCGTAATGGCTGCGTGGATTAAAGTATGCTTTCGAAGAGAACTATATTGCGCAAAGCTCTTCTCGCAGGTGTTACAATTGTAAGGTCTCTCCTCCGTATGAGTAAACTTATGTTCTCGAAGATGTTGCAGACTTCTAAAACTCTTATCACAAGAATCGCATTTGTGAGGCTTGTCATTAGAGTGAGTTGATAAATGTATTTGGAGATTATATCTCCTTGTTAAACTCTTCTCACATATGTTGCATTTGTAGGATTTCATCCCTAATTCACTGTGTCTATGTTCCTCAAATACTTCTGGATCAGTAGGGTCTTTCGCACAGATTTCTAACTTCAAGTTCTTCAGAATGGAAGAATTATCTTGATTGTCGTCAGAAAGCTCCACGTCAGCCTGTGTGTGCTGTCTAGTATTGCAGTGATCTTCGTACATTTCACAGGCATCAGTTTCCTCGGTTTTTGCAATGTCTTCGCAATGTGGCTGCATCGCTCTGTAAATCCAAAGATATGAGTCTTGTTAAAAAGCCAGTTGCTATTACACCATTTTGCATACAAAACCTCGTGCCAGTGTTATATATTTCAACTGCTTCTGCTAGATCATACATGGGCACAATTTTCGGTTACATGAGGCACTCGATTTGAAATAGTTTGTTTACTAGGAGAGGAGACTGCAGAGTAGGATGGGAAATATAAACTGCTGTGACCTGCGTCACTTTATTGTAATCGCTAAGGCGGTCAGTGGCAAATTATTAGGAAAGCGCTTGGTTAACATGAGAGACTCGAAAACTTTTATTCAATTTGGCAAATTAATTCGGCAGCTTTAATCATAAACCTCTTTACTATTTCTCCATCACTGAATTGATTTAAATCACAGGCGAGAAATTGCGTAACTAGCCAATAATATTCCATCACGTTATCTACGTTTATTTTCTTGAATATTCTGGCGTTTATCAAGATTACTTAATAGATTTGCACGTTCTCGACCTAAAATAATTTCAGAAAATCATATTTCGTTTTCTACGCACATTTGATATTTTTTTTTATAAATTTCTTTTTGGAAATAATACGTACAAACAACATTTAATTCCTCGTACCTTTTACTGCAGCGTGTTTAAGGTATAATGTCGTATTTAGTGTACTATGCAAATGTTAAGATCATAAATTTTCTTCGGAATAGTACGAAAAATAACATTTAATTTGTCTTACCTTCTAATTCAGCACGTTATTTATGACATAAGGAGTAATGTCGTTGTATATTAAATGTATTAATGTCTAATAGGATTTTCGAGCATAACATACATCGTATGTTCTCCTCTTCTAAACAGCAAAAAAACTCTTCCTCCCATTTCTCATGAAATAATCGTTTTCTAACGCATGCACACTGCTTTGATAATGCCATTATGCCACCACTGATATTGCTTATGAAACTGATATAGAACCTGCCCACGCCTAGGAGCTACGTGAGGGAGGGACGGGGACTGTGAAGGTGATGTCACTCAGAGCGATAAGCTCTGTGAAGGTCAGTGAGGCATTATTTCTCAAGTGAGGCACGATGCCCATCCATGTGCTAGATACTCTATTCCAGCGGTTCTTAAACTTAATACAAGATGAGAACCCCTTCAATATGACGTGCATTTTGACAGACCCCCCCCCACCCCCCCAACACATTATTTTGGATGAAAGCTTATCCTTACTTACATCCCTGCACAGTCATCTTCTTCCACTACATCTGACATTGGCTCCTCGTTCATAGCATTCAGATCCCATGACTCTTCCTAAAGAAAAACATTTCATTAATAGACCAGAAACCTTTTTTTGTTATTTTTTTTTAAATAATTAATTGATCGATCAGCGCATTTAGCACTATACAGATCATTTCTAAACAAAATATAAATACAATACATGACACTGAATTGAGGGCAGCCTAGATTGGGCTCCTCAATGAACAAAAATAATTGTTAATAAATAATTATTTACATAGGTTGGTGTGATGATAAATTTTGATTATAATATGAGGTCCATTGGAAGTTGGCTCTTGATTCTGGTGGGAAATGTAGACTTCCTTCCGAGAGAGTAATGGACAGCGCCTGGAACATTTTCTAGGTTGTTATAGAACTTCTTAGCTTGTGAATGAATAAACTGTTGGATTGTGTCAATACCAGTTTCTCTGTGTAGTTGGTTGTTACGGACAAACCAAGGAGAATTGAGTGAAATTCGTAGGACTTTATTTTGAAATGACTGGATGTGTTTAATTTCACTTATTGCAGCACCTCCCCAGACAGGACAGGCATAAAGCAGTAGAGGTCGTAATAGAGATGTGTAAAGTAGCATGCAATTTTGTAGCTTCAGAGATGATTTCTTGTTGAGGAGCGGATATAATTTAGCGAGTCTTGAGTAGGCCAATTTAAGTTCGTTGTTGATGTGATGTTTCCATGACAGACGGCGATCTAAGTGCACTCCAAGATATTTTACAGCTTCATCCTTTGGTTTCCACGGTATCACGTTGGTTGAAAGATTTATGCATGGAGGATTAGCAGGACGACACAAAGTAAATATCATTGCTTCGCATTTATTGTAGTTCAATGCAATGCGCCAATTTTCAATCCAAGGGCATATGATGTTTAAGGCTTCCTGAAGGTGATTTGAGGCTAGGCATATGATGTTTAAGGCTTCCTGAAGGTGATTTGAGGCTATGTTAATGTTGCGATGGGTTGCATAAATAGCTGTATCGTCTGCATACATAGCAATTTGTGCAGTTGGTGTTGCAGGAATGTCCGAAGTATATACATTGAATAATATATATAGAGCCTTGTGGAATGCCAGCACTAATATGTCTAACAGAGGATTTTTTGTTATTTAACGACGCTGTCTCAACTAGTAGACTACTTAGCGTTGATGGGATTTGTGATAGCGAGATGAGGCCGAATATTTGCTATAGATCACTGAGATTTACCTTACAGTTGGGGAAAACCTCGGAAAAGACCAAACCAGATAATCAGCCCAAATGGGAATCGAACCCACGCCCGAGCTAGTGATGGGCAAAAATAACCGGTTATTTTTGCTTGCCGGTTTAACCTGATAACCGGTTATTTTCATCAATAACCGAACTACGGGTTATTTTTTTAAAATACAGTAATCCCCGTCAACAAATTTTTCTCTTGTGTCATTCCTAGATGGAGCATGGGATGTTGCTTTAGTTATTTAATATGTCCATATATGGCAAAATAATTTCGACTCCAATTCAACTGGCAATCTATGCCTATCTTACTCGCTGACTTTCTCTGATTGCTTAAATATAAATGTGCTGGTATTGCAGCATTACAAGCGGCGGACAATTGTCACTTGTCTGATTGGCTGATATAAATGCACGGGTTACTGGAACATTTCAATTGATCCGTGATTTCAAATAATGTCGTATCTCTTTTTTTAAATAACTTTCTGGTATTTAAGATAGATGGTACGTGGCTTTCTAACCATCAGGTCTGATAGTTGCAACTACTTAATAAATTATATGGCTGCAAAAGGGTATCTGTCGGATACAGGGGGGAGAACCATTAATCCTTCCCATTGAAGGCTTTAAGGAACCAACCTGGACAAATACCCAATGTCCCATCCCTACCTTCCCGTGGTGCAGCTGTTAGTAAGCATAATTTTACGAGATGAACTAATGGGAGGGGCTACGCATCCATTAGCACTGGTCAGCTTGATGAGTTAATGACTGAATTTGGTATAATTTTCTTCTATTCAATACCTAATTCCCTCTTTACCCTATCCTATCCAGTCCTCTGACTGAACTCTTACTTTCTTCGACCCTGACGGCATTAGAGCATTCGAGGCCTAGGGGTTCATTTCCCTTTCCTTCCTCCTCTTTCTACTTTTCTGTTCCTAGTGCTGTCCTGCTACGGCACTAAAATCGTCCTCCAGTGGCTTAAGGAGGGAAAGCTGGTGATCAACAAGATCTCCCAGCTAGGTCCAATGGACCTGTCGACCAACAGCAGGTGTGGTCCTCCAGACATTCTGGGGGTTGCGTCTGAATGAAGTAGCCACCAAAACGTTAAAATATGGTGTTCACTTAAATCGGCTACAACTTGCCATTTAATCACATACTGGAGTGCAAGAAGTCAAATGACTTTATTGTCAAACGCCTGGCATTAGAAAACAACAACTTAATAAATTATTGTGTTGTACATAAGTATAAGTTCCACTGTGAAAATGTCCTGTAAGAAAAGTGTTAGGCCTATGTGGGATTTTTTACAAAGAAGCCAAATAATACGTGTGTTTATAATTTATGTGGCAAAAATTACAAAACAGGTGGAGGAACAACTAATTTAAAAAATCATCATCTTCGTAAACTTCCATTGTGGTTAAAGTTAAAGGAAAATGCACAAAGATATCTGAAAGAACTTCAAGTAGTTCTGATGAAGCTAGTGATGTTGAAATTTAGGTACGGTAATAATTGTGATTATTGTCAAATGATTTATATTTTCAATTTATTAATATCCACATTGGCCTAAATATAAATAATTTACGATATTATAGAGAAATACAGCAAATTATGTGCAATGATTTGTGGTGCTATTTATTATTAATGTTAAGATACAGTTCCACTCATCATTATTACCCTAATGTGAATTAACTCTGAAATTTCATAACCTTATTATTTGTTGAATTTTCTTCAGATACGTTGTTGATGTTCTTGAGCATGTAATGCAATCCTTTTAACTAACCTGTGGTTGGTTTTACAATTAATTGTACATTTTTCATTCATGTGTATTGGCAATAACCTCTCATTTTGTTTTCCTGACTAATTTGACGAATTTCAAAGTAAAAAAAACCGGTTAACCAGTGTTTTTTGATCGGTTAACCTCCTTCAGGTTAAGTTATTTTTAAAATAACCAGTTAACTGATAACCGGTTATTTTCCAAGAACCTCCCATCCCTAGCCCAAGCACAATTCCGGATCGGTAGGCAAGCACCTCAACTGACCAAGCTATGACAGTGGCCTCAAAGATCTTATAACATGATGATTCAGATGAGGTATCGTTTAAGATTTTCATGGTGATCAGCATGGTGATGGAATTTTACATTCTGCTGATCCAACACTATGATCATTACAGATATAATTATTATGCAAATTCCTGTTAAGGACATTTTAACTCAAACAGTATAGCGAAGTATAGCCTAAAATCTATTTCACACACATTTTAGGTAAATAAATATGATTTTAGGTATAATGTTATAAGGTATCAATACTGGAAAAGTCTGAAGTACATTTCATATAATTACTCAAAACTCTGGGTGATAGAAAAATTTTGAAAACAGATCTGAAATCAGCATAGAACAATCACCCATTCTTTATCTTTTAACAAAAAATAAGTTTAATTTTATTGACGAGTGCTAGATGATCACGTTTTGTTCATGTTCAGTTGTAATGATAGTGTGATGGCTGTGAGAGAAGAATATCAGTAAAAGTATGTGTTGTAATATGAGTTAAATAACATATGATATAATCCAGTGTACGATCATTTTTTCTTGTAAAATGTAGTACAGTGAAACTTCCCAATAGCGGACACCGCAGGGGAAAAATTAAATGTCCGTTATTGAGAAGTGTCCGCTAATTAGAAAATCGTTAATATGTATACAGTACATTAAAATTTCTCATACATATTCAACACTGTATTTAACAGTACAGTACACAGTAGACAGTGAGATTGTTTACAGTATTCATCCTGAGAGAAATCATACCAGTAGGCCTAAATGTTTTGTAAATGAAATGAACTTCAGTCACTGTACCACTTCACCTACACAAAGAAATCTAGAATTGCATTCTCAGTGTATGATTTTAAAATAACATCCTTGTTTTTCAAAATTTCATTAACCTGAGTTTTTCCCACATTAAACTTTGTGGCCAGCTCACGAACACTTAATTTCTCCTTCTCACTATGCTTTACAATATCCACTTTCTCTTTTAGTGAGAACACTCAACTTGACAGACTAAGAAAGTACGGACTGCTCACGTACAGTATCACAACTAACAACTGTGCTGCTTACCTCCAATAAAGTACAAGAACGTTCAAATGCACGATAATGATTGTTGCAAAGAATTCCGTTATTATTCCGTTTAATTTACAACCGTCCTTTTCTTTTTTTCTTTCATGCTGTCCGTTATTTGGAAGTTTTAATTGTTGGGAGATCCATTTCAGTGTCCGCGTCCGTCATTGAGAATGTCCGCTATTTGGAAGAATCTTATCATAAGGGCCAATGTTATTTTGCAGGGGAATTTTAAAATGTCCGCTATTGAGAAGAGTGCGCTATTGGGAAGTGTCTGTTAAGGGAAGTTTCACTGTACTCTGAAACTTACCTTGCATAAATCACGCACTCCCATTTCAGAACACAAATTTGTGTTAAAAAAGTGTGAATTACGAAGTAAAAACAGTATATTTATATTTGTAAAGAAGGATGATATATCTGAACAAACATCACGACCTGAGGTCTGCTGTACACCCTACTGTGTCTTTCATGAGACCTGCTGTTGCTGTAATGGAATCTAGTATGCTTCTCAGAGAGACCTGAGGGGAAGTATAACAATTCAGACCTACAAAATCACAAGGTAAACCACCACTCACCTCAAGTTCAAACTTCAGCACAGGAAATGAACTGACGTCTTCATTTTCTTCACATTTTATATCATGGTTCAGATCTGAAGGTTCCATCTTGATATCTTTCTCGTTAATTTCTAAGAACTTCCCCTCCTGTGTATCAAATATGATAAAAAAATTAACGACTCCTGTCACACACAGACAACAGAAAAGAAAAATCTGTCTTATTATGTTTTAAGTGTTACACAGCAATTCATTCCTTCACCATGTTTCAAATGGCGATACTGTTGTTCATAGTTTATACAACAACACAACACCAGAACACAAAAAATACATCACACGAACATACGAAAACAAAAACACACATAAAATTGCAACCTCATTCAAGAAATTAAACTACAACATAGCATACAGAACAAATAACACTCTACAAAAACATCTCAACACACAAACAACACAAACAAACAAATACAACCACACAGGCGTATACAAACTCAAATGTAACACCTGCAACAACTTCTACACAAGACAGACAGGCAGATCATTTCAAACACGTTACAAAGAACACATCACAGCCATAACTAAATTACAAAACACCTCCACATATGCAGAACACATCACAAATGCTAACCACACCTACAGAGACATCAACACAGACATGGAAATACTGCACATCCAACCAAAAAGTCAGAAACTCAACACACTAGAACAATATGAAATATACAGACACACGAAAACACACCCCAATGATATTCTCAACACACAACTCAATTTTAAAACACATACACTCTTTGACTCTACACTATGAACGCACCCACAAGGAAACAAGAGGCGCCAAGACCAACAACGACCAGTTCCGAAGATGACCAAAGATAGGTCGAAACATGTTAACAAGGTACGCTAATATTTAACACAAGAAAGTTCTTATCATACACATTCCGAAGTGATATAGTGTTAAAAGTTGTGTAATCAAGATGTATAGTTTATTTGTTAAAGCATCATTTACACGATTATTCAGGACCTCTGCATCAAACTCGGATGGATGATGGGTATAACCAATGCTTTTTTGCAGCCAGAATGGTCCGGAACACATTCCGGTAAACTTTTTGCCATTACAAATTCCGAGATATATTTTATAAGCGAAATTGAAAATTAAAATTGCCACCACTGCCGAGTCCAAGAGTTTACATTTTTTCATTATTATTGTTGGTGCAAAAGTAACTCATGCAATGTAGTACTGCCATCTTCCGTTATTGATCCTGAAACTATAGCTCGAAATCGCAAAATTTCCGTTATGCTTAAAATCGATGAACTCCGTTTGGAACTTACTGTAATATAAGCAACGAGTTAGTATCTAACTCGTTGAATATAAGGTATGTACGCCTAATATTTTTAAACCTATGTTTTTGTTGTATAATGTCATCAAGTGATAGAATTCCGGTAAACTTTTTTCAGAAAAAAAAAAAGCACTGGGTATAACATGGATGAATATTTTTTGTCAGACAACCCATTTTCTCCAGTGTGTAGTTTAGGAGTTAAGCACACTTATTTAAAATGCACTGCTATATACAATGATTTGAGTGGCATGTTTAAAATATTCAACAGAGCTATACCCCTTTTCTGTCTCCCCTACTCATACGTCTGTGTACTCCAAATTCATGAGAAAAATTTTTAAGCTAGCAACACTATAATTTGTTTATGATCGCATCAACTTCCACTCCTCAATGTGCCTTGTCGTTTAAAATATTTTTAAGCACATTCGCATGTAAAATCCAACATATTACAGGTGTATATATCAAAATGCTATAACTAAGATTTTGATATATTAATTATATAATTTTATTATGAAGTCTATATATTTCGTACGGTAGAGAGAATAATCGTGGCAGTTAAGTGTATTCACTAATTCTAGTAATTCATTATCAGGACACATGTTACTTGGAATTAAGTCTTTCCTTTTAGATGTCTTACTTACAAATAGCTTTCACAAAACCTGGACATTCATTGCAGCCCTCACATAAGCCCACCATCGGTCCCTATTCTGAGCAAGATTAATCAGTCCCTACCATCATATCCCACCTCCCTCAAATGTATTTTAGTATTATTCTCCCATCTACGTCTCGGCCTCTCCAAAGGTCTTTTTCCCTCTGGGCTCCCAACTAACACTCCATATGCACTTCTGGATTCTCCCATTTGTGCTACATGCCCCGCCCATATCAAATGTCTGAATTTAATGTTTCTAATTATGCTAGGTGAAGAATATAATGCGTGCAGTTCTCCATTCTCCTGTAACTTCATCCCTCTTAACCTCAAATATTTTCCTAAGCACCTTATTCTTGAACACCCATAGCCTCTGTTGCTCTCTCAAAGTGAGAGTCCAAGTTTCACAACCATACCGAACAACCTGTAATACGATTGTTTGTTATAAATTCTAACTTTCAGTTTTTTTGAAAGCAGACTAGGTGACAAAAGCTTCTCAACCGAATAATAGCAAGTATTTCCCACATTTATTCTGCACTTAATTTCCTCCCGAGTGTTACTGTTGCTCCAAAATATTGGGATTTTTCCACTTCTTCAAAGGTCTTTTAGATGCCTGGAAATTTACGGGTATATTTTTCATGAAATATTTGTAGATCAAGCTCAGAGTTACCTGACAATAAATGATCATCTCCATATAGCACTGTGTCTAATTTCTGTCTATTGTGTAAGTCCAGTTCTTTTCAGAGTATCCATGAAGGCCATATTATAAAAAGAAGAGGAGCTAGACCACATTCTCTGTCGAATTATGGAATTACAGTAATGATAACACTATAATGTATATAGTACTTACAATTGACAGTTGCCCTTCATTTGCTTCTTCATTTTTCAGAATCAAAGGGTCTATTTCAGTCTCTATTTTAAAAGTATCTTTACTCTTTGGAGACATTGAATTAACATCACACTCTGTTTTAATGATATCCATGAGAACTGAAATGAAAATAAACAATTCGCCATGATGCATCAAGTAAGAACTTAGCCTATTCTTACTACAATTAATAACATTATCAGAAATGAAAGAGATTCCTAATCAGAGTATGTAATTCTTATACCACGATGACATGAAAATCAACGCAGCAATTTACTGTAATACACCTCGTGTACAGTTGCCAGATATCTCATATCAATATAAGCGAAAAAAATATCTCGACAAGAAATTAAGACAAATCATTACAAAGCTAATATGTCTGGTAATAAATTTATAATAACGAAATTTTCATTTTACACATTAAACTGAATTTTAAATATTGATTTACAGGCTCAAATTTAACATTTAACTTTATGAATTACAAACACAATTACAATAATCAGCGACAAGAACTTTTCTATGATGTAGAAGAGTCCAAGGATCCGAAATATTACCTACATTTACCTTACAATTGTCGGAAAATCTTGGAAAAAGCCAACCAGGTAATTAGCCCAAGCAGAATTCAAACAGCTTCTGTTACAAATCGCTATTTTTTATGGTTATTGTGATGAAGACAACAGGAGCAATAGCACAGTTATAATCTGAGAAACGTGGAGGCCTAATGGGGAATAATGAAATGGGTAATTAACCTTGTGCACACAAAATACATTATTGGCACTGAAAAGTGTCTTTTCGTAAACATGAACACAGACAAATCTGCTAATTGTTGTCAATGAGATAACTGTATACTGAAATTTTCTCTTATTGGGTTGATTAAAATCCATTGCTTTACGATACGGAGCGTTTAAGAAGACGAATATGACAATTCAAAATTACAAACATTTAATCAATACCTTTCGTTTACACAACGGCAAACAAACAAACCACACACTATACTGTGCCACAGCTATGATTGTATAAATGTGAATTTTCAGTTCTCCATCTTCTTCTTTTTTTATCGCTACCGTTGAGCTAGGAATCATATTGCAGTGAGCATTGTCGCCAACATAGTAGCCTTGCCATTAAAAAGTCGCTAAATATGGCGACTTTATCACTAAAAAGTAGCTAAATATGGCAACTTTTTAACTACTTTGACGACAATACTATCTTTTAACTCTTTCTATTATTTAAATAGGGAGGAGTACTTAACGACCTTTTCAGAACCATCTAGTGACAAAAATAAACCTTTCTTTATTGATAACTAAGATAATCCGTGGTTCAGCCGGGAATTTAAAATGGGGGGAGGGGGGAATTTTGGGAACATCATTTATCAAATACCAACCTTTCATAGCACAAGAGTGGTAATCACAATAAGCCCCAGGCTGCACTTCAAGCCTTCCGGTCCCTACTCCATACATTCGGCGTTGGATCTCAGACTCATTTCGTCACCATTAATTCACATACCATTACCATAATCATCATCATTCATACCACAGCCCAGTTTAAATTCACAGTGCAGTGTGCTGTACTTGTATAAGAGCGTAGCCGTTCGGCTACCACATAATAGGAATGGTGTGCACAATAGGCCTCAGGCTGAGTACAAGTCTTCAGCTCACTCCTCCATAGAAGAAGAGAAAAAATTATGTAAAAAAAAAAAACAAGTTTGTAGTCCGGGATTTTTTTAATTCGATGCTACCGGTATGTCTAGTATTATAAGACTATAAAAAAAGTGCTCCTTCACTATAATCACTATAGTAATTAGTTACACTGATTAAATCAGTTTGTCTGGAAATGCCTTTCTTTCAGTACAGTACTGGAAAGAAGTTACATACCAGTATGTAATTTCCATCAATAACGATCACTTTTGGGGGATTCGCAAAATGTACCTCTTTGTCTAACTTACGACGGGGACGAGCTTCAATTTCATTATCAAGCATAAAAGTAGAAGTAGATGGGACAGCTTTGGTGAAACCTGAAGAGGTACTGGTAGTACAAATATTGCTATAGAGCATTCAGAGTTCAGAAAACATCATTGGGTATATAGGAGTCTTCTTAATGGACTTTTCCCTCTTTGTAATATAACCCAAATAAGTTATTTATGTATTTTCTAAAGTATATAAAATAACAGAAGTAAATCTAAATATTATTATTTATTATTACAAACTGCCTCACGACGGAGGTAGACTCTTAAGCCTCAGTATACTGACATATGATTTACAAATATAAATACAGAGTAGAATAAGAAGGAGAAGAAGAAGAAGAATTAATATGTATACTAAAATCTATCGTTTGTTATTGTTTTTGTTGTTTAAAAATTGGCATTACAACATTCTTACAGTGACTTAATTTAACTATTGTTCGAATTTCAGAGAAGATTCTAGCAAGAAATGTGAGTTTTTTTCCCCACTCTTACAACCAACCACCTACACCATACCAGCCAGGAATTGATTGGGCCTTGTTTGTCCCGGCTGGCTAATGACTGGGACTTGTTTGTCCCAGCTGGCTAATGACTAGGCCTTGTTTGTCCCAGCTTGCTAATGACTGAGCCTTGTTTGTCCCAGCTTGCTAATGACTGAGCCTTGTTAGTCCCAGCTTGCTAATGACTGGGCCTTGTTTGTTCCAGGTTGCCAATGACTGGGCCATGTTTATCCCAGTTGGCTAATGACAGGGCCTTGTTTATCCCAGCTGGCTAATGACTGGGCCTTTATTGTCCCAGCTTGCTAATGACTGGGCCTTGTTTGTCCCAGATTGCTAATGACTGGGCCTTGTTTGTCCCAGCTTGCTAATGACTGGGCCTTGTTTGTCCCAGCTTGCTAATACTGGGCCTTGTTTGTCCCAGCTTGCTAATGACTGGGCCTTGTTTATCCCAGCTTGCTAATGACTGGGCCTTTATTTTCCCAGCTTGCTAATGACTGGGCCTTGTTTGTCCCAGCTTGCTAATGACTGGGCCTTGTTTGTCCCAGCTTGCTAATGACTGGGCCTTGTTTGTCCCAGCTTGCTAATGACTGGACCTTGTTTGTCCCAGCTTACTAATGACTGGGCCTTTATTGTCCCAGCTTGCTAATGGCTGGGCCTTGTTTGTCCCAGCTTGCTAATGACTGGGCCTTGTTTGTCCCAGCTTACTAATGACTGGGCCTTGTTTGTCCTAGCTGCTAATGACTGAGCCTTGTTTGTCCCAGCTTGCTAATGACTGGGCCTTTTTTGTCCCGGCTGGCTAATGACACCATCCCAATCCACTTGCTCCTTCAGAAGTGCTGAGTTACTAGCTTACCCTCTCTTCTTACTCCACAAGGACCATATAACCCTCGGAAGGAGATCTCGTGAAATTTGTACAGTATAAGTTAATGACTTGTCACCCAAGCAGTATTTAAAAAATGTTATTCTAACATACCTGTTAATAAAGCACAATCCGATTTCTTCACCAGAATTCTCTGTAAAGAAGGAGCAGATTGTTCATCACCTTTTTCGCTTGGTGTAGCATTCAATCAGTGTAGCATCTGAGAAATGACTACAGCTAATATAATAAGTAGTGTTGAAAGTTTTCTTCCAGGAATTGTAAACGTTATGTTGTGGCTAACTGGAGTGGAATACGACAATATGTCAAAGCAATAACTCACTACAAATTCCACACCATTCATCAACTCTGTATTCCTAGGATTCCCAGATTATGAGATGGGAAATAAGGAACACCTTTCACCCACATTCGGTTTCTTAGAAAAAAAATATTGAGTGTATAAGCAAATTCATTCATTCGTAGTTTTCTGCCCAAATACAGATCTTTCACTGAAAACCCAGCATTCTCAAATCTTTCCTATTTTCTGCCTCCCTTTTAGCCTCCCCATATGATCCACATATGAGGCGTTCAGAGCTGAAGTGGATCAAGTCACAAATTTTCATAAATTGAGGTTAATTCATTTTCTGATTATCTGAAGTTGGATCTTTTCCGAGCAATAATGGATCAAGTCACCAAAGCATTGCATCAATTAACATCACAATTGTTCATATTTTATAAATCTAGAATTTGAGAATGGGGCAATAAAATTATTGCTAGTGAGATTAGATAATCTACTAGAGCAAGTTAATTTTAAGTCTTATTACCTCAAAACTACGTCTCATGGACTTGATCCACATTAGCTATGAACGTCTCATATCTTAATGTTGTCAATCACCTGATATTTTCTTCTGACCTGAACTTCTCTCCCATTCACCATTCCTTCCAGTGCATCCTTCAGTAGACAGTTTCTTCTCAGTCAGTGACCCAACCAATGTATTGCATATTAAGTTAATCTTATTATGATTTATGCAGCCACTGGCATGGTTCAGTCAGTTAAGGCACTTGTCTGCCGGTCTGAAGTTGTGCTTGTGTTCGATCCCTGCTTCAGCTGATTACCTGGTTGGGATTTTTCCGAGATTTTCCCCAATCGTAAGGTGAATGCCAGGTAATCTATGACGAATCCTCGGCCTCATCTCGCCAAATACCATCTTGCTATCACCAATCTCATCGACACTAAATTAATACAAACTATGCACGAGTCACTGAACTGAAAACTGTGGACTGAAGCACTGGTAATTCGATCTGCCTTCAGTTGAGGTGAATGGTCCAGGATTGGGGTAAGCACATGTGGCAAACGCAGTCCATTACTTGACCTTGAGCCGCCCGTTTGCAATGCACAGATAATAGTAGAGACATACATGACCGAATGGATGGAAGTGGGAAATGTGGAAGCTGAATGAACTGACCCAATGAGTGGCTGGACATTATTTACATCTCAAACTAAACATCATGATTAACTGGTCTTAACTGAATGGATGTAGTGTGGTCACTGCTCGTCAGGTCTAATCTATTTGTCCTAATGATGGAACTTGTATGTAGTTAGGATGTTAAGTTCCAGTACTCTGGTGTATTCCCAGAAATCTAATTGAGTAAAAAATTAAAAGGTTCCTAGCCTGTATGATCTTATATCTGTACACGTAGCAATAAAAAAATGTGAAGCTTTCCTCACAGATGTTAGACTTATAATTCTCACCCATGTGAATGAAAGTGTGTGGCCAAAGATAACATATGAAGAGTGCACTGCAAGAATAATGAATGTCACTTTCTTGTCGAAAATTAACCAAGACTGTCAATGAATAGCTTAAGATTGGGTTATTATAGGACGCTGTATCAACATCTAGGTTATTTAGCATTTTAATGAAATGAAGGTGATAATGCCGGTGAAATGAGTCTGGGGTCCAACACCGAAAGTTACCCAGCATTTGCTCATCTTGGGTTGAGGGAAAAGCCCGGAAAAAACCTCAACCAGGTACCTTGCCCCGACCGGGATTCGAACCCGGACCACCTGGTTTCGCGTCCAGACGCGCTGACTGTTACTCCACAGGTGTGGACAATAGCTTAAGATAGTATAGTATAGATTGGGTTATTTTACGACGCTGTATCAACATCTAGGTTATTTAGCATCTGAATGATATGAAGGTGATAATGCCGGTGAAACGAGTCCAGGTTCCAGCACCGAAAGTTACCCAGCATTTGCTCGTATTGGGTTGAGGGAAAACCCCGGAAAAAACCTCAACCAGGTAACTTGCCCCGACCGGGATTCGAACCCGGGCCACCTAGTTTCGCGGCCAGATGCGCTGACCGTTACTCCACAGGTGTGGACAATAGCTTAAGACATATAGAATGTACATAGAGAGTTATATGGCATTAATACTGATAGTCATTGTCCAGTAATGATCGGAAAATCACAGTTAAGCTTTGAGCACTAAGCATTTCAAACTTTCAATTGATTCTCCTGAAAAATGTATTCCAAATGACATCCATCATTCTTGCAGTGGACTCTTCATATACAGTATGTGTGAAAGTCTTGTCACATTTATTGCATTTGAAAGATTTATTGGAAATGTGAGTTGCCTCAGGAAATTGCAGATATTCAGAACGTGAAACTTCTCATCACAAATGTCACACTGCAAGGTTTTGTCGGTGCTGTGTATCAATTCATGTACAGCAATGTGCAAACTCCTCTTCACAAATGCGACACTTTAAAAAATTTCTCGTCTGTGTGAATTAGTATATCGACAGTGTTAAGGTACAGGATTGTAACTCTCAATTTAATATTTTCTTTCAGGAAAGCTAAAAACTAATTACGTACTTTATTAGATTTATTTTCTAGAGTAAGTCATATGACTTCATAGTGTAACCTCATTGTTATTATTAATAA
The DNA here is from genome assembly GCA_025594305.2 of Periplaneta americana. Taxonomy (NCBI): domain Eukaryota; kingdom Metazoa; phylum Arthropoda; class Insecta; order Blattodea; family Blattidae; genus Periplaneta; species Periplaneta americana. The sequence continues at coordinate 17,722,835 of JAJSOF020000003.1, read as the reverse complement.
AAATCAAGATTCCGTAAAAATGGTAACCCAATACCGAGAGAAATACAGTGTTTTACTATGCTACATAATAAAAGAGTGAGGGTAACAAATTCTAAGAGTTGCTAACTATGCCAAAAATATTTGTCTGAGCATTAAAACTTTTACATAAACGTAAATGGAGATAGAGAAATAGTATGGTGTGAATATTTCAATTCTTATTCAAATTTTGAGAGTTACGACCTTTTGGCTTAATACTGTCGAATATTTTGTATTTCAAGATACTGCAGCAATGATAAACTCTTCCTACAATGATTATATTTCGAAGATTATTCATTCCTGTGAATCTTTTAATATGCAACATTCCCAATTTGTAAATATAAACTCTAAAAACTTTTTTGCAGATATTTCTTTATTAATTTACATTCATATGCATCAATTTGTACATAGTATGAGCTATCATTAATATGTTTTTTATTCATATCAGTAATACATAATTAGTGTTATGGTAATGTAAAAAAAGTTGAAAATGCAGGTACTTCGATTTTTCCTTTCAATTACTAAAATATTTAATTTATTTGCAATACAGTTCAGAAGCAATACGTTGTTGATGTTGTTTTCTAATGCCAGGCGTTTGACAATAAAGTCATTTGACATCTTGCACTCCAATATTTTTCAAAGATATTATCATGGCCAGCCACTGAAGCATAGATTTTGAAGCAATATAACTATGCAGATTTTAACAGCTTATTCTTTGGATAAAGTACAAAAAAAAAAAAAATTCTAATAACATATTAGTCCCGAATTAATACTTTTCTCAGAAAAAATTTTCTGCTAAATGTTAACACAATTTTACTTGATAAGTACTATCAGTAAGATTCTAATTTTTACCCATATCATTAGAGAAACTGATAAAGAATTATTTATCCCTTTGCAGTTTTTAAATAAAATGAACAGTATCCTGATAAATTAAATAAAAAATTAACCTCTTCCCTTACTATTTATTTTACCAGTTTTGTGAAAAAAAGTGTCATATACGTTTTTATTTTCGTAAAGAGGTCATTTAATATTGCAGAATCACTGTACATCACTAATTTTCTTACATACTTAAAAAATCACTATGAAGTAGACAATGGGACTCAAACGAGTTAACTCAGGTTAATAAATTTTGACACATGTTAGGAACCCGAGTTAACTCGGGATAATAAGGGAAGTGGTTAACATGTATCATTATTTCCTGTCATTAAGAAGTTTGGCAACCCTGCTTCAGTGACTAAGGGACGAAATGTTGCTATTCAGATACCAGGTCATGAGCAGTGCTGTCATGGTAATTCTTTTCTTGGCCATATGCCCCACCCCTTGTTTTCTCACTTGAAATATATTTTACTCTCCTCTATCTCTCCGATTGTCATTTAATGATTTTTTTAATATTAAAAAAGAAGTAAAGAAATTGTTTTGCTTTACATTTTAATTGTACAACAAGTTTCATTTAAAGAATATACCATGTAGCCCCACCATAGATGCACACTTGTCTTGATGAATCTTGGAGTGTGTATTTGCAGCACTTCTTGATTTTCAACATTATTTATATAATTCTGGATTTCAGTGGTGCAGAGGTGGACAATTTTTGTTTATGAACATCAAACAAAATACATTAGGAACAGCAAAAGATGATCTAAGATCTGTACTGATTTCCGCATACAAAACTTAGGCACCCATATGCCGTATGGCTCCGTACAGACAAAATTTTCTTTTCCCCACACAACGTATGGCCCTGTATGACCTCCATGACAGCACTGGTCATGAGTGTATTCGTAGCAGAATTTCAGCCTAAGTTTCAAAATAAACATGCACTTATTACAAAATGCGTAATTGTTTTTTCCAGATTTATTTCAGAATTTGATCAATTTAATTCCCAAAGTGTTTTTTGTATTTATGTTAATCTATTTTATTGCATCCTTCAATCAGCAGAGTTATATTACTTCCACCCTGTATATCCAGTTTTATAAAACCATTACACACTATTTTAATAAAACATAACTGAAGCTGAGATTTATAAAATAGTATTGCTATTTTGTATGACGATGCCACCACAAGTGTCTGATATCAAATATTTCTGGATACTTAGCTGTGGTATGGAATGCAATGCATATTATGTCCAATCACAAAATACTTTAAAGACGACAAAACAAATTTAAGCACAGCATCTCTTAATAGTGCTGGAACAGTACTGTGCATATGCAATATGCCTGGCACACAGTTCAATATTTGACTAATTGCCTTCTTTACGTATTATTAGATAAAGACTGGAAAATGTTGTTGTTGTTTGCTAATGCCAGGCGTTTGACAATAAAGTCATTTGACCTCTTGCACTCCAATATTTTTCAAAGATATTATCATGGTCAGTCACTGAAGCACAGATTTTGAGGTGTTCCGAATCCATTTCTTGGTTTGAGTTGCACAATGGACAGTTAGGGGACTGATATATTCCAATTCTATGCAGGTGTTTGGCCAAACAATCATGGCCTGTTGCCAATCTAAATGCAGCTACAGACGATTTTCGTGGTAAATCAGGAATTAACTGTGGATTTTGATGCAGAGAGTTTCATTTTTTCCCTTGGGATTGAGTTATCAAATTTTGTTTGTTGAAGTTTAAGTATGTAGATTTAATAAATCTTTTCACAGAGTAATATGTAGATTTAATAACAGGTCTGTAAGTAGCAGTGCTGCCCTTCTTTGCTAAAGCATCCGCATTCTCGTTTCCAGGATTCCACAATGGGATGGTATCCATTGGAATACAATGCTTTTATTGAGTGATATTAATTGAGAGAGCATTTTAGTTATTTCTGCTGTTTGAGATGAAGGTGTGTGTCTAGAGACGATTGATAGAATAGCTGCTTTGGAGTCTGACAATATAACTGCATTCCTAAATTTATTGATGTGGCATAGAAGATTCCTGAGACATTCACTTATTGCAATGATTTCACCACCAAAATGTTAACTTTGTAGTAATATTGTAAACCACACTTTCTCAACCATAATGTACACCATAAGCGGCATGCAGTGATGACGTTTACAAGGAAGCAATTCCATGGAAACCCTGTATGTACACAACAGGCATCGAAGCCCAGTTGAGCAATGGTGTACATACAGGCACTGCTTCCCTTCACGTCATGCTACTGCACGCCACTGTACACCATGCCTACCCATTTTTTGCTTATAGTGCATATTAATCCAGGCTAAATATTCGGTAAAAACCTCACAGATTTTGAGTATATAAGTTAAGGTACGAGCACAGGTCCGCTACTTTTGCAGTGCTGCAGTACAAAATATAGGAGGGGCTCACGACAGGAACAGTTTGGTTGTGACACATGTGCAGACCTCTCATGCAGTGCCAGTATAATCCTTACCTGGATAAATTTTTGCGTGTACATTTCAGACCAAATCAAGATCAAGTCAAAAAGTTCCCTTAGTGCTCTGTTTAAACATCCTGCATATACGAAGGTTAGGTTTGGTTAGTTTAGGTTTTTATTAATCAAGTCCGTGCATTCTGCGCATGCGTGGACAGCCAAGATGATCCTGTCGCAAGCCGCACGTCAAAATACTGCACAACTCTCATACAGCAACAACAGTGCAAGCCAAAAAGTAGCGGCTGCTGAATAGGCTGTTCACTATTTTTCCATGTTGCACACAGCTTAAAAGTAATGACGTGTGAACAGGGTTTTTTTTTTTTTTGCAGCCACAGTAATTTTTGATATTGCTTTTGTTGAAACTTCCGCAACATTCCGAACAGTGTTGCCACCCAAATGTGCTAATCATCATTTATATTGTTTGCATACATTTTAATGTTTGACATCATGATAATATTATTTGTAACAGTTTCTAAATCTGTGGCACCAAGGCAAAATGTGATGTCATATTTTGTACTTTTTCAGGAGAGAGAATTTAACGTTTGAATGACTGTACACAATCATGATACAGCATCATGTTTCATAACAGCAGCTTCGAGAGAAAAATAATATAAATATGCAAGCTATATTTTTCTACAATAAATTTACCATCATCATTCACCACATATCACAAAATCTTATTTCCAAAAACTGACTTATCACCTTTTGCCTTAGGATGACAAATGTACAATGCAGATAGTTCATATACCTATACTAATGACACAATTCTTTTGCTTAATTTTCAGCAGCACTGTTTTCAAACAGGAGAGTTGCCAATATTGTTTACCAGAATATTGCTAATGGTATTACTAACGTACACAGGATGGATCATAACCTCTGCATCAAAATTAAACTGGTAATAGATCATGAGGAAATCGTTATGTTTCTATGAAGCATTTGGCAACAACACAGATACTGCAAGCAAGCGTGGCCTGCACTCTGTATCTTCCCCTCCCCCTCCCCCTCTGCTGTACTTAAGTCTGTGGGATACGTTGCAAGATTTATTTGAACTATTTTCGCAATTATTCAATTTAAATTCATTGCTAAATGGTCTAATTTTCAAAAAAAGCTTCAAGACATTAACTGTTCAGATTATTTTTATCTATCTGCTTGTATACCAATCAGCCATTTCTCTCGGGCCATTACCGCAATAGAGCGCTGCAAACCTTGGGCAAAGACTATTTTTTCCTGTTTAACAGTGCTTCATAGAAGAAAATGTGTAATAAAAGTTTTGTTATATTTAACATGAAGAATCACCTCTTAAATTTTGGTGCAGAGGTCACCATCCACCCTGTATAGGCATTTTTATAACAGCTTTATTATATTTATAAAATCAATACCAATTTTTTTAATGTGCTTAGGACATAAAATTAATAGTAGACATACTTGAACCAAGAGTGTGCTTGTGGAATTTGGAAATGCCGTCTGCCACATAAAAAAAATTAAAGGTAGTCGGGTTTAGTGCTCAGTTAAAAATAACAAATGAACATTCTTTCTTCGGTAATAGATGTTAAAACCATGTCGCAAATAGTAGACGTGTGCAATGCGGTTTCAGTTCTCTGTTTTTATCTTCAGTTTTCAACACTAGAGCAGAGGTTTGCATTGACCTCTGATATACATATAGAATGTATTCGTTCTCTTAACGCATAGAGTTATGTTAACACTTGTGGATATTTACACTTACAGATATTTCCTCTAGTTTATACATGGTGATTCACGAGGATTTTCCGTGAATCACCATGTAGTTCATTCTTTATCTCTAATATTCTTTCACCCTTAAAACTAAAGAATAATGATATTTTACAAACAACTTCTAATTAATGTGACTATGAAAATATTGAAATTAGGACACATGTTTATATGACTTTTTTGCTTAGAATGTCTTCGGAAATAAACTCCATAAGTGGAGGCAAATCGTCGAGAATCACCCTGTATATAAAGAGTATTGTTTTTGTGCAGCAGAACTGGATGCTAAATAATTGTTTTATGGACAAGTGCAATCTCAATCATATATTCACACATAAAATTGTTGCAAGCTGTGTTTTTGTTTTCAATTTTATTGGGAATTTCGTTTTATAGAATTAAATTATTATATATTTACCTTTTACTTTCATTGATTAATTTTGTAATTTCTTTCTTTAGGCCTATTATATCAAGAAACCGTTTCCTGCAAACTGCAGTTGATGCTGTTCGAAATTTTTCAGCTAGTGATAAAATGGATATTGTTATACTTTTGCCAGAGTCTGGTAACCAAATCACTGGAAGTGATGAGAAACAACTGTCAGAAGATTATTAGAGATCTAAGTGAAATTGTACTTTTCTAATATTAGTCTAATAATAATTATGCCAGTGACAGTGATGAAGAACCAGCAAACAAGGCCCCCCAAACAAAGAAAGTTCGGCAAGGTTTATGGAAGAAAAGTAAAAAAGTGGCTTTCAAGAATTCACCATTTGATGTTAATAAATAGAAGGCTAACATTTCGGAAACCTGAAATTTAAGTGTTTTTATTATATCTGGTGTTCGAAGTAATTGAAAATATGGTTAAACAGACGAACTTGTATGACAATAAGACTTAGGGACAAAAATGTTCACTAATATGAAATACCTGTTCCAAAAATGGGTGAGAGTTTCTTGGTTTACTGTTGATCAGTGGCTATAATTTCCTTCCTCTCAGTACCCATATTTTCGAAACTAATGAGCAGGGACCAGTTTAGATTGATAAAAAGGTACTTCCATTTAGTTGATGCTGTCATTTTCGTGAAAACTGTGTTGGAATCACATTTATGTAATGACATAAATAATAATCACAGTCTAGACTTGTCCCTTCAGTTTTTATTAGATGTAGATAGATGAAGGGACGTGTATGTGCTTGTAACTTCAACATGCATTTGAACTTGTTTTCCTCGAATGTTTGAAAATAACACTTAGATCCTTATTTACTTCAAGCCTTCAATTATTCCTACGTTGCATTTGTTTTGTGATTCTTTCATTAGCAATGAATAAACACTAATACCAGTAGCTACATTTACAACTTTTCATAACTTTTAATCTTTTTATATGCCAATATTCCCATTTTGAGAACACAGTCTAATATCAAAACTAATTGATGCAAAGGAAAAAGATGTAAGTAATTATATTAGAATACTCTTAGGAAACAGGGAATACAATGTTAAAGTATAACCTGAAAGTCGTAACATAAATCAGCCTTTAAAGGGTTAAAGAGTGATCTCGTAAACTTTGCCGAGATTCAAAATTCTTGCCACAAATTTTACATTTGTAAGGTTTCCTGCCTTTATGCGACTGTTCGTGCATTTTAAGATTAGACTGTTCTCCAAAAATCTTCCCACAAACACTGCACTTGAAAGATTTGGCATTTAAGTTCGTGTGCTTGTGCTTCTTAAGATTTCGGGCACTAAAGTCTTCACCTTCTTGGATTCTGTCGTCATTATGCCTTGACTGCATCAACCTGTAAATCCAAAGATCTCTGTCACAATACTGCATCTTCGTAAAACAATTTGGATAATGAAACGTCAAATACATTCAATTTTATTTACATGTGATGTTGCCCATTTAACAAATTTTGTATTAACATTTTCAGACAATTTTTTTTAAAATTTTATTGGGTTATTTTACGACGCTGTATCAACATCTAGGTTATTTAGCGTCTGAATGAGATGAAGGTGATAATGCCGGTGAAATGAGTCCGGGGTCCAGCACCGAAAGTTACCCAGCATTTGCTCGTATTGGGTTGAGGGAAAACCCCGGAAAAAACCTCAACCAGGTAACTTGCCCCGACCGGGATTCGAACCCGGGCCACCTGGTTTCGCAGCCAGACGCGCTGACCATTACTCCACACGTGTGGACTTTTCAGACAATAGGAAAGTGCAAATTATATTATTATCATAACATCAAGGGAATGAAGTATATACTATCAGTTTCGGTGTAATATTCAGAGTGTCTACCAAAAATGTGAAACATAAATTAGTTACTTTTCAGTTACCAAAACTTCATAATTATTATTGATATACTTGATAAAAAACATTAATCACATTTCAGTAATTTTACGATCTGTCACTAGATTTGTTTCTTAAGTTCTTCGATCTTCACTTCAACATACATTGACTCCTCAGCTTTTTCTTTCAATAAGATTTGAAGGGTAATTTATCACAGTGTATCATTTATATGATTAAACTACATACGAGTAGAATCCTACTTCACACAACATACACAGAGTAACCTCATTTTTGGAAAAAAGTGGACAAAGCTCGTTCGTACTCTTCATTTGTTTTTACAACTGCAGCTGTTTCAGCTTAACGTTAGTCCTTTCTTTTTTTTTTTTTTTTTTTTTTTTTGTCTATTGAGATCCTTCTTCAAAACAATATGCATAATTTCGTTACCCATAATCATTTGAATCTCTTAAATTTATTACATTTCGTTACTTTCGTCATCAATTATTGAAATTATTTATCATACTTTTAGTTTATTTTCGTTACCAGTAGACACCCTGAATATTATTAATATGAAAAGCAGATAGTTTGTAGTCGAATATTTTTGGACATTATAACGCACAATTGAAGTTTCACATATCCTAAGGAAAATCCTTGAGAAATAAAGTCTATAGATTAATAATAATTATTATTATTAAAGCCCTCAGCTTCCAAATGTCATATATAAGAGCGTGATAACAGAAGAACAGTAAGCATTAATTCTAACTCTCTACATTACATGTAAATTGCTATAACAGCATATTATAGAGTATGAAGTTACGTGATTTGTTGAGGAAGTTTCCAAATATTCAGCAGGTATAAATATATAATTTTATTCTATTGGAGTAATACCTAAGTAATATATCATCATCATCATCATCATCATCATCATCGCCGTAACTGTTGTATATTAAACAATGCAATAATAAACATAGATATAAAGTATTTGGGGACGGGAGATAATAAAGTGGAAAGAGTTGAAATTGAAATTTTCTTGTTCATTATTATTATTATTATTATTATTATTATTAACGCCGTTATTGTTCAAAAGGAAGAAGAAATAAAAACTTAGATAAAGAAGAAACAGAAACTGTAAAGAGATTTAAATATTTTGGTTAAGATTTATGAAAAATAGCAATACAAAATACATATCCTTGGCTTAATTCTAAAACCTTATTAAGTTCAATTTCTCCCGAATGTTGAAATCTGTGTATGTTTTCAAAGTGCGACTGCTGATTAAATCTCTTCAGTCCAAAAAAGTTTGTATAGTTTATAAATAACAAATACATAACAGTTGTTATGCTGAAGTATAAAAGGAATAAGAAGTTATTTTGCTCTCCTGCACAATTTCATTATTTATTGCAGTGGTTGTCAGCACTCGCTGAAATGTGCAAAGGGTACGCGGTGCCGTCCCGTGTGCACCGTCATGCAGATGGGAGAGATAGAGAGCATACCTGCTAGCAGCTATGGACAGCACCATGGTGCACTGCGTTTTCCGCGGGTAAGAGACTCTAGCCCCAGCGTGCTCTGTGCTGACGACCCCTGATTTATTGTATTCCATAGACATTACATTAACAATGAAGCTTTAAGATGTGGAACAAGTCAAAATTTTACAAGATAACTATTTTTTGGCGAGATGAAGTGAGGCCAAGGATTCGCCATATATTATCTGGCATTTGCCTTATGGTGATGGAGGCAAACTAATAAAACACAGGAAATGCCATTTATTCCTACCAAGTCCGATACATGCATGTCCATGTCATGGCCTCTGGGCAACAGGTACACCTGGTAAGTCATGTAAGGGCATAAAAGTGAGTTCCTGATGGTTTAAAATTGCGATCTATCAGCTAAGGGAGACAACACTGACAGCGGTACTCCAGGATTGCTGGGGGTTTGCATTGGGCTGACAATCTAACCTGTAAAAATTATTGTTGCGAAGTCTGAAGGAGAAATAGCTGGCCTGACCTCTTTAAGACGACCAAGCAAATGTTTAAAGGATTTGAGAATTGGATCATGGAATGTTTCAATCCTCTATCAAGAAGAGGATATTTAATGCAATGCCAGGAAAGTTGGAAGACCTAAGTTAAGATGGGAAGAAGGTGTGAGAGGGGATTTAAAGGTAATTACAATTAAGAACTGGAGGAGCTCGGCACTAAATAGGGAAGAATGGGGAAAACTTCTTCAGAAGACCAAGGCCCACAGATGGCTGTCGTACCAATGATGATGATGATTAATTTTTTATTTTATTGGGTTATTTTACGACACTGTATCAACATCTAGGTTATTTAGCGTCTGAATGAAATGAAGGTGATAATGCCGGTGAAATGAGTCCGGGGTCCAGCACCGAAAGTTGCCTGGCATTTGCTCGTATTGGTTGAGGGAAAATCCCGGAAAAAACCTCAACCAGGTAACTTGCCCTGACTGGGATTCGAACCCGAGCCACCTGGTTTCGCGGCCAGATGTGCTGACCATTACTCCAAAGGTGTGGACGATGATGATGATGATTTGCCTTATGGCTGGGGAAAACCTCGGCAAAAAGTCAACCAGATAATCGGGCCAAACGGGGATCTAACCCAAGCCTGAGCGCAGCTCCAGATCAATAAGCTACTGAGTCTGCCAACTGAGCTACATTGGTGGCGCTACAAAAAAATACAGTACATAGCACGCAGTTATGAGGTTTTAGAAGTAAGCCAACGATATTACAATTAAAGAAAGGATCCAGTGATAAGAGATGTTAGAGGTGCTTATTGAGCAGCATGTGAGGAATCCCTTTGCACTCCAACATAGACAACAATTATCTTATTCCTCACTGAAATTCAAGAAACCTTTTATCTGCATTAGCTACAGTCACATTATTTATCAATACAGCAAGCAATGAATCAATTCTAATTTTTTTTTTTTTTCTAAAAAGAAGCAATTGGTCAGCAATCTGTAATTTCATTTGAAGGCATAATTGAAGCAGGCAGAGCTAAAACTGAGAAGAGATCTTGCACATTATGAGTATCAATATACTCACAACTGAGTTAAGTCATCATCCTTCTCCATCACATCGGACGTCGATTCTTCCTCTACAGCACCCACAATCCAGGAGTCTTCCTAAAGAAGTATGTAAAAGAAAGAATTACAATAGAGTAGTCTTTAATCAAGGATAAGAGTACTGAAAATTGTAACAGATAAATAAATGCAGTCGGCCTGGTTGGCGAGTTGGTATAGCGTTGGCCTTCTATGCCCAAGGTTGTGCTTAAATGTGATTAATATTTGCTGTATCTAACCTCAATGGGATTTGCCCCCAGACACAGAACACTAAAACAATACTTTCATACCATGTTTTGTTTTGTTTTGTTTTGTTTTTTTTTTTTTTCAGATTTAAAAAGGAAGATGAAAGATAAAACCTTGACAAAAATATATATAGATCAATTTCTTAATGATAACAGTGCCTTCCATGCAAATAATTTCTTAGCCTCGCCAAAGATACACTCGATTTTACTTGTCACTATCTCTGTCCATAGAGATTACCCAAAATTTATATTTTCGCTGCCACTGAAAAAAAAAATTATTGTGATACCTCTAGCACTTAAGGGGAGACCTATAACTGAAATTTGATTAATATATTTTAATATTGATATTGTAATTTATCCTGGAAATAAGGAATAGTTGGATTCATTGATATTTTGTTTTTCAGCATTAACTTCCTTTGGTTGTATGTTACAAGATTCGAAGAGGGTGTATGGATGTATATTTTTGGCTTAATTCCCCCTCGATAATGAATAACATAATATCAAAATGGCGGTTGCTGTCGTCTGCAATACACCAAACTTTTTTTCCCTGGTTATTATCATAGACAAATAAATATGCTTCTATAAATTGTGTTAAGTCTTGGTAAGTGGTTTTAATATTCAGTTTATCAATCTTATTATTATTATTAATATTATTATTATTATCATAATCATCATTATTATTATTGATTTCTGAAAAATTTATGTACGCTCTACTGGACTGTACCCGAGCACGAACACATGCTCATTTCGGATAACTATCATACCATTTAAATTAAAATTGTAAATAAATGTGAATTTGAAAAGCAGATCAAAGCAACTCACCTCAATTTCACACTTCACATCCTGAAATGAAGAATCTTCATTTTCTTCACGTTTCAATTCCAATAAGTCAGCATAATTCAGGTCAGAAGGTTCCACTTTGATTCCATTCATATTTATTGCCTGTGTAGAGTATGAAATAAATTAACTATCATTGATGTAATTCTGTCTTCAGAGTTGAAAAAATCTATGTTGAATATTCTATAATGCAGAGGAGCAGAAACAATGAACATATATAAATCATAGTTTGTTTTGAATCTGACAAGTTTTTTGTTATAATTATGTGGCAGGTCTGTAGAGTTGTTGTTATCTAATGCTGGGCTTTGGCAACGAAGCCATTAGCGTTCTTGCTCTCCAATATTTCTCTGTGGTGGATCCATCAGGTAGAACTTCACAGGCTATGAGATGATCTTCAGTCATTTCTTCTTCTTTGTTGCATAGAGGGCAATTTGGATTTGTGTAAATTCCTATTTTATTCAAGTGTTTGGCCAAATAATCGTGTTCTGTAAGCAGTCTGAATTTTGCTACTGCAGATTTACGTGGGATTTCTGGAATAATTTGTTTTTTTTATTAAAATGCTCCATTTTTTATCTTTGGCTTTGGTACATAGTGCTTGGTTTTGCTTGATTTTATATTTATTTTTAATTAGTCTTTTGATGGATGTAAAAGGTAGGCTTGTATTTGTATTCTGAATTAAATTGGATCCTTTTTTGGCAAGAAAGTCAGCAGTTTCATTTCCAGATCTGTAGAGATATGTCGCAGATCTGTAGAGTTGACCTACGAGATTAGTTTATAGTTGGTGTAGTGTTCTCTCAATTACTAGTTAGCTAACCATGGAGTGTTAGATAGTGAGGGAACATATTTGTGCCACGAAATGGTTTATTAGTATTATTGATCCCATCACAGAAACCAAGCGAGTGTTTCAACGAAAACTTATTGACAGGTTTTTCCTATTTATATTGCTGTTCACTGGTGTCGGAACAATGGCATAAAGAAGGTACTGTAAAAAAATAAATCACTTGGTCGACCTCTTTTGTACACAGCACAAAACGTATCTGTGCAGCAGAGTCTATGTAGACCAGCAAGAAAACATGCCATTGAATTGTAAATATTGGACCAAAGCATTGTATCAAATTTTACATTAAGACTTGAAATTTCACTTGTACAAAATGCAAGTTGTAATGAATTTGAAGAGCTATGACAGATCGCAAAATCTGATTTCAAAAACAGTTATAACGGCTGTAGAGATCATGTGGAACACATGATACCTTTATTCTGGTTGGATGATTGTTCACCTCTACTGAGGGATGATGTGGTTGTGAAGACAGCTGCTGGTTTTGGTCCTTCACATCACAGAAGTAATGGGCAACTTTCGCTGCATATGACAGAGCATTCGATAGAGGACATCTAAAATATATTCTGTTCAAAAACTGAAAAGCATTCCCGACATTCAAAGAACTGTAGCTTAAGGTAACGTGACAAAATTAAAAATATGTTGTTGTTGTTGTTTTCTAATGCCAGGCGTTTGACAATAAAGTCATTTGACCTCTTGCACTCCAATATTTTTCAAAGATATTATCATGACTAGCCACTGAAGCACAGATTTTGAGGTGTTCCGAATCCATTTCTTGGTTTGAGTTGCACAATGGGCAGTTAGGGGACTGATATATTCCAATTCTATGCAGGTGTTTGGCCAAACAATCATGGCCTGTTGCCAATCTAAATGCAGCTACAGACGATTTTCGTGGTAAATCGGGAATTAACTGTGGATTTTGATGCAGAGAGTTCCATTTTTTCCCTTGGGATTGAGTTATCAAATTTTGTTTGTTGAAGTCTAAGTATGTAGATTTAATAAATCTCTTCACAGAGTAATACGTAGATTTAGTAACAGGTCTGTAAGTAGCAGTGCTGCCCTTCTTTGCTAAAGCATCCGCATTCTCGTTTCCCAGGATTCCACAATGGGATGGTATCCATTGGAATACAATTCTTTTATTGAGTGATATTAATTGAGAGAGCATTTTAGTTATTTCTGCTGTTTGAGATGAAGGTGTGTGTTTAGAGACGATTGATAGAATAGCTGCTTTGGAGTCTGCATTCCTAAATTTATTGATGTGGCATAGAAGATTCCTGAGACATTCACTTATTGCAATGATTTCACCATCAAAACTTGTTGTTCCATATCCAAGAGATCTATAAAGTGAAGACAGCTGCTGGTTTTGGTCCTTCACATCACAGAAGTAATGGGCAACTTTCGCTGCATATGACAGAGCATTCAATAGAGGACATCTAAAATATATTCTGTTCAAAAACTGAAAAGCATTCCTGACATTCCAAGAACTGTAGCTTAAGGTAACGTGATAAAATTAAAAATATGTAAGCTACTAGGAATGAACATATTTTTTACTCTAAAACCTGTTCATTGTTCCTGCTGTAGCATATGCTAATACTATATAAATGCATCTTATTTTTAATTACCACTGATAATCGTTTCTCCTTTTCTCCATTTGTCTCTCCATACTGTGAAGCCAATGAATCAATCCCTGGTTCAGACTTAATTACATCCATGCCAACTGAAAAATTCATATTTGGTTATGTTTGTGCATGTATCATCTTGCCAACATAAGAACATATCCGAGAAACATACTTAAGAAAACACTTTTAAGCCCTCTGATTAATATTCGCTACAGGATCTGAGTTAGGGGAGGGTTGATATAGAGAGATTAAGTTAATCCACTTTTGTTTATTTTTAAGACTGTGAAGCAGAAACAGTCAATGTTTCCCTCCTTTAAAATACCACAGCTTTTTGAAAGAAATATCTCGGATGATGGATGGCCCTGCAGTTTGCGCCAAACATTGTCATACATAATTTTTGTTTAATAAGATTCAAATAATTGTATGTAGGTCACTATTTAATGGGAATCATTTTGGCATAATCATAAAACAACTTTTAACGAATATCATAAACCGCAGCAAAGAAAAAATAAATTAACGCAGTATTCGTTGCTAAATCAACAGTAATTATAACTTGAATGTAATGTAATACATACAGTTCCTACAAGATGTTATTTAAATTTCGTTTTTTTTTTCAATAACAACTTGAGTAGCAACGAAGCTTTAAGCACTTATAGTTGTCTAAGCTGAGTACGAAAGGAACTAAGTCTGCGTTAGTTTAGACTAATGTCCCCCAGCCCTCTCAAGAAAACATTCAATTTGCATCCTGGATGTTCTAAAGAATACCAATTCAGCTATATTACAACTTTTTAAAGAATGTATTCAGATGAACTAGTAACTCAGGTAAGTTTCAATGATAGTTTTTCACAACAAATTCATTATTATTATTATTATTATTATTATTATTATTATTATTATTACTTAAGTTATGTATTTATTTTTATTAATTGTAGACCCGGTTGAGTGGAGAAGTCTTCAAATACTGGTACATTATAAAGCGTACATGCCTTGTTACCAAGGCTGAAAGACTCGACTAATAGTGACACACCACAGACTTGAACTTGGGATGTTTGATGTCATTTGACTACCACATGCTAGTAACCAATCAACACCAACACACCCTGCACGAGACCACATTAAGGACAGATGCCAATACAGTATTAAAGTTTCACTGTTTTAAATAGCTACTCGTGTATTAGCAATTATAATGTAATCATAATTAAGATTCTCTTAAAATAAGTGTTATGCAATATTATCAGGTAAAGGGAAAATTTCAGTATACGGATTGCTGACCGACAATTAGGCCTATATCTTAAAATACTAAAAATAGCGGATTTGTCTGCGTTTGTCAAATGCGCATCATTATGCGTACGAAAAGGCACTTTTCAGTGCCAATAATTTATTTTGTGTGCACAAGGTTGGAATTTTGAAGTAAGAGGGAAAGGAAGGAATCCGTGTTCTGAAAGTTATCCATTGTAACAGTGGATTTCTTTGTCGCCAACATAGTAATAATACCACACACCTAACCTAACCTAACCTAACCTCTCATAACACTACACATCTAATCAAACCTAACCTAACCTGTCACATAATACTACACACCTGTAGTAACATTCCAAACATTTAGTATCATTTCGTTTGCATGTATTGCCGGCCCTACTACTCGTATCGATAGCCATCTAGTGGAAGTGGATCGTAATTCCAGGAAGAAAATATGGAGACTTTCATATTGGTTTATAGCGCCACATTGGCAGTGATAAAAGTATGCAACATTCGTTCAGTGGCCAGTGGATACTCTATCTTTATTTTATTTATATTTTAGTAGGTTATTTTACGACGCTTTGTCAACAGCTCAGGTTATTTAGCATCAGAATGAGATGAAGGTGATAATGCCGGTGAAATGAGTCCGGGATCCAACACCGAAAGTTACCCAGCATTTGCTCATATTGGGTTGAGGGAAAATCCCGGAAAAAACCTCAACCAGGTAACTTCCCTGACCGGGAATCGAACCCGGGCGACCTGGTTTCACGGCTAGGCATGCTAACCGTTACTCCATAGGTGTGGGCTACTCTATCTTGACCGAAAATATTAATACAAAGAAAATTCATATTACACACACAGAATACCTCTTTTTTAAACTTCCTACTCATACAGATCAGAAAGTGAGCACTCTGCACTACACGATTATACAATGAAGACACCACGTAATTTATGTACTATAGATTATGGTTAACGATCTGTATGCAGTGATTTCGAATTAAACATTAAAAAATGTTGTGTTTTCCTTCACTTAGGCCTACCTGGTGTGAAATATCGAAATGCTCTCTATGTCCTCTACATATTGATACGTAATAATACGTACTGTAATATTAATGTTGCATCATCAATACAAAACTTCAAAATGAAAGATAAAAATATAGAAAACCACGCGACAATATTTCTATTCTTGCTTTATTTTGCGAAAGTGAAATTCAAGAAGAAAGTGTTTGAGAACTAATTACTATAGGCTAGGAGGGAATATAAAAGCTAATATTCCAACTAGCTTTATTATAAACGAGCAACCAATATACCACCACTCTGGTGTAAATAACAGGCCCTACCGCTGGGTTTGAAAGCTGTAGCCACAACGAATGCCACAACTGCGTGTTAGCTGTTTAATTAACGAAGTTCGCGCCATTAACTATAACTGCCTATAACTTTCGCTACATAAGCCTGTGGGTCACTACTATGTGGTGCTTACTTTTCAAATGCAAACGCAAATGAACCATCTCAACTGTTATTTATAAATTAGCAATTCTTCTTCACTAGACTCATTCTCCAGTCTTTGTGAACCAGCTCTCTTTTGTTAGACTTCCCAGTGTTGTCTCTAAATGGTCTAACCTACATCACGTTCAAACAAGTACACCTAGCATCATTTCTAATTTCAAGTTCCCAGTGCTTAGTGTTTTAATATTATCCATTGTTCAATATATTCTTTCAACACTTATAGGCCTAATCGCTGAATAACTTTAAGATATCTTTACTGTGTTAACTTTTGCAATTTACCTGGGTGACTAGTTTCGAAATGATATCCTTCAATGAAGCAATAACATAGTTAACATATCATAAACTTATTCAGTGTTTCAGTATGTTGCTATCTATGCTTTGATTTGACAACATTGTCTCCGAAAAGACAGAGATCTGAATCATCTACCTATTATGTCAGAGTGTCCTCTCCTTAGCTTGTTTTGGTTTTGACACAGTTTTTTTCCTCGGTATCCATTATTAGGAGAGCATTCCCTTAATCATCATCTAGGAAGGCATAAAAAAGTTATAGTATATAATTAATATAGATACAATTTTATAAAATAGTGACCGACATCCTCCTCCATAAGAAGATTTGCTATGTAGGTCTACATCCCTGATACAGTAGGCTATAAATAATAATCCGTGGTGCTACAGCCAGTGAAGGACTTAGACCGACCAGCCGGCTGCTGGCCTCATGCCCACATGCCGAAGCAGAGGTGGATATAGTTCCTACAAAAACAATGAAGATGTAAGTAGACCAGATTTAATAAGAATCTGAAGAAGTAAGTAAGTTTCTAAATCGAAAGTTGGAAAGAAGATGTCTACTTGAAGTATAGGTACCTAGTAAAATAAAGACCTGTGTTGGAAGAGTTCTTGGAACAAATGGAAATGTTTCACATAGGAGAGGAGGAACTTCAGAAAATAATAATTTGTTCATTATGTGAATCTTATAAAGAAAAGTGAAACCAAGTATGTGTGCTATCCTAGAAAGAAATCTGTGTTGTGATTTGAGGGTAAAAAATAAACTATAACACTTGTGCAGAACGATTTATGGGAAACAACATTTAAAAATTAGACAAGAAAAAAAAAATACTATTATTATTTTAATTTTTCTTACACTAGCAAAAGAGATGTGTGAAAAACAGAATAAAAACAAACATTAATAATAATAATAATAATAATAATAATAATAATAATAATAATAATAATAATAATAATATCTAAATAATCGTAGTAATATTTAATAATTGTAAAATAGTATTTTGTTACAATTAATAATCTTTCTTAACTGTAAAGTTATTCTTGTAAACACTTTTCCAAGGACTGTAGAATTGGGATGTTTACAAGAACTTCTACCCTGGAGTTGTAGCCTATGACTTTGGTTCTTATCACGTGAATTTGAAGTAATTGAAATATCTCAAGTCTGCACCACTGTTTGATTTGAAGGGCTTCCATATTGACTAATCATTCTGTATTTAGAGGAATACTTCGAAAAGTCAAATGTATATATATCCCATACCTTTATTTCATTCTCTCATGTGAATATACATAGGTCATTCGGTTCGGAAATTAGGGTCACAACAATGCTACAATAATCATTGCGCATATGAGTCTGTTACTACACGTGAAAATCTTTCAAGTTCCCGCGCCAGATCCTGTATTTACTGTCAATTTCATGACGCCATTCACGGACTTAAAAAAAAAATGTTATGTTTTATTTAACGATGCTCGCAACTGCAGAGGTTATATCAGCATCGCCGGATGTGCCGGAATTTTGTCCCGCAGGAGTTCTTTCACATGCCAGTAAATCTACTGACATGAGCCTGTCGTATTTAAGCACACTTAAATGCCATCGACCTGGCCCGGGATCGAACCCGCAACCTTGGGCATAGAAGGCCAGCGCTATACCAACTCGCCAACCAGGTCGACACGGACTTAAATACTTTCATGGAAGTTATTCTAAACAAATGTTCAATGATGCTGTAAAAACTGCATGGTTACCGGTATCTAATGTCTCAAACACAAAAAAATAACAAAAACAATAAAATTGTTAATTTTCATAATATTACTCCTTTGTATGTGTTGAAATGTGTTTCAGAAAATAATAGCGTGCTGCAAAACTTTTATCACAGTAACTGCATTTGTATTGTTTCTCATTTGTGTGAATTTGTTTGTGTTTTACAAGATAACGATTTAGAGTAAAACTCTTATCACAAAAGCTGCATTTGTAAAGCTTCTTCTCTGCTGTGTGTATCAGCATGTGCTGTTTAAAATGATGCTTATGCGCGAACGTCTTTTTACAAAATTCGCACTTGAATGGTTTGCCATCAGAATGTGTTAAATTGTGCAGACGAAAAAAATGTGGATTTCCAAAACCCTTCCCACAAATGTCACATTTCAAAGGTTTCTCATCTTTATGAGTCAATTCGTGAACTAGAAGATGATGGCGTTGTCGAAACCTTTTATCACAAGAGCTGCACTTGAAATGCTTCTCGTCTGTGTGAATTGCTTCGTGTTTTCGCAGATATTCCAAGCGAGCAAAGTTCTTTTCGCAAATTTGGCATTTGAATGGCTTATCACTTGTGTGCGTTGACTCATGTCTCTGAAGAAGATGAAATTTACGAAAACTCTTTTCGCATGTATCGCATTTGAAAGGTCTGTCATCCCGGTGAATTGCTTCGTGTGCTTGAAGATTATACCGTTTTCCAAAACTCTTCCCGCAAACACTGCATGTGAAAGACTTCACTTCAGAGTCCTTGCGTTTATGTTGTTTTTGATTTGGGAACAGTTTATTAAAGCTCTTGTTAGAAAATTCCACATTTAAGTCGTGTATGCTCGAGGTATCGTCTGGTAGGCTACAATTCTCATTATCCGATTCTGCATCCTTGGTTATACTGAAGGAATCTATTGATGAATCACAGAGATCACTTTTATGGATTTTCATATCTTCATGACAATATGACTGCAAGGGCCTGTAAATCCAAAGTGCTAGATCACAATAGTGAACATTAATATCACAGTTCACATAATGGGACACCATTAACATTCTACATTACGCTTATGGAATTTTACACGTATTACACGGAAAGAGGCAGCAAAAAGTTACCGCACTATGCAAGGGACATTGGGGAACAGATTGCCCACAATGCATTGCATGACTCCCTAGTAAGCTGTAGCAGCACGGGTGGAGGTTCAGTTTTATTACAAAAGGCCTAAAATTCCCGAGTGGTGGGGATGGAGTGCACTGACAGTGAGAAGCATGTGGAGTATTTAGTTGACGAGTGGAATGTTTGTTGAGTGCAAGTTATTATGTAGTTTTGCATTACTACACTTGTTATTGAACATTATTTGTGTTTGCTATCAGTATGATGGCATACAGTATTGCACAACAGATATTTTTAGTTGATTAATTTCTCCTAAACAAGAAATCGCATGACAGTACCATTCGAAAGTTCTAAATCAGTTCCGTGACGCTGCAATGCCTTTGAGACAATACATAACTATTCAGAAAATGGCGAGAAACAGCGTCAGTTTTAAACAAAAAGAGTGAACCATAAATGATGGTATTAACAGAGGAGAAGCTTGCAGATATTCAAACAAGAATTGAAACCAGCCCGAGGAAATCTTCACAAAGATCGGCATTACGGGGACTGAAAATGCTACACTTTCATTCTTACAAAGTGTCAGAGGTTCATCAGTTAACACAAAGGAATCCAGCTGCCCGCATAAATTTCTGTTGGTGGGGAACTAGGCCTACCATAATTAAACTGAATGCCCGCTTGCACTGCTACAGCTTACTGGTGAATCGAGCAATGGATTGCGGACAATCTATTCCCCGACAACCCCTGCACAGTGGGTAACTTTTCGCTGCCTCTCTCTGTGTATATGTTTTCTATTAAATACTTTCATTTACAGTGTAAAGGGTGATCCAATTAGGAGGACGAAACAAAAACGCTGTAACATGGGGACTGTTCCTATATATTTTACAATAAGCTAATTAATCTGTGTCGTTACCATGCAGACAGGTGGTAACTAACTTCAGTCGAGGGGAGCTGATAACAGCAAAAAGAGAATCAACACACATCAATCTACAATGAAACCAGTAGGGAGGAGGAATGGGAGTCAGCAGCTGCAAAGAAAATCAAGGCAAGGGGAAGCAGTCAGATAAGAAGACAAGATTGTTCAAGAAGGTGGAGTGAGAATTAATGATAGTGCCAACTAATATGGGTACACCAATGGGAAGAAGTAAGGGACAGAAAAGTTACAACTTAAGAGGTTGGTGCTTGAGTGGCGAAATACTGACAAAGGAAGACGAAACATAAGAAAAGTGATGAAGCACAAATGGTGATAGGTGACCAGAAAGTGACAGTGCAAGTAGAAACTGCAAGAAGAGAAAATAAAAGGACAAAATGGCAAGGAAATAATAGTGATAAGGGAAGACAAAAACAGTAGCCAGGAGTGATGAATAGTATGTAGTGAATCAAATAGAATAACTTGTGACTCTAACATTGTTTGATTTTAAACTAGTGAGCCCTGAAACTATTTCTGACAAGTATTACCTTCTGCAGAGAGTGCACATTTTAGATCATCTCTGGAGCAATAGAATCCTTCATATAAATCACTTTCAACCATGTAAAAAATAAATGTTTCAAATAAATTTTTACTTGATGCAAAAATAAGAGAAGGGAAATATGGGAGTTGAGAGACTGTTAAAAATTATGCTAAATACGAGAGATCCCAGGAAATATGGGAGGGTTGGCAAGCCTACATATGCCATTTATAATTTATGGAGTCTAACATTACTCTTAACAATATAAATCTGTCTGCTTTTAAGCTACAGAAAATTATGCATTTTGGAGGCAAAATTACGACAGATTTTAATAATTCAGAATTTTATTTATTTTAGAATAAAATCAAGTTCCAACTATTTTTTATTGCATAATATTGAGGTAGAAAGAAAATGAGCTATAAATTTTATGACTTTATTTTGAAGTTTCATATTTTATATCACTTAAAAATCCAATGAAGTAAAATTTAACAAGCGAATTTTTCCGCTTTATTGGTTACGTGATTATTTTTTTAAGAAAATCAGATTAATAATTTATTTATTTGTCTAAGAATTAGGTTAGTTACTGCACTGACAGACTGACATTTCTTCACAGATAAAATGTGGAAAGAAGTGACATTTGAAGCAGTATACAACCAGCTATTTAAGTTAAAAATACAGCACTACAAAATAAATTAAAATATTTATAATTAAGCCTAAACATTCATTATATACGTTTATGCTCGACCATGCCGAACTGTAGTAATTATACAACTGGTAGCAGTCCTTTAATGCATGTCATTAAAGTACACCTATTCATTAAAGTTCAGGTTTTCGATTATTGTCGGATATGCAATCAAAAGACAACTAGGGAAATGTCACGGAGGCTTGAAATCCAATACTGTCGCAGAAGGTTATGTTCTGTTACTATAATAATTAGCGTTAATTGTAAATAATATTCAAATAAATTCAATTTGTCATCTCGTTTTTCAATTCTAAATCAATTTCCAGGTTATATCAAGACTAATGTTCTCTAGGTTATATCAAGGTCAATGATATTCGTGCCTCGGAAAAAATCAATACTTTCGCGTCTGCGCACATCTCACAATTCAAGTCAGTTCCGTTCGTCACTTAGGCCTACATAACCATAACATGAAACTTATGAATAATTTCAAGTTAGAAATATGGTCGAGCATAAAAAGTCGTATGCAACTTGCCTATAATGGTAATTAAGACGCTCGTATGAAAATTATGAAACTCGCTTGCGCTCGTTTCATAAACATACTCGCGTCTTAATTACTACCATTATAGGCTCGTTGCATAATGTACTATTTTAACATTAGTTCGCATTTTAGTGCATATTTTGGACGTTTTTAAGACCTTTCTGCGTGAAAGATATGAAAAGACAACAATTCCCTCAAGAGATATGCGTGAATTGTCTCCACTGCACAAACACATACTCCAGACATTTTATCAAGTCGTATGAAAAGTATCTGTTGTGTTGTGGTCATATTTCTGTGTTTTTGCGCCATGTCGTAAATGCAGACAAACCAAACTTTTCTGAACTAGGCTACTTATTGAAATGAAGAAACAGGAACAATTTGTAGCAGAGATTTCAACAATCTGTTTTTCTATCTAGTTATATATTAGATGATGGAGTAGCTCTGCTAAATAACTCCGAAAAGTTGCATGTTTCTGCTTCTATGACAACGCAAAAGTCAAGCTAAGCCTTGATCTTACTTTGCACTACATTCTCCCTAATGAAAGTAAACTACACAACACACTGCAACTTTATTTCTTACATAGTAACTGAAGGACGGGATCACATACATCACTATACTCACGTCTCTGTGACGTCTTCATTCTTTTCTATCATGTCTGACATAAACTCCTTTTTCACAGCATCCCAATTCCACGACTCTTCCTACACATAAAAGAATCAAATGCCATAATCAGACAATAAATATTGCAAATAGAAATGACATGGACAATTTTCGTAACAGTGAAGACCACTGAAAATTGCTGCAAATTGAAATGTGCACAAACTAAACATTTGCAAAAAAATAATAATATACAGGGCTACTACAAAGGCTTTACCCAATTCCATAGCCTTGTATTATGAAAAGTATGAGACATACATTATTGAAAGTTATACCAATAAAAGGAGAAACTCATCAAGTTTTTGGTCCATCAACTGCTACAAGTGCTCGATGTGACCTCCTCGACAAACATCCACTCGGTAGTCTAACTCCTGCCACACCTGCTGGAGCATATCACGATCAACTCTAGCCACTGCCCCACGGATCTGGTTATTAAGTTCTTCAAGATTAACTGGCAAAGGAGGAACATATACTTGATCTTTGACAAACCCCCATAGAAAAAAATCACAGGGAGTCAGATCTGGTGACCGAGGAGGCCAACGGAGAACACACCGATCATTGTTAGAGGCCCGTTGATGTGGTTGATGCCTCAGTTACATGAAGATAAACCAGGATTTTTATTTCAACAAGATGGAGCTCCACCACATTTCCATCTGGAAGTGCGTGAGTATCTTAATGAGCATCTACCACAACGCTGGTGTGGACGGGCTTCTAACAACGATCGGTGTGTTCTCCGTTGGCCTCCTCGGTCGCCAGATCTGACTCCCTGTAATTTTTTTCTATGGGGGTTTGTCAGAGATCAAGTGTATGTATCTCCTTTCGCAGTTAATCTTGAAAAACTTAATAACCGGATCCGTGCGGCAGTGGCTAGATATGCTCCAGTGGGTGTGGCAGGAGTTAGACTACCGAGTGGATGTTTGTCGAGGAGGTCACATCGAGCACTTGTAGCAGTTGATGGACCAAAAACTTGATGAGTTTCTCCTTTTATTGGTATAACTTTCAATAATGTATGTCTCATACTTTTCATAATACTAGGCTATGGAATCGGGTAAAGCCTTTGTAGTAGCCCTGTATAATTACTGACAATATGTGGACGAAATTAAACTCGAAAATGAGTTTGTAGTTGATTTTAAAAACATTATACACTATTCTTATAATCTGACTTATGGCAGCTGCACGTGTTTTTGTAAGACAAATTATTTCTCTGGACCTCAAAATATAACTACAAAGCAGCCATAATAAAATTATTTACAGCTTTGGCATAGATTTCCTCCGAATTTGATTTCATCGATTTCTATCATATTCCTTCAATATTTCACTATGATGCCATAGTATAATATTTTTCAAGATCTGTATTTTCTGTTAGTCCACTAATAAACCCACCATCATCCCAGCTAAATTTTGCACTTCACTACTGTATTCAATTCTTAAAGAATAAAGTCACGAATTTTATTAACAACATAACGCTTTTCTTTTGTTTTACATGGCCCATTACAGCCCGGTCACTAGTAGTGAGAATAGTTGAATCGAAATATTGAGAAACCCCACTAAACTAGACTAAAGTTTTTCAGGAGATATAAAAAACATCTGAAGTGCTAGATTTGTGTTCTTATTATTTTTTTTCTTAACACTTTAGCTAAAATGAATGTTGATGGGAATATGTGAGGTTTGTCTTCATAATGTGAAGCATTCAGAGCTAAAATGGCTCAAGTCACAAGCTTTTATAAATTGAGATTAATTCATTTTCTGATTATCTGAAATTGAACCCTTTCCGAGCAGTAATGGATCAAGTCTTACTTCTGAGGATTCGCTGGTAGGTTATTTATTATCAAGCACACAAGATAAGTGCTGAATATCTGAAGAAGCCTGAAGGGCAGGAATCCAAAGATTTCACAGGCAAAACGAAATCAACATAACTCACCTCATTCTCATTATTCACAATAGATGATGTTCTGAAATCTTTATTTTCTTCACATTTGATGTTGAATACAAGATCACTGATTACGTCAGGTGGTTCGATCTTAATATCATTCACAATCTCTTCCAAGAATTTTCCAACCTGTGTAACAAACAGAACAAACAAGTGAATTACTTTGTTAGCAAATTACTATCAGTTCCAGCAAACTAGATGAAAACTATTATATTCAAATACTAAAACCAGGCAAAGCTTGAGCTGATATTAATAATTACAGACCAAAATCATTAACCAGTCATTTAGCTAAAATCATGGAAAGCATGATTTCAACAAGATTAAATTAACTGGTTTTTAGAAACTAATAATAATCTATTATCATCATCATCACAAGCAGGTTTCAGGAAAAACCGTTCAAATAATGAACAAGTAATGTTATTAAGCCAAGATATTAAAAAGTCATATAATAACAAAGAAGATAATACACTTGTAGTATTTATAGATTTAAAATATCAGCTTATGATAGTGTCTGGAGATATAACTTACTCAGAAAGCTTCAACAAATGGGAATTCATGGAAATATGCTACATTGGATTACTGAATTTATAACATAAATATATTGTGCTACTAGTTATGAAACAGCAACCTCGTGATATAAACAGATCCATCTAAGTTTGCCTCAAGGAGCAGCTCTTAGTACAATATTGTTTAACATCTATGTCAATGATTTTACAAAACATTTAGAAAAATTTGAAGTAAAACCTGCTCTTTTTGCTGATGATTTGATTATTTGGAGTTAACAGAAAGCTAATAAAATAAAAAAATTGAAGACAACTTTACATTAACTAAGTAAATGATGTACAACTAATTTAATGACTGTAAATACAGCAAAAACTAATTTCCAATTATTTTCCTTAAGATCAACTCCAGTTGAAATTAACTTGTGTTATGAAGATATTAATTGACAAAGAACACAAAATTCAAAATATTTGGAAGTACATTTTAGATACAAAACTGACCTGAAAAAATCATATAAAGCAGGTAAATGAGAAAGCACTGTGTAGATTTAAAATACTAAACAGATTACCAGGTACTAAATGAAGAGTCCACTGCAAGAATGATGGATGTCACTTTCTTGTCGAAAATGAACCAACACTGTCAATGCATAGCTTAAGACATATAGAATGTACATAGAGAATTATATGGCATTAACACTGATAGTCACTGTCCAGTAATGATCGGAAAATCACAGTTAAGCTTTGAGTGCTAAGCATTTCAAACTTTCAATTGCTTCTCCTGAAAAATGTATTCCAAATGACATCCATCATTCTTGCAGTGGACTCTTCAAATGGAGAAGTTCTAGAACAACGAATACAACTTACGTGTACATAAAATCGGGTTTAAAATATTGTGGTGAAATTTTAATACCATAAACAAATAAAGATTTACTTGACCGCACTCAAAATTTAGCTTTATGTCTGATAACAGGTGCAGTTGAAACTACACCAATTATATTATTACAAGCTATAACAACAGACAAACCAATTATATTAGAACTAGAGATTCAAGTCCTATTGACTTACGAAAATTTAACAAAATTTCCAGATTCTGAAAAATGAAATAAATACGAAAATTGTAAATATAGGCTACACTAAAAACGCAGAAAAGTTTCATACAAGAAATCCTAAAATTGAAACAAACTCTAGGAATAGTTAAACAAAAGGAGAATTTTTTACCTATTAATAACCTGATTGATCATGTACAGAGCATTCGCCTACGGGTGGGGCCAGGAAAGCGGCATGTACTGATACGCCGCTTTGTGCGCGCAGTTGTTGAGACACACTCGACAATTAAGGACATCAAGGTCGACAAGTTATCAGTTGTGAGCCAGATGCTGCAGTATTTAACACGTACAGTGCAGTTTCTTGACACATTTGCTTAAATATTCAGCGTGTGTGTAAAATTTGTTAACAATGCAAAATGCAAAATTCACGCTTGAACAGAGAGTTTTTATGTATGATGCATATGTGAAAACAGAGTCATGTAGAGAGGTGCGTAGGCAATTTGAAGTGAAATATCCGGGTGCTCCAATTCAGGGTAGAGAAACTGTTAGACGTCTTGTTAACAAATGAAGGACAACAGGGTCGATAAATGCTACAATTCCTAAGCAAAAACAAAGAGTATTGATGGGAGAAAAAATTGACGAAATCAGTTCATAATTTACACGCTCTCCTAATAAATCTCTAAGACGTGTTTCACAGGAAGTTAGTGTTCCAAAAACATAAGTCTTTACTGCTGCTAAACTTTTAAAATTAAAACCCTACAGAGTATAGTATAGAAAGCGGAAGCTTACAGATAGATGATTCCCGCAAGCGACACCGCAGGCAGGCCGCTTTCCTGGCCCCACCCATAGGCAAACGCTCTGTAGATATACAGTACAACCTATACTTAGACAAAATCTTTAACAAGGAAGATATTTCTCCTCAAGAAGCAAAAATTCTAACACTGGAAACTCTACATACAAGATATCCTTTAAGTAATTGGATATATATATATATATATATAGAAGGAAAAGAATCCACAAGGAATGACATATATAGACAGTTGAATGAAATCAAAGTCACAAATAAAATTAAATTTGAGGAATTTTAAGAATTTAAGTCAAGATTTACCAAAATTAATGGGATTATTCTTTCTGGACAAGTAGATTAGGTGCATATTATTTGTCACCATGTAATGATTCAAAGTTATGTGTACAGTATAGGCACATTTTGAATTACTGACACCAAAGTGAGAGGAATCACTGATGATCATAAACACAAGATGGGAACATGTTACTAGTATCCAAAAGTAATTACTCTTAACAGCGCCCCACTGTGGAGTAATGGTTAGCATGTCTGACTGTGAAACTAGCAGGCCCATGTTCAAATACTGGTTGAGATTTTTATGAAACTTTCCTCAACCAAATGAAGCAGAATTGCTGAATAACTTTCAGCACTAGAGTTTGGACCCATTTTGCCATCATTTCTTCACATGTCAGTATCATCATGACTATTCTGCAACAAATGTCATTCGCAGAACAGGAGTGGTAAGCACAATAAGCCTCAGACTATGGTGCAAGCCTTTGGGTCCCTCTTCCACAAAAGACGAGGGGAAAAAAGTACTCTAAACATATTTTGTCCAATGGCATACACCTATAATACAAGTCCTCGAGAAACTTTTGAGTTTAAGTTTTGACTTAAATTATGAAAATTTAGGAAATTTTACTTTCTTGTATTTCCAATATTGACTCTTTTTTTTTTTTTTTTATTAGCATGTAATAAAAACCTTAGAAGCGAATAACTAAACGTGGTTGACTCAAAATTAGATTTATTCACAAAAGCACAGACACCTAACGAATTATGCACTCACTTACCACTTGCGGTTGTTTCCTTTTTCCTTCATTCATTGTTTCACTTTGCATTGCCAGAGAATCAATCTCTGATTCTGTTTTAATCACGTCCATGACAACTGAAAGCAAATTTTTTAGTCAGCTAATAACATTAAAATAATATATTAGTACCTCTTTCACGTATAAAACGAAACACACAAAGTAAATGGCAATGTTTCCAAGAATACATGTACCGATAACATGGTTTTGGTGTCAAAATTTCGTTAATATTTTATCATAATGAAGTACATAGACCTACTTCGTTATTAATAAAAAAACATGTCTGGAAGAGTAGTGATTGTCTTGTTTTACAGAAGTGAAATACAACCAATTTTATAATTATTACTGCCAAGATTTCTCAATACATAAAGGTATTTAACCATCTGACGCGGATATAATGTTGTTGTTTAGTCAACTGTCCGAAGATAGATCTGAACCTCATAAGTGAGACCAAGAAGGCACCACCTTATGAGGCAACTAGGCTAGGAGATAACGGAGTAAGGTGGTCAGTTCCTTTTCCCCTCTATTGCATACTTCGCCGACTAGCTACATATTCCACTAGTTTAGACTTCAGCTGCATCCAAACAACTGTTCTTCCTCTGACACATATCGTCAAGTAAGATGTACTATCTGATAATAGTTGTACATATCAGCCAGAACCTCATTCAGAGGACGGGGATATATTATGATTATTAAATATTTAACATTTTTAAAGTTAATTTCGGATTGTGATTCGCGTTATGATCTTTTAACAAAAAACATGATAAAAATGTAAAAACTTCATCTTTTGTAGATATGGCTCATACGCAGAGACTAAGAGGAAGACAGAAAATAGGTACGATTGAAAAATGCTGGGTTTGCAGAACATTATGTATATCAATGTAATACTGAAGTTTTTGAAGTTTTATTATATTTCACATGTTATAAAATGCTCCCCATGATGATGATAATGACTGAAAGAAATAATATTGTAGAAATAATCAATTATTATCAGCTACAAAACAAATAAAAACTTATTCGTAACAATTCTATCACAAAACAAATTTGTGAATGTTAATTGAAATTATTCTCGTTGACAGAATTTTAAGATGACACGCAGCTAAAATCGTGTTATCCATTTTACTAATAGCTGCCTACAAGTAGCAGTAGCAGTAGCAGTAGCAGTAGTAGTAATAGTAGTAGTATAAGAAAAATTCAGATAAACAATGGTGCACATTCTTAATTCCAACAGTTCTGCAAGCACTGAAACTTTCTCAGAACTCTTAAAAGCATCTCAATTCTATTTCTCTATCCCAAGTCACAATGGAAGTGCTGAGAGAGTATTTTCCCTGATATCTGCTCAATGGACAAAAGAACGAAATTGCATGCTAACAGAGACAATCAGGGATATCATGGTGAAATACAATTTCAAGGGCATGTCCTGTGAACAGTTCCATAGTTATTTGTCAGGCTCTTGTGCACAAAGTGGGCTCCACTGATAAGGGCAGATGTAATACTAATCCAGCAACTAGTGAGAAAACTAAGGTGAGCCATTGTTTTTATTTTTAATTTTGTTCATACCAATTTTTAAAAAGTCCTCCTTTTTTCAGCGATGTCCTCTTATTTTAGATTTCATGTCCTCCTATAGAATTTTTTCTCATGGTAACCCTAATGATACACATTCGACAAATGGAGACAAATCTGCTCTTTTTAGTATTTTAAGATATAACTGTCAGTGAGGAATCCGTATACTGAAATTTTCCCATGTTTTATTATAAGACATACCACTATAAATAGCACCATGTAATTTTTGGGCAAAATTTCCAGTATAATGTCTATATACTAGTACAGTAAATGATCCTTTTGCAGTGAGTCTTACACAGAATAATAAATTAATGGTAATTTAGTACAGTATATGTTGCGATATGTTATGAATGACTATGGGAATGAGAATAATAAATAAGGAATTGCATTCCATGCGCAAGGACAACTGACATGATAATCAACGTTTCTATAAAAATAGAACTATTAATGAGTTCATATTGAAACCTCTCAAAGTGTTATACCTCAGCAGTCTATACTATAAGATTATGATATTGGAGCTTGAAATATTACCGAAAAATTGAAGTCTCAGAACGTTACAAGTTATTTTTTAATTGGTAATTTTACGACGCTTTATCATCTGCTATGGTTACCTAACGTCTGAATAGGATGGTGATAATGCTATCGAGAAGATCCAGGGTCCAGCGCCGAAAGTTACCCAGCATTTGCTCCCAATGACTTAAGGGAAAACCCCGGAAAAAAACCTTAACCTGGTAACTTGTTCCAACCAGGATTTGAACCCTAGCCCGCTAGTTTCACAGTCAGAAGTGCTAACCGTTACTCCACAATGGTGGACCGTTAGTAGTTATTGATTACTCAGTTAAGTTTGAAGTAGTTTGCATGATATGTATTATCAATTTCTGTATATCACAACTGGTTGAATTGTTTATGCCTTAAATTTAATTAACTTGTTTTGTATTATACATATAGCTCAACTTATGAATGATCGTTTGCGTTTGTAAATTTAATAATCTGATTGGCTATGTATTGTATACTTTTAGTAGAGCCATCGATGTAGCTCAGTCGGCAGACTCGCTGGGCTGCTGATCTGGAGCTGCGTTCGGGCTTGGGTTGGATCCCCCTTTGGACTTTGGTTTCTTCGGAGGTTTTCCCCAGCCGTGGGACTGAAGCCGGATGGTCTATGGCGAGTCCTTGGCATCAACCCCTTTGATTTGATTACCCCCTTTGATTTGATTACCTGCTTGGGTTTTTCCGAGGTGTCCCCCACCGAAAAGGCAAATGCCGGGTAATATTTTGGCGAATCCTCGGACCTCATCTCATCTCACTACATCTCGCCAAAATGTAAAAAAATGTAAAAAAATTGTACAAAATTGTAAAAATTGTAGAAAATTACTAAATTGTAAAACTATAAAAATTTGTAAAAATTGTAATTGTAATATTGTAAAATGTTGACATGTTCCACATCTTAAAGCTTCATTGCTCATGTAAGATCTATGGAATAAAATAAATGAATGAATGAATAAAGAGCGAAGAATGTATGTCACGTGACTAGGTAGGCGTTCACGTCAGAATGCAAGTCACCTCCTCTCTACAAGTATTCACCATTGGTTCTTAATGCCATATTTCGAATAAGTTTTCACGCCTATTTTTTTTATACAGAATAAGCGGCATAACTTCGGGAATGGGTTCCTCATATTAATGTAAACAATGAAAATAGTTTAGGCTTAATGTACAAATAAGGAAATAAAATTGGAGCTCCCTTATTGTATAAGTATCACAACACCCTGCTCATGTGCAGTAAACAAGATCCCCAGTGTATATGCTACTTGTGGACAGTCATGCGAAATTGTTAGCCTACATACAGGTAACTCCCATTAAGACTTGCTACAAATTTTAATTCCGTATCTGTACATAGGTCCGAAAATGCTTGGTTTCCGAGTTATAGCTTTCACAACACGTGCTAATCAGAATGTCTATCTCCCACAGGTGGTCTATGACATTTAGTTATTTAGCCTACAGCTCCCTAGAGGAGATATTCAAAATGTTCACATCCTGCTTCATCATCATCGTCCTTGCAGGCCTAGTGGCCTGTTATGGTCTCCGTTCATCTTTTCGGGGGCGTCCCAAAGATCGTCTTCTATGTGGTATATAGCGGAGAATTTTTCTTGGAAGTCTGGAACAGTCCATTCTACCGACATGGTTAAGCCATTTTTGTCTATAGTGGTTGAGATGTTCATAAACAGGTGTAATTTTCAATTCTTTTGTAATTAGTTCATTCCTTTTGTGGTCAAGTAAGCTGTAGCCAGCAGTCCTCCTTAGAAATCTCATTTCCGCAGTTGTTAGGCGTTGAACATCTGAGTTTCGGACAGTCCAGGCCTCACTATCATACATGAGGACAGGTCTTGCTAGAACTTTATATGCTTTTAACCTGGTATGTTTTTGGGTTTTCGTGGTTGTGAAAACCTGGTTGATAGTTCTTAAGGCTCCATTAAAATGTTGAATATTTTCAGATATATTTAAATGAGTCTACCTATTCTAATGTATGGGTTCCAATGCAAATTTTACTCCTGTCTCAATCGACGTCTCATGGCCCTACGAAGATGCTCCCAAATTCCTGGCGTGTTTTGTATTATCTCACAGCCTGCAAACCATAGTCTACGTGAAGTTCCTTAGTTTATCTGTTCACTTCTGATTTTTGTACACGCTCTCAGCAACATCCAAGCAACATGCAGCAATAGTCAGGCTCCACCAGGTTGTGTTAAGAGCCACATACACGCAAAGAATTACTTCGAGGTAAGTCTGTACAGACTTATCTTCAGGAGGTAGGTATGTCTAAATTGATTGATTGCCCATACATACTCAGACTTATCTCCTAGACCTAAAATCCAGTTCCCGGTGGTGAGTGTTTTAGTATTATTCATTGTTTGATACACTCTTTTAACACTTATAATCAATGAATAATTTTAGGAAATCTTTACTGTGTTATCTGTAAGTTAAATAATGTAATAATTTAATTTATACTCTACTGTATATGCAGTGATTGTAACAATAAGATTCATCTGCAAATTTTTAGCAAATACTTTCCCCACAAGCTCCCGTTCCCCTGTAGCATCCCAACAAATCTCCATCATCATCTCATCTCATCTCATCATGGGTGTACCCTTCTATGGCGCACCTTGGGAAAAGAATCTGTCGGCAAATAGGTCTACAGAAGTGGTTGCCAACCTTTGTGGAGGCGTGGCCCTCTTTTAAGCGAGACTTATGTGACTCCCACTACCAAACTGGTAGAACACTTACCAGCATTAAAAATATACAGATTCCTGTAAAATCGAAAACAACGATAATTGCACTCAAAATTAGTGAATGGCACCGAAAGAACTATCAAAATAGAGGAATGTAGTGCAGAAATGACATAAAATATTATACTAACATCATTTTTAGTAGCCTACTCCGCTAATATTTTCGAATACAGTGCTTCAACGCTTTGAATAGTCATTTGCAAGGTCAAGATGTTAACATAATAATAGCTAGGAATAAAATCTAAGGATTTATAAAGAAACTTGCTTTCTGGTCGACATTCACTTGACAAAAAGGAATGTGATGCATTCTAATACATTAAAGAAGTCGAGGAAAATTTAGCTACATAGGTATGGTACGAAAAAATACTAAGTTTGTTTTTGCGAACATGCAATCAAGTTTGCTTAATTCTAAACACTCAAAACAATACGACAGTCGCAAATGGATACTAAATGATTTTTAAACGAATGTTGAAACCAGGCTTTTTCGTAGTGTGTAGACCAATTCTGAATGAAAAGAATGCATGAAAATCTCGAACTTGCAAAAGAAGCTTTTAATTTATTTAGAACATATGCCATCTCATATTCATATAAAATACTTCTCGTCTATGATTTCCATCAAATCAAAGATGAAATATCTCATTGAACTTGACAATGATATCACAGTGTGTGTATCGAAGACAATGTCCAGATTTCAGAACTACTTTCTGAAAAACAGACACATTAGTAGCATTAATAATTTTATTTTTTTAAACGAGTGTTGAGTGACTTCTTTTCCTATTGCGGATATGCATCTTCAGCTGTCTTATATGTCGTACATAACATAACTTACGAGACATTACGAACGTTTCACGCTAGTTTGCAATGTTCCAGTGGGGTAGAAATTCGGCCATTTTCATACCTCGGGGAAGTGTGTAGGGGTAAGAAAATGGAGTGTTATGACAGGTTAAGTTAGTTATTTATGTCTTACGTACTTATATGTGAGAGGTTAGGTTACGGTAGTTTAGGGTTTTGTTATGCCTAGTATAAGCACATCTGTAACAGGTAAGGTTAGTATTCTATTGACAGCTTAGGTTAGGTTAGTTTAGGCCTTTATTATGCTTTGCATATACGAAACTGTATCAGGTTAGGTAAGGATAGTTTAGACTTTTCTTATGCCTTGTATAGGCGAATCTGTAACAGGTTAGGATTTTAGTGATAGGTTAGGTCAGTTTGGGATTTTAGTCATAGGTTAGGTTAGGTTAGTTTAGGCCTTTATTATGCTTTGCATATATGAAGCTGTGTCAGGTTAGGTAAGGACAGTTTAGACTTTTCTTATGCCTTGTATAGGCGAATCTGTAACAGGTTAGGATTTTAGTGAGAGGTTAGGTTAGGTTAGTTTAGGCTTTTATTATCGTCAACATGAAAGTGAAAGCAATTGAGTGTGGCGCTCTTGAACAGGTAGTGATTTTTTGTTTTCTATGTTGGCAGTTCAAGTCAGTCGGTGTCTACTCCAAATTCGGCAAAAGTCACTCAACGATCGTTTCACCCTTTTCTATATTTGTCCACACCTGTGGAGTAACGGTTGGCACGTCTAGCCGCGAAACCAGGTGGCCCAGGTTCGATTCCCGGTTGGGGCAAGTTACCTGGTTGAGGTTTTTTCCGGGGTTTTCCCTCAACCCAATATGAGCAAATGCTAGGTAACTTTCGGTGTTGGACCCCGGACTCATTTCACTGGCATTATCACCTTCATCTCATTCAGACGCTAAATAACCTAAGATGTTGATAAAGCGTCGTAAAATAACCTACTAAAAAAAAATTTCTATATTTTTATGTTTCTAGACACACTGTATGTCTATGTTAATAAGACGTTTCTTGTTTTATTTTCTAAATCACCTCGCGACCCCATTCAGTTCTTTACACGACCCCCAGTTTGAGAATCACTGGTCTACACAATTGCTCATACGGATAAATGATCAACAGTTACGTATCTGCCATTATAAAAAAAAAGTCAATTATTGTGAATAACTTTATGCTCAAATTGTACCACTAATTTTCGAATGACTCTTATATTTGTCAATTTCATGACACCATTCACAGACTTAAAAATTTCCATGGAAGTTATTCCAAACAAATGTTTGCTGTAAAAACTGTATGGCTATCAGTATATAATTTCTCAAAATATGTTAATTTTCATAATATTACTCCTTTGTATGTGTTGAAATGTGTTTCAAAACATAATAGCGTACTGCAAAAATCTTATCACAATAACTTCATTTGTATTGTTTTTCATTTGTGAGTTTTTGTGTGTTTTACAAGATAACGATTTAGAGTAAAACTCTTATCACAAAAGCTGCATTTGTAAAGCTTCTCTACTGAGTGTATCAGTGTGTGCTGTTTAAAATGCTGCTTGTACGCGAACGTCTTTTCACAAAATTGGCACTTGAATGGTTTGTCGTCAGAATGTGTTAAATAGTGCAGGCGGAAATAATGATGCCTTGCAAAACTCTTCTCACAAATGTCACATTTCAAAGATTTCTCGCCTCTATGAGTCAATTCATGATCCTGAAGATGATGGCGTTGTCGAAACCTTTTATCACAAGAGTTGCACTTGAAATGCTTCTCGTCTGTGTGAGTTGCTTCGTGTTGACGCAGATATTCCAAGCGAGCAAAGTTCTTTTCGCAAATTTGGCATTTGAATGGCTTGTCACTTGTGTGCGTTGACTCATGTCTCTGAAGATGAGCAAATTTACGAAAACTCTTTTCGCAGATATCGCACTTGAAAGGTCTGTCATCCCGGTGAATTGCTTCGTGTGCTTGAAGGTTATACCTTCTTCCAAAACTTTTCCCGCAAACACTGCAAGTGAAAGACTTCACTTCTGCGTCCTTGCGTTTATGTTGTTTTTTATTTGGGGACAGTTTATTAAAGCTATTGTTAGAAGATTCCACATTTAAGTTGTGTGTGCTCGAGGTATCATCTGGAAAGCTACAATTCTCGTCTGTATTCTCATTATCAGATTCTGGATCCTGGGTTATACTAAAGGAATCTATCGATGAATCACAGATGTCACTTTTATGGATTTTCATATCTTCATGATAATGGGACTGCAAGGGCCTGTAAATCCAGAGAGCTAGATCACAATAGGGAACGCTAATATCACAGTTCACATAATGGGACACCATTAACATTCTACATTACGCTTATGGAATTTTACACTATTAGACAGAGAGACGCAGCAAAATGTTACTGCACTATGCAAGGGATGTCGTGAAATAGATTGTCCGCAATCA
The DNA here is from genome assembly GCA_025594305.2 of Periplaneta americana. Lineage (NCBI taxonomy): Eukaryota > Metazoa > Arthropoda > Insecta > Blattodea > Blattidae > Periplaneta > Periplaneta americana. The sequence continues at coordinate 17,686,212 of JAJSOF020000003.1, read as the reverse complement.
ATTGCTTGACTCACCAGTAAGGTGTAGCAGCATGGGTGGAGATTCAATTTCATTATACACATAAAATTCCCGAGTGGTGGGGACATTTTGGGATGAAATTTTTTGTGCGTATTTATGCATGTCATATGCTATCTACAATATGATGCAAAATCACTTCTCTACCTTTGATAGACTGTCTGATAAAAAATAAATTCATTAAAAAAAATGGTCAAATGGTCAATATTGGTTTTTAAGACAAAAAAAATATATATATTATTTATTAAGGAATGCAGTTGAAACAGGATGAGCTATTCATATCTCACTCCAACACCTACTGTACAGAATAGATAAATTTCAAAATGCTGTCATTCTCTCTGATTCTAAAGTAGCATTATATGCAATAAATTCATATAAAATGATGTCAATCCAAGGAATGTCACAAAATGATCCAACAACTTCAAAAACTACAGAAAAGAATTCAATTGCAATGGATACCTGCACATTGCGGAATTGCTGGAAATGAAACTGCTGACTTCCTTGCCAAAAAAGGATCCAATTTAATTCAGAATACAAATACATGCCTACCTTTTACATCCGTCAAAAGACTAATTAAAAATAAATATAAAATCAAGCAAAACCAAGCATATGTACCAAAGCCAAGGATAAAAAATGGAGCATTTTAATAAAAAAAAACAGAAATTATTCCAGAAATCCCACGTAAATCTGCAGTAGCAAAATTCAGACTGCTTACAGAACACGATTATTTGGCCAAACACTTGAATAAAATAGGAATTTACACAAATTCAAATTGCCCTCTATGCAACAAAGAAGAAGAAATGACTGAAGATCATCTACAAACCTGTGAAGTTCTACCTGATGGATCCACCACAGAGAAATATTGGAGAGCAAGAATGCTAATGGCTTCGTTGTCACAGCCCGGCATTAGATAACAACAAGAGCATGATATTGTAAACGTGAGTTTCAGCAATAAAATAAAGATAAAGAACTTGGAAAAGTTAACAAGTTTATGATTTATGGGGAAACGCTCCATCACTGCACAGTGAACTGCCGCCATTTTGAATTTAAAAAAAAAATTGTTTCGTATAGCAGGAGGACAGTGTTTTACACATACCAATTTTCATTTTTGTACAAAATACAGTAATGGAGGAAAAAATGTTGAATATTTAATATTTCCAAAAATTTTACTGCTGTAAGCTGTACCTAACCTCTTAAACTTCGTCGGAATAACTTGGAATCATTTCATTAAGGATATACTGTAGACCCATAGCCTGTGGTGCACTCTGGACAGTCTCTGACGAATTAAGAGATCTATGGTCCTCGGCACTTGCAACATCTATGAACCTCCATGTAGAGTCAGGGTGTATAATGACATGGTAAAAGTCCTGCCATTGCACAAAAAAAAGTTTTCTTTTGTGACATTCGAGGAAAACGAGGGTTGAGGTTGTAGGTTAGAGCCACTCAATAGTATACTCACTTGTGACTCAGGTCGTCATCTTCCTTTGTCACATCTCTTGCCATGTCCTCGTTCACAGCCTCCACATTCCATGACTCTTTCTGAAAAACAGAAATTTTATTGCTAAGCATGGAATATATTAGGAAGAACATATACAAACATGCTATATAAAGAGAAATAATGACAGTCAAAATTTTAAATATAATCTGCACTCTATTAAATGAAATCATTGTTGGCACTTTTATATGAGTGACGATTATAATGACAATCTTGGAGGATAGCAAGTCAGTGTAGAGGAAGAGATAAATACATAAATTTAACAATAATGTTAAAGAAATAAAAAAAAAAATAGTACATGATTCATGTTATGACTGAGTGGTCCAATTAGGCCTGTATGAGCCAGTCTGGAAGTAAAATAAGATGCCAAAAAGCATACCACAGTAAAAATTCAAAATTGAATGTTATTTCGTGATTCTGATCACAAATCAATTATGCTAACCAATAGTGTCGTCACATTCTCTAGGTCTAACTTCTACAAATTCCTGCAGTAGTGCGTGACATCTTATACAGAGTGAACCGTAAGTAATGTCATTAATTTTAGGAGGCTATTGTTTGAAATATTTCGAACAAAAAAGTTTAATACAATTTTGCTTCATTTTTGAGATAAAAATTGTTTTATATGAAACATTTCATAGCGTGTTTTGGGAAATTCCCAATATGCTCAATCAATTTAAGAGAGCTATGTATTATGATAATAAATTACTGAAAAAAAATTTTAGTTTTGTTCTTTAATCGTGCACAAATCTGATTCGAAGAAACGTAACATTGTAAAATTCCTTTACTTACAAATGGCTTTTAAGGAACCCGGAGGTTCATTGCCGCCCTCACATAAGCCCGCCATCGGTCCCTATTCTGTACAAGATTAATCCAGTCTCTATCATCATATCCCACCTCCCTCAAATCCATTTTAATATTATCCTCCCATCTACGTCTCGGCCTCCCCAAAGGTCTTTTTCCCTCCGACCTCCCAACTAACACTCTATATGCATTTCTGGATTCGCCCATACATGCTACATGCCCTGCCCATCTCAAACGTCTGGATTTAATGTTCCTAATTATGTCAGGTGAAGAATACAATGCGTGAAGTTCTGCATTGTGTAACTTTCTCCATTCTCCTGTAACTTCATCCCTCTTAGCCCCAAATATTTTCCTAAGAACCTTATTCTCAAACACTCTTAATCTCTGTTCTTTGTATGCATCTGAAGTCTGACTAGTGTAATATGTAGCTAGTCAGCGATGTATGCAATGGAGGAGGAAAGGAACTGGCCACCTTACCCTACTATGTCCTAGACTAGTTTCCTCACAAGTTGTGCCTTGTTGGTATCACTTGAGAGGTTCGAACAACTGACTAAACAAAATCAACATATAAAGTGACATACCGAAATTAGTTCCAGCTCAATATTGTTCAGTATGCCCAACTCAAAAAGTGTATCGTTCATGTACATTACTAACTTAATATTGCAAAATCGCGAGTGGTCACACAGGTCTGTAGCCGCTATTGATGCCGAGATATTACTGAGAGAGTCTGCGCAGCAGGGGTTATTTTATATGCAACATCAGTGCCTTCATGCCTGTAGCGAGGGGGAAGTAGCGTCATTGGACGTGGTCATAAAGTTATATTATTTTTTCTTATCTGTGTATTTACCTTGCGAAAGATGCCTTTAAAATATGGTAGGATCTACTACATGTGCGGGCCATTACATGGCTAAAAATGATCCTTAAATGAATCTTATGCCCAACAGAAAGCTATACTGAAGAATGACAATATACAATAATAATGTTAAACACAGAAATCTGGACCTCATCATTATAAGGATGGTGATATCAGAGAGAAAAATAAAAGACAATATGTGAAACAAGTAAAATATTGTCATAGATATTGTAACAGGAGTAAATATCTGACAGCATTGCTTAATGTTGTACAATGCAAGAATTTAGAACTGTGACAGCAAAACTATTAATACAACTCACCTCATCTTCATATTTCATTGCAGCATACAAAACCGGATTCTCAGTTCCTTCATATTTTATATCTGATATGTGATCGCAGCTTGGGTCAGGAGGTTCAATCTTGATCTCAGTCACATTCACTTCCAAGAATTTTCCTTCCTGTGCATTAAATAAAATAGAAAACGAGAATAAATTATTTCCGTCACAAATTGATCTCGATCGGACAGAGGATATTTTTTTCACCACAGTATTGTAGAAACCGTTAGGAACAAGTTGTACAAGGCCACGAAATATATGCAAGTTGTGACCTAAGAAATCAATTCTTTAAGGTTCATAGTATCTTGGGTTGTTAAATGGCAAAAATTAAGAAGGTGTTTATTTGAAAGGCAGGATTTTCTACATTAGGCCTGGGCACTAGTAGCTCAACTGAGTCATACAGATTTCCCCTTAACTCCTCACTCCACCTTTCTCAGCTAAGACGACTAGACCAGCAGTTAAGCATTGCTCAGTGACAGATTGCATCATAGCTTTTACGAATTTTCACTCTCGCTGGCCACCTGAAATCCATCACTGATGCACAGTACCCACTGGCGTTTGTTTATAAGGCAGTGAAGTGCAACGGACATGGGAGGGAGTTTCAGAATTTTAATTCTACATCCCTATTGTGCCCAGGGCTATTCTACATGATAACATGACACTTATTTTCAATATTTTATATAACAGGTAAATTATTAGTCTTAGTTCTACAATAAAATTGATATAAAACTGTAAATAATCATTAATTAAATTAGCTATTTAACTGTACAGATTGCTTATAATATATTTTTTCTGATTGTTGGTACTTCTCTGATGACCCATCTAGTTTGAGCAAGAAATGTTGTCACCCAGTTAATATCTGTGAAAATTTACACAAGAAAGATAGGCCTATCTTAAATTAAATTCTACCTTTGGTCCACCAAGAATTGACTAGAGAAGAAGCAGGACAATTTCTCCTTGAAAAAGAAAGAAAGAAAGAAAGGGAGGGAAGGAAGGAAGGAAGAAGTAGTTGGTAAAATTCGACTATAGTACAAATAATTATGGCGCTCGAGAACTGCCTTGACATTTTTTCTGTGGACCAATATTCCAAGGCAAAGCTGGTTCACTGGATGCCACAAACATTATTTGTACCAAATACGAAGATTACCAAAGTAGTCAGATATTTGACGAGGTCTATGTAATCACTTACTACAGATGTTTCCCCCTCTTGTTCTTTAGTTGTCGCTTCACTATTTGGAGTGAATCTGTTTGCCTCAGGATCTGGTTTAATGATATCTGAAGCAGCTTTGCCTTCATTCTTCAAAGCCAATCGGTCTATTTCAGGTTCCATTTTAATCGTATCCATGAGTACTGAAAGGAAGACTTCTATATATTCAGTATAGCATTACTCACATTTATCAACGTGACGCATTTAAACAATTTTACAAAATATTGCTACGTCTAGGCCTACCAAATTTCATTTCGTCCTTCTTGCTTGAGTTACCATTTCTGCTTATTTTAAAATACATAAATTCCTACAGGTGCTATCCTTACTCTACTGATTGTTGACGTTTAATGAACAAACATTTTGTATTTACAATCCTTTTTCTCGTGTTCAGCATTAACAAAATTATCCAATATTATTTTGTTATACCTGAATGCATATGATCTTTTGCAGTGAAGCCGATCTACACTATTGTAATCAACGATTTCATGCTTTATAGAACGAAGATGCCATTAAGAGAGAAGTCATATCAATTGCAAGAATTGTGTTGAAATTGCTAATAAAATTATACGGAAAATTTACAGTTGAATTAAATTTTGGGAGAAAACGATTTTCTGATTAAAAAAAAAACCTCATATTTGATCAAATTTTGAAAAAGATTTCAATTGCTATGCAATATTCACATCAATAATTAATGAATAGATCTACTTATTATTGCATATAAATAAAAAAAAAAAAACATTTGTATAAAAATTCATTAAAGCTTTAGCTAGCAGCTACCAGCATAATATATAATATAAATCTGCTTTCAGTTCGATATAGGTCTAGCATTCTAAGGAATGCTTTCTCCTTGAACTGATCTCGTACATGAATTTAATAAAAAATATTTTGTTTATACATGTAGTAACAAAAGAAATGAATGGATAATGTTATCACTTTAATTAAATCCCGTATGGAGAGATACTGAAGCAATTGCAAAATTTGTTTATTGTAATTAGTGATTCAGTTTATAATTTTGTCGATTTATCAACCTTGCCCTTGAGTACATATTGGTAATGGTTTGCAAGATGTAATGAAGTGCATTCCTTAACCTCTCCTACTCAAATCCCTTCCTCACCTTCCCATGGTGCAACCTTTTTTTAACAAACGAGGCTCTGGGGACCGAGTCACAGCAGTATAAGTGTTCCATTGAAAATTGAGGAAACATCATTTCGGCATGCATAAGGATCCCCTAAGTGGTGAAGAGGGGATATGGTCGGTGGATTTGTCTGACAGTCCTCCTGGCTAAGTAATATGAACCTGCTAACAATGACAGGTGTGGTCCTGCAAACAATTTGAGAGTTACGTGTAGGTGATATAATCATCATAAAAATATAGTACTGTACCTACATTAAAACGGTCATACTTTTTGCTACATCACTCTCCTATATTGGATGGTTAGAGAGTTAATGGCTTTATCACCAAGAACTCAGCATTAGTTAACATGTAGAAAACAGAGTACCTACTTCAACACGTGTTTCTGGTCAGTATTAGAATCTGTCAAGGACAATTACCAGTTCAAGTGGATAGTCTCCCCACTCAAGTAAGTTAGGTTAGGTTACGGGGTCTTTAAGGAGTTTTAAAGGCCTCCTGCACGTCAGCCTAAAAGGCTTATTGTGCATCCCCATTGGAATGGACACTAGCAGTTCTTCCAAAATCTGTTCCTTTGACTAGAAACAGTATTTTGGCTCCAACATTAGTCCCACTCAAGTAATGAAATACAGATTCTCTGGGTTGAACAAACATTTAACAGATGGAAATAGGCGTGATTGAAACACAATGCAGTAGCATTCAACCTCTCTCTTCTAAAAATTTTCACAGCATCTGTGGAATTTTTCTCTTTATAAAATTGTGTGCTAACAGAAAACCAAACATATCAACAGTCTAACTTCAGCTTTTGATTTCTGATGGTCATAGTTGCAATGAAACTATGGCAAATGTGGTAAATGAACGTGATTGTTTCATAGCATGAACTGCTTGAAGAACATTGTATACATTCAGTGTCACCTCTAATGTTGCCAGTGTAGCAAATTCCATTGTCGCCAACAGTGAAAGAGACATATTTATAACAAAGTAACAGTTGACACTATGAGGCAAACCGTTACGAGATCAAACATTGTTGAATCTCACTTGTTTGATGAGACTGATGAATGTGAAAATTTTTATGAATTCCAAAGAATATAGTGAATTGAAGGAAATTCTTAAGTCATTTTAACATTTAGATGAAATCAGGGTGGATCTGTTTAGTAATAATAATAATAATAATAATAATAATAATAATAATAATAATAATAATAATAATAATAATAATAATGGTTTATTTTAACTGGCCGTCTATGCCTTGTGTGTTAGATTTCAGTCGTCTTAGTGATTTTCTGACATCAGTTTCAGTAATGTATATAAAGTAAAATAACGTGTCCATTGTGGCTGGAGCATTAGATAAAATGTCTTCCTTTGTTTGGTCCTTTTGTAAAGGTTCGGGAGGTAGGGTGGTGAAATGTTCATTCAGATCAGTAAGTGATATGTCAATGGTCTGTACCTGCTGCTTCTGTTCTCTTAATCCCATGGAGTTTATATTTTTCCATAGCTCTTTCGTACTAATAGAAGACTGGATGAGTGAGTGAGCATGACGAAGTCTTGCATTTCTGATTGACTGATTTGTCTGGTTGCGTAGGCGTCTACAGTTGTCGTATTCAGAAATAAATTTTGTTCTTCAGTACTTTCGGTATGCAGTATCTCTTTCCACCATGAGTATATGCAACGATTCGCACATTCAAGGAGTAGTGGTTCGTCTAGTTTTCAGTTGTGCGTGTTTGTCATATAGCTGGGTGGCTAAATTATTAAATATCTCAACTTTTTCGTCTACCCTTCTCAGTGTCCGATTGTCTGCGTAGTTTAGTTGCGTCACTCATTAGTTCGTCATGGTTAATGTTGTTGTTGTTGTTTTCTAATGCCAGGCATTTGATAATGAAGTCATTTGACCTCTTGCACTCTAATATTTTTCAAAGATATTATCATGACCAGCCACTGAAGCACAGATTTTCAGATGTTCCGAATCCATTTCTTGGTTTGAGTTGCACATTGGACAGTTAGGAGATGGTTAATGTGAGTGAGGTCGCGATATGTTACAAAATGAGGTTCACGTCTACGGCATCATGAAAAAAATTCAACATAGATAATATAATGTTTTGAGATTCCAGGAGCAGGCACTTGTCCATTTGTTTAAATGTGTTGATGAAAAATTCACAAATTTAAAAGTGAGAAAGTTCATTATGAGTATCACTGGTACAAATGCAAGTACTGAAAGATTGTTCTCCCACATAAGATGGTGGACTGATGAGAAAAACAAGTTGCATATGAAAACAATAAAATCAATGTTTATTGTGAAATAATTTTTCTGTGAGCATTGTGTTGCATTCCATGATTTCATGCTTCGGAACAAAACTGTTACAAGAAATTCATTGTTTAACAAGAATTGTAGGTGTGACTGATTTATAACAGTACACCTCAAGTGAACCTATTTTGTAAGGAGTACATATTCAATTCATTATCTTCAATTTATTTTTTAAGTACTTTATTTTCAATAATAATATTTAATTTGATTAATTTGTAGTGTTTTAATCTGTTCAAAGCCAACATGGTTATGCACAATGGAAAATATATACCAAAGCTAAATTCCTGAAATCAGTGCTGAATGTCCTCTTTTTTTCTGATATTTCTAGGAAGCCTAGGAATACAAATGTTAAATTTTATGTTTTATTTAACGACGCTCGCAACTGCAGAGGTTATATCAGCGTCACCGGATGTGCCGGAATTTTGTCCCGCGGAGTTTTTACATGCCAGTAAATCTACTGACATGAGCCTATCGCATTTAAGCACATTTAAATGCCATCGACCTGGCCCGGGATCGAACCCACAACCTTGGGCATAGAACGCCAGTGCTATACAAACTCGCCAACAAGGTCGACCCTAGAAATACATGTGCTCCATGTTCTCATTAATGTATTTATGTTCACCACAAAAGTTTCTATAAAGAATTTGTTGCATGTGCACTTCCGTGTTGTTGCAGATAATATCAAGTCTAGCAAAATTTTTATCGTACATGCGGTTTATTGTTTTTGTGAGTCAATTCATGTCTCTGAAGATTACTCTTTTTCGCACAACTTTTACCACAAATATTGCATTTGAAATGCTTTTCAGTCATATGAATTAGCACATGATCGAGAAGATATTGTCGACGTCCAAAACACTTCTCACAAGTGTCACATTTGAAAGGTTTCTCGCCTGTATGAATTAACGTGTGATGCATAAAATTCTGTCTATGTCTGAAACTTTTATCACAAAGATTGCACTTGAATAGTCTATCACTATTATGGCTCGATGCATGCACCCGCAAATATTCAATTCGTGCAAACCTCTTATCACAAGTTTCGCATTGGAATGGCTTGTCGGTAATGTGTGTTGACTCGTGTCTTCTTAGATTAGGTCTTTGTCCAAAACTCCTGTCACAAACGGTACATTTGAAAGGTTTCTCGCCAGTGTGGGTTACCATGTGTTTACGAAGAAAAATCAGTCGGGCAAATTTCTTTTCACATATATTACACTTCAACGGCGTTTCCCCTGTATGAGTCAAAACATGTTCACGAAGATTCTGCAAACGTCTGTAATTTTTACCACAAGAGTCACATTTGTAAGGTTTATCGTCTGTATGAGTTTCTTTGTGTAGCTTAAGATTATACTGTCTTACAAAACTTTTCTCACAAATGTCGCATTTGAAAGACTTCACTTCCAAATCGGTGGATGTGTGATGCTCAACGTCTTTCTCACAAATCTTGTTTGGAAGGATAAAATCTTCCTCTGTATGCTTTGTGTCCTTGGTAATCGTAAAAATCTCTTCCGAGATCTTGTTTGAATCACTTTTCCGTATTTGCACGTTGTCATGGCAGTACAATTTCATAGACCTGTAAATACAATGTTATCTCATCATTAAAGCTCGGAATTTTAGGTGCTAAAAGTTAATAATGTTCCTCGGTATAGTTTATAAAATGGAAGCCATCCTCCCACTTCTTTGAGATGTCGTTCTTGTCGTTCAGTATTTTCCTTTTGGTACCGTTAAAGGTCTCTAATTCTCTTAATTACCATTTACAAATTAGCGCACAGTTTACAAGATACATTACCCAGTCCTTGTGCTTCTGTTGTCTATTATTACATATCGGATTCCTGTGAACTAGGTTTAAAACCCTCCTCACAGGCACCACATCTATTCATCTACACTCAGTGTCATTCTTAACTTTTAACACCTAAAATTCCGGGCTCTACTCATCATAATAGTGAATAAATTTTCTAAAGGTTAATATCAGCAGATAAAAAGATAGTGGCATTTCTTTTAGTAATTAACATCAACCGTAAAGATGGGAATTTCTAACCATTCACTGTTGTCAGGTATTCTCCAACATAGTTAAACAATAGAATTGTATATATCTCTAATTATGCATTGTTAAACAATGTATATGCCTCTAATTTACATACATAAATTAGACATATACACGTTTAATGTACATATACACAGAATACTCGCACCTACGAAGTCGTAAAGATAACTGATCAATTATACAGTGTTTTTCATCTAATGTTCCGACATGAAATATTTTCTACTGTGTTGTTATAATTCTTGACGGAAGGCAATGTACAGAACGGCCTGGCACAATAATGCGAGACAGGCCAAGGCTCTCCATCAGCTGTAGTGCCCCCCCCCCCATCACCTCCAACATCACCACCACCATCACTATTATTACTACTACTATTATTATTATTATTATTATTATTATTATTATTATTACTCCTATGTGTCTATTAATTTTATACTATATGTTGGTTAGATCCAAGCTTGAATATGCATCTGTTGTATGGAACTCCATTACTTCCACTGACTCTACTAAATTGGAGAATATTCAAACGAAATTTATTTCCTTGTGTTCTTATAGATTTTCACCTAATTCCGATGATTATAAATATGAGATTAAGTGCAAATATTTTAATTGCTGTAATTTATTTGCCAGACGTCAAGATCTTGATTATTTATTATTTTTTTTGTAGTCATTAAGGGTGATATTGATTGTGAATCCTTCTTAAGCAATATCAGTTTTCATAAGCCTGGTATGGGTTTAAGATTTTATAAAATTTTTTATAACAGAAATTCTAAATCTCTCCGGTTTGCAGATGCATAAAATATGCAAATTTGCATGGATTAAACTTACATTCATTTAATGTGTGGTATATAATTTCTGGAGTTTTATGTCAGTTATTAATTTATATCTTTTGTTTAAATAAGTATTATAATATTATTCTCGTCATCTTCTACATCATTTGTATTATATTCATTTATATGATTCCATCCTTTCATTTTCAATTATCATTAATTTTTTGTCATTATTTAAATAATTATTCCAATGTACTTTCATTGTAATTTATATCACTGTTTGTAATGAATTGTCTTGTGCTGAACTGTTATTGCTCCCTGGCTGTTGTACAGCACATTAAATATTAGTAAATAAATAAAATCAATATTATTATTATTATTATTATTATTATTATTATTATTGACGTAAATCTTATTACATGTTAATATGAAAAAAAAGAACATATGAAAACTAAGCATTTTGTAAATAAAAAGGAAAGAGTAAACTAATAACAAGACTGCTCTCTAAAAGGGAAAAGTCATTGAAAACAACAAATTGCTCAACATTCAGAAAATAAAGAGTAATTGTAACAAATGTAGACTTCCATCACTTCATGACCAAATAACGCAACTACATTGTATGAAGACCACTGTTGCAATCAGAATTCCATCAAAGTATCCACAATGGTTAAATAGACACTGCCTATATTTTAACCCTAGCATTATCAAGATATTTTTGGTGACGCTGATTACCAAGGTCAGGCAAAAATGACCTAACCAATTAAATTTAAATATAACTTCTAGTGTAACAAATAATCGTATTTTTGTATTACTGTATTATCATTGAACAATTATCTTTATTTTTAAAGATTTACAATACGTTCAATTAAATTTTATCACCAACATTTTTTTTACGTTACTTTAAAAAATGTGCATCAGTTTTTCATTCACTGATTCTATGTCATTTTTTGAGCAAAATGCTCCCGCACACGCAATTTTAATATGTCTTTTTACATAAATTAAGTTCACAATTTCATTGTGGCAACAATAAGATCAAGAAGTTTGAGATGGATGGGACATATACAAAGAATGAGCCAGGATAGAGTGGTGAAGATTTTAGAAGGAAAGATGGGAGGCAGTAGAAAGAGAGGAAGACCCAGGCTTAGATGGAGTGATGATGTGGAAAATGATTTGAGACAGCTGGGAGTAAGACGGTGGAGAAACAAGGCTTTGAATCGAGACATATGGGCATCTATCACAAAGGAAGCCGAGGCTAAACTCAAAGGGCCGTAGAGCTATAGGATCATGATGATGAAGTTCACAATTTCCACATCTGACATTGATCAATCACAGAATTGAAATTTGAAAATATTTTAAAAAAATTAGGTAACATTAAATACCAAGGATGGGTAAAATCTGCCCACCAACAAATGCTTCAATTATTAGTCTCTTATATTTCAAATCTAAAACAGAACAAATGTGTACACCTATACTTTATTATGTTAGAAACAAATAGAGCGAGGGTGAAAACTGTCAGATTTCAGTTATTGCAAAAGATTTTAGATAGTAAAAAGGTTGGCCAATAATCTTGGTAATACTAGGGGTAAGATACCGAAACGTTTGTGGAATTGGGCCTTCTTTTTTCACGTGCACATTATTATACTCACGTTTGTGTCAAGCCATCATCCTCCTCTGTCGTGATCGATACTGGCTCCTTCTTGACTGCACCCACATTCCACGACTCTTCCTAAAGACAATTTTCATTTAAATACAGTAAATACAAAAGAGAAAAGTACAGAAATACATCACATATATTACACAGTGTGGAAGTGATGTAACTGTGCAGATTGAAGGTGGCATTATAATATTTTAAAATAAATAAAAAAAATCTATGTGTTTTGTAATTAAGTGTATGGTTAATTAGAAAATTGGCCTGAAAGCCGAGTAGCTTGTAGGACTGCCAGCCTTCTTAATGGCAGGAAATAATGATACGTGTATATCTTTTTATTTAATCTGTAAGAAAACGCTCCATTTTATTTAGAAATGCAAAGGGATATATAATTCCTTACCAGTTTTTGTAATGATAACAATAAAAATCAGAAACATATGGATAGTACTTATAGAGTAAAAACAGTGTTAACATTTACGGGAAAATAATTCTTTTCCGAGAAAAATATTCATTTGGGGTTAATACGGTATTAGAATTTAGGCATAAACTCAATATTTCGCTGGCTAAATGTTACAAGGGTGTATGTAGTAATATTTCGGATATAGACATAGAACCTTGTAATATTGAGCCAGCGATTTGTATTTGATATTTCACAGATTCTTTATTGTGAATATTAGTGACAAAATTAATGAAGACAATGCCGAAAACCGAAAAATCGACACAACTCACCACAGTTTCAAACTTCATCACGGGATATGAAACAGGGTCTTCATTTCCTTCATATGAAACATCTGGTACACCATCACAGTTGATGTCAGAAGGTTCTATCTTGATATTGTTCACATTCACTTGCAAAAATGTTCCTACCTGTGTATCAGTATGACAGAAAATAATAAATTAGTATTGTCGAACTTATTCTCCAAATTAAGATATAAGAATTCATTTTAGCTATTTACCTTCACTGCTATTCTTTTTTTTTTTTTTTTAATTTGGTTATTTTACGAAGCTGTATCAACATCTCAGATTATTTAGCATCTGAATGAAATTAATAATGCCGAGGAAATGAGTCAAGGGTCCAGCACCAAAAGTTACTCAGCATTTGCTCGTATTGGGTTGAGGGAAAAATTTCTACCAGGTAACTAGCCCTAACCGGGATTCGAACCTGGACCACCTAGTTTCACGCTCAGACACTCTAACCGTTATTCCACAGGTGTGGACTTCACTGCTATTCAACATATCTGTAAATGGCGTATTTTAAAAGATGCAAGCACACCCATTTAGTGCAAAACTATAGTAAACTAGGCCTACTCTACATATTTGCACTCCCAGTTATAAAGTAACGTAACTTAACCAGTAACTTTTATTGACATTGCAAATATAAAGTGGGTCATCATGGCAGTCCAATGGCTAGAGCGCTGGACTCATAATCCTGTGTACCCGAATTCTATCTCCATTGTATCACAATAATTTATGACTTATGTTGGGCAAGCTCATGGTTCAGATAACACAGTGGTTTTTTTCAGGAGCTTCGGCTCTCCTATGACATCCCAACAAATCTCCATCATCTAATTTCATCACGTGTGCAGCATAGACTAGCCTCCTATGGTACATCCTGGACTACAAATTATGAGATCTCGGTTCGATTCTGGTCCTGATTATCGAAATTTGTCCTTAGAATATTTAATACTTTCATTAGTATATAACCTAAAGGGATATCTCCCAGAAAATCAACAAATACACTAAAACTATGAGCATAATCAATAGTGTTTTAAAGGCTGCAATTGTTCAGAAATATACTCGTTTATGGCTGTATAATATTCTCACAAGACCAGTTCTCCCTTATGGAAGTGAGGCATGGACCTTAAGAGCTCATTATATTAGCAAAATCACAGCATGTGAGATGAGATTCATGAGGAGGATTGCGGGACACACTAAATTCGACCACAAGCGGAATGAGAAACTCAAGGCTGAACCAGTGATGAAATACATTTGGCGATATCAAGAAAACTGGAAAATCACGTCAGCAGAATGAGCAACAACTGATTCCCAAAGACAATTTTAAATTATAAACCGAGGGGAAAAAGATCCATTGGCAGAACTCAAAAGAGATAGGCAGAAAACAAGACTGTAACAGGCCACTCGGCTAATAATCGTCAGGATGATTATGATTATGATGATAATTATAGTAAAGATCTAGAAGCTAAGTGAGTGTAATGTTTTTATGTAGGTAGGAGCACCTCAATGTTCAAGTAAAGATTCTCAATACCCCCTGGGGTGGCTGAGTGGTCATGCAGGTGACCCGGATTCAAGTTCCAGTCTGGTCTAGGATTTTTCATTGAAAAATCTATAGTGACACTTGTAGTGGACAAGGTAGCAGTTGGAGTTTTCCTCAGATTTCTCCTGTTTTCCCCATAATAGACATCTACATCATTTCATATTCCAGTGGCTGGCATAGGGATGAGTGCAATGACTTGCTCGAAACCTGGGTATGCAGTAAGCCTTAGTGTAGTCAGCCAGTGTGAATTTGGAAATGCATCTAGCTTGAGGGTTAGTGCAATAGATCGTAACAGGGCGCAGTACTGGGCCATAGTACCCTCCTCAAATAAATTCAATTCCATTCCGAGGATTCTCAAAATGAGTCCTAGGTCTGAGGTGTGAGGACTATATGATACAAAAACCATGAGCAAGAAGGAAGCCAAATGCAAATATTGCATATTGATTTACCATAATGCAGTGGTAACTAAACACTTAACACTTAAGTTACTATATATTCAAAATTATAATACAGTTAATTTGAATATTAAATAAACTTATATAGCTGAGATTAAAGATAAACTAAAACCCACTCTAATAATGAAAATTACAAAATCGAATACATTTGTTATGATCCAAAGCATAAATTTTAACAATTTAAATCTTTAATGTCGATATGTCATTTACTTCAAAATGAAATTAAAAATAAATTCGTATAATTTAAGCTATCATATGCTTTTTCTTGTAGAAACTCTTAATATACAATCACTCAGGAAATTTTCTGAATCTTTATGAGTTCTAGAAATATTGTATTCCAGAAAAATTTACTTCTAATAAATGAACACATGAACAGTAATATCAAGAAATGTCTGCGACACATATTTGGAACTTCTAGTTAGATACCTATTACACATAAACCAAAATTTCCAATCACACTAATTATAACACTCACAACCAACATGCAGCCCTATTTGAGTATCAAAGACATTTTGTTGGTTGTTATACGACTCTGTAATCTTTAATTTTAAAAAATAATCCATTTTGAATCTTGCGTACACTACTTTTAACACTTGAATATAAGTAATTGATTAACTAGTGGACTTACTCATGTTAATTATGTAAGTCTGTGCGGCTTACAGCTGTATCGGTGCTTCATCACACCATCGCCAGAGCCTACTAGATCTCGGCGTCATCTCGAACTTCTCTGCCTGTTATGTGGGTGTGTTTGATTGTTGAAAGGTGTTGAAAAGTGGAGTCAAATAGTGTGTACTGAAATTGATCTGTGTGTTGAGAATTTGATCAGGGTGTGTTTTAGTATGTTTGTATATGTCGTATTGTTCTAGTGTGTTGAGTTTTTGGTTCTTGGGTTGTATGTGTAGGATGTGTATGTGTGATGATGCACCGAAACAGCTGTAAGCCACACAGACTTACATAATTAACGTAAATAAGTCCACTAGTTAATCTATTACTTTAAAAAATACTTCGACATGCATTCAAGTTTCTTTTCTGACCAATAGCAATTATTATTCTACGACGATTTCTACCACAGAATATCAGATTATCGTATTGTACGAAAACGCCGGACCAGAATTCTATAAGGTCACAACTATACTCAGAATATCATGTTTAATAAAATTTAACATATTTATACAGATGGATCCAGACTGGAAGTAGAGGATGGAGCTGTAGCTGGAATTTTCCCAAAATTATTAAGCTTCTATGTCGCAGTTGGGAAAAACTCCACCCATTTGATGGTGAAATTCAGGCAACAGAAATGGCACTAACACACCTTCTCTACAGAATAAATTCATTTCAGTGCGCAGTTATTTTAAGTGATTCAACTTCGGCTATACAAGCGAGAGCAACTAATAATTCTCCAATCTCCAGTAAAGTGTTAGAAATAAAAAAGATTATCAGGCTATTGTTCAAACAAAATAAAATTATCCATCTTCAATGGATACTCTCTCATTGCGGGATCCACAGTAATGATATTGCTGATTTTTTGGCAAAGAAGGACACCAAAATTTTACAGAAAGCAAATAAAACTCTACCATATCATTCTGCAAAAATTATAATTAAAACAAACTTCCAGAAAGAACTGTTGAAGCACTTCAAAATTCAAAATAATGACAAATCATGGACAGCTATATTGCAAAATAAATAATTAATTCCTGAACATCCAAGACATGATGCTACAGCAACATTTAGATTGTTAACAGGTCACGACTAATTTTTGGCTGCATACCTTTATAAAATTTGAATCTTCAACTCTTCAAATTGAATCCTGTGTCGTGAAGACAATTCTACAATGAATAAGGATCACCTTTCAAGTTGTATAGCTCTCAAGACATTACCTACAAGAACGCTGACTGGACTTTATTGGGAAGCAAGCAAGAAAATGGAATTTATGCAAGCATTTGGGCATTAGATTACTACTACTATAAAATTAGGAGATAGAACAATATTCTTCTCTCAATTAACATATACGATGATACAAACTGCAATAACCCAACGACACACCAACCACACAACCTATAATCCTGAATACCAATTCACTCTTGGGCCATCCTTTTCGCCAAACATAAATAATCCAACACATTCTGCACTTAACCTTACATAAAAGTATATAAATAAAACCACAAAATTAATCATCCTGATTACAACTAAAGTACGAGTAATAGTTAACAAATTCTTTACAATGAACCAATAAATCGGAAGATGTCATGTGATAACTTACCTGTGGTAATGGTTTAGCGTCTGTATCCTCTCCATTCTTCAAAGACAATGGGTCATTTGTGGGCTCTGCTTTAATGCTATCCACGAGAACTGAGTCCACATCTTCCAGAGCCAATGGGTCTATTTTGGATTCCTTTTTAATTATGTCTTCATTCTCAGGAGCCAATGGTTCAGATGCGGATTCTGTTTCACTCATCTCCATGAGAACTGAAAGAAATTCCACAGTTTTGACTATCTGTAATGATGCAATATTTTTTTAACAATGTTACAAGTAACGTGACTGCCAGCAGGTAGCAACTACGGGTAGTACTTGCAATAGCAGTCGAGTGATACTAGGTACAAGCATCAGGAAGTGTACTCTTCAACTTCAATTTCGTTGGAATTTTAACAACACATACATTACATTTACAAGAAGAAACGTTACTAGCACATTTGTAAAATAATCTGAAACTGAAGTTCAAGACTACTCTTTATTTTATCCATCTTGAATCTTTCGTACACTACTTTTAACACTTGAATATAAATAATTGATTAAATGGCGATCTTACTCGTGTTAATTATGTAAGCATGTGCGGCTTACAGCTGTTTCGGTGTTACTTGACTGAGGATGGTGTCAAGGATGGTGTCAAGTAACACCGAAACAGCTGTAAGCCGCACATCCTTACATAATTGACACGAGTAAGATCGCCATTTAATCAATTATTCTTTTTTTTAATCTATTCATTTCAATTGCTTATCTTTGCACTTGGTGAATATTCAAATTATTACATTCAATATAATGCAAGGATCTTGTGTTGGGCAAGCCCAGAAAGTTTTCTCCAGGAGCTACGGTTCCCCTGTGGCATCCCAACAAATCTCCATCATCATCTCACCTCATCGCGGCTATAAGTTTAGTACAGACCAGTCTCCTAAGGTGCACCCTGGGCAACAATTCTGTCAGTAAATTTTACTGCTCTAGACAATTGGCTTCAAAGGCATGAATGACGAACAGTAAAGTACCCGCCGTTAGAATAAAAAAAAAGTAAGGATAAGAATAAAGAGGTCCACATAAAGTGTTACAAGTTAGTTTCTCTTAAACGATTTAATAAAACTAAATGCTGAATTTTCCAAATCAAATTAAAGGAGGATGGGGCCTTTCAGACTCCGTCATGGACAGAATTCCACTGATCCCCAATCATGAGGCATGGGGATCAGCATTGAAAATTTGAATTAAATATTTTTCTTTTTAATATTCTGGTTCTTCTCAACCAATTAAGAACCTTTAAATTAAATATGAATAGGCCTATAACGCAGAAATTAGGACACAGATGGTTGTAATTGTAAGTACAAGATAGAGAGATAGGAATGAAAAAAAAAAAAAAACAAAAAAGCAAGAAAGTAAGGATGCAAGATATAAATAATGTGACCAGGTGGCCCGGGTTCGAATCCTGGTAGGGGCAAGTTATCTGGTTGAGGTTTTTTCCAGGGTTTCCCCTCAACTCAATACGAGCAAATGCTGGGTAACTTTCGGTGCTGGACCCCAGACTCATTTCACTGGCATTATCACCTTCATCTCATTCAGACGCTAAATAACTTAGATGTTGATACAGCGTCGTAAAATAACCCAATAAAATAAAATAAAATAAATAGTGTGGAAAGGAATGGACAAAGGAATGAAAGAGTAGAAAAAGAAGTAACATTTTCTTGTAGCAGGCCTATTCATTAGTTGAATGAAATCGTGTCATATGTGAGGTCTCGGATACATTAAATTACATAAGATTTAAGATAATTCTCTGTATACGTACTTGAGGGTGGAAGCAGGTCCCGTTACGCCAAGTGAAGGGCCAGCAAGAGGCAGATACGTGTATGGGCGCTCGCAATTGAAACTCCTACCAAATCTGCAGTCTTCTATCAGGAACACCACTATAACTTTATACACCACATATAAACGTCCCTTAATTGTAACAATTCTGGTCCAAACGAATTTAGGCTAATGTAGGTAAAATATGAACATCAACAGCTTCAATAAGTTTACTAGTAGGTAGTATTTAAAACATATAACTTTCTCTTTAATTTAGACACCAAGAAGCACTATGCTGAGACGACATGAAACACGTACATGTACGGAATTATGCAAATTAACCCAATACACTATTTCGCTGCTCGAAATAAAACAAAAATTATGTCCGAAGTTCGTAATGATCCTTTTGCAGTGAGTTCCGTATGTACTTCAATCCAGTATTCCTTACTGGAAGAAATTCGCAGAACTTGTATAAATGGCGTACGGTATAGCCTACTTTTTCCTTACAAATTTTGTATAGCTGTAGTAACGAGTCCTATACTAAAAACAACGAGTTATATAACTCGTTGACTAAACATCTCGCTTCTATTTTACAGTATATTGTGCTTACCGTCTGTGTTCACATAATCTCTCCCCTACTCGAATAAATTTGTCACATGCAACTATTATAGGCTCAATAATAATAATAAAAAAGGTAAAGGTATCCTCTTCACATGCCAGGAAGGCACTTGGGGGGCATGGAGGTAGAGCCCCATGCTTTCCATGACCTCGGCACTAGAATGAGGTGGTGTGGTCGGCACCACGCTCTGAACGCCTTTTACCCCCGGGAAAGACCCAGTACTCAATTTTATAGGAGGCTGAGTGAACCTCGGGGCCGTTCTGGAAGTCTGGCAACGAGAAAAAAATCCTGTCACCAACTGGGATCGAACCCCGGACCTTCCAGTCCGTTGCCAGCTGCTCTACCAAGTGAGTTACCCAGCCGCACCATAATAATAATAATATTATTAATAATAATAATAATAATAATAATAATAATAATAATAATAATAATAATAGTATTTATTTGCATTCCATTGCATTCGTACCAGTACATAGATACTTAATAAAACACAGAAATATTCATGCAGTGTTGTTGAATGTAATGAATTCACTTACAGAATAGAAGGCGTGAGAAATTAGGTACTTCTTTAATTTGCCCCTAAATAATCTTATGTTTTGAATTTCATTTTTTATATCGATAAGGAGGCTATTAAAAATTTTTACTGCCATATAACGCACTCCTTTTTGATAGCACGATAGGCTTGCAGATGGAGTATGAAAATCAGTTTTTTTACACGTATTTATGCTACGAACTGCTGAATTAGTTACAAAGTTTCCACGATTACATACGAGGAAGTTTATTAATGAAAAAATATACTGACAAGCCATGGGCATTATTTGTAGTTTTTCGAAAATGATCCTACGTGATTCCCTAGATTTGGCACCCACTATTATACTCTTTTTTTGTAATAAGAATATACTGTTACTATCTGCAGAATTTCCCCAGAATATTATTTCAAAACTCATAACCGAGTATATTGTTTTTAAGGTATTTATATATACATGTACTATCTCTTGCATAGATCTAATAACAAAACATGCTGAATTTACTTTAGGGAGAATTTCTTTAATATGATTATTCAAATTTAATACATTATCGATTTGTACGTCAAGAAATTTGGTTGTTATTGCTTGTATTAGACACCTATTGCTAATAAAGTTATTGCTCTTGAAATATGCGACATTAAATTTGGGCAGGATTTAAACTAAATTATGTTAGTTTTGTTAAAATTTAATACTAATTTATTGGCTGAGAACCAATAATAATAATAATAATAATAATAATAATAATAATAATAATAATAATAATGTGACAGCGACGTGAGATTCGAACTCACGACCAGCAGAAGGAAGTGCAAGGCCGGCCGGCGCGGAGGTTGCGTGCGCATCTGCTTCCGAGGCATGTGCTGTTGCTTAGGGAGTAGAGGGGAGAAAGGGGAAAGAGCGACCGCGGGAGAGTAGAGAGGGGAGCAGCAGCGTGACAGATTACTCTGGAAGCCGAATCATCGAGTGACGGAAACGACCAGAGATCGAAGGTTCGCGAAGTGTTGCCTAGCAAATAAAAGGAAACCAGCCTTCGAGAGGAGCCATTTTCAGTCAGTAAGCCAGTGTTGTTACCGTCAGTGAACAGAGCAAGCCAGCCAGTCTTGTGTACCGGAGTTCGACTTGAGTGTGCGTCCGCAACTGTGTCAGCATCCGAAGGCCTGAGTTCGAGTGCAGTGGACCGCAGATGGAGGGACCTGAGTTCGAGTACAGTGGACTGTCTCTGAAGGTCTGTGGTACGAGATACTGTGAACTTGAGTGACTGAGCTAGAAGAACTGTGAACTGAGAACTGACAGTTCTGATTTGTAAATAGTGCTTTGTAAATATTAGTTAAGATTAACAGTTCATTGTTGTTCGTAATAGTTCAAGTAAATTGTCATTGTCGTTTGTGGAGTGCAATAACGAACGCTGTGTTACTATGTGGAGAGCAAATCCTATTGTTGAGATAATAAAATTACATTGTTGTTGAGTTGGAATAAATCTACAATAATAATAATAATAATAATAATAATAATAATAATAATAATAATAATCTGTACGGTATGTGTTTACTAAAAGATGTCGTTGATAAGGGAAGTTTTTGGTAGATTTTGTGGATACTGATGACAAAATAATCTTTGGTGAACCAAAACTAGTTCACTTGTATTGTCTCCTCTCTTAGTTAGGAACGAATTAAAATGGCAACAGTTGTCTAATGCTATGAGCAGCTGAAATTACTGCCTGGTAGAAGATATAAAATGCATAACCATAGATCAGCAGTATGGATACTTATTCAGATAACAAAATCTGGAATTCACCTAGTGTTAATGCTTACTTACTTACTTACAAATGGCTTTTAAGGAACCCGAAGGTTCATTGCCGCCCTCACATAAGCCCGCCATCGGTCCCTATCCTGTGCAAGATTAAGCCAGTCTCTATCATCATACCCCACCTCCCTCAAATCCATTTTAATATTATCCTCCCATCTACGTCTCGGCCTTCCTAAAGGTCTTTTTCCCTCCGGTCTCCCAACTAACACTCTATATGCATTTCTGGATTCGCCCATACGTGCTACATGCCCTGCCCATCTCAAACGTCTGGATTTCAAGTTCCTAATTATGTCAGGTGAAGAATACAATGCGTGCAGTTCTGTGTTGTGTAACTTTCTCCATTCTCCTGTAACTTCATCCCGCTTAGCCCCAAATATTTTCCTAAGCACCTTATTCTCAAACACCCTTAACCTCAGAGTGAGAGTCCAAGTTTCACAGCCATATAGAACAACCGGTAATATAACTGTTTTATAAATTCTAACTTTCAGATTTTTGGACAGCAGACTGGATGACAAGAGCTTCTCAACCGAATAATAACACGCATTTCCCATATTTATTCTGCGTTTAATTTCCTCCCGAGTGTCATTTACATTTGTTACTGTTGCTCCAAGATATTTGAATTTTTCCACCTCTTCGAAGGATAAATCTCCAATATTTATATTTCCATTTCGTACAATATTCCCGTCACGAGACATAATCATATACTTTGTCTTTTCGGGATTTACTTCCAAACCAATCGCTTTACTTGCTTCAAGTAAAATTTCCGTGTTTTCCCTAACCGTTTGTGTATTTTCTCCTAACATATTCACGTCATCTGCATAGACAAGAAGCTGATGTAGCCCGTTCAATTCCAAACCCTGCCTGTTATCCTGAACTTTCCTAATGGCATATTCTAAAGCGAAGTTAAAAAGTAAAGGTGATAGTGCATCTCCTGCTTTAGCCCGCAGTGAATTGGAAAAGGATCAGATAGAAACTGACCTATACGGACTCTGCTGTATGTTTCACTGAGACACATTTTAATTAATCGAACTAGTTTCTTGGGAATACCAAATTCAATAAGAATATCATATAATACTTCCCTCTTAACCGAGTCATATGCCCTTTTTGAAATCTATGAATAACTGATGTACTGTACCCTTATACTCCCATTTTTCTCCATTATCTGCCGAATACAAAAAATCTGATCAATAGTCGATCTATTACGCCGAAAACCGCACTGATGATCCCCAATAATTTCATCTACGTACGGAGTTAATCTCCTCAAAAGAATATTGGACAAAATTTTGTACGACGTCAACAAAAGTGATATTCCTCGAAAGTTACCACAGTTGGTTTTGTCCCCCTTTTTAAAAATAGGTACAATTATGGACTCCTTCCATTGTTCTGGTACAATTTCCTTTTCCCAAATAGCAAGTACAAGTTTATAAATTTCGCTATATAATGCACTTCCACCCTCTTGTATTAATTCTGCTGGAATTTGATCGATACCTGGAGACTTGTACTTTTTCAGATTTTCTATCGCAATTTCGACTTCTGAAATCGTGGGTTCGGGTATAAATGGCTCAGCAGTTTGTATTTCAATATCGTCCCGATCATTTCTATTTGGCCTATGTACATTTAGTAGTTGCGCAAAATAGTTTTTCCATCTGTTTAGGATTGATGAAGAGTCTGCAAGCAAGTCACCATTCTCATCCTTGATCACGTTTACCCTTGACTGATATCCGTTCTTAAATTCCTTTATACCCTTATATAAATCTCGAATGTTTTTATTCTTACTATTTGTTTCTACCTCATTCATTCCTTTGTGTTAATGCTGCTTGTGGAAATTACCAGCCAAATGATAATGGGAGTCACAATAGTTACAGATATGTTAATAATGACCTACAAACTGGGCTGAGGGGAACCTGGACAGACTATTAATACTACACTTACTACAAACCTATTAAATATTAAATCAGATATGATATCATGGCGAATTATTCAAAGAAAGTTATCCAAATCTACACGTTTTAGGGCAGGGGACTGCTGACTGAAGACGAACTAGGCTACTTTTAAAAATTAACTCTTATCAAACACAATAATAAATTTATTTATTCAGCATATTTTACAAGGTTAACAATATTTCCTTCATCCCAATAAAACATATTACATCAACCACGTGAAAAGTTATCTGTGCCTTCTCCCACAACCTCTGCAGACACATGAAATTACAGGAAATACAAGCGTAAATGAAGAAGAGCAGGAACAATACGGATAAATATGAATGATTAAGAATTAATGAATGAGGAATTAATCTTTTTATTTTATTTGTGCAAGACAGCACATGAAGGACCAGTTCCGACTGTTGGCCTCACGTCCAACTGCCTCACCGGGGGTGAACAATTAGCCAATCAATACAAGTGTAATGTGTGGTTAGCACGATGATTCTTCCAGCCGTTATGGTTGGTTTTCATAATCAGATTCCGTTGTCTGTTGTAACTCCCCAAATTCATCACAATGCTGGGTGACCACCATCCCATACACTGGCAGAAACTTCATGAGAAACTTTCTACTATCATGAGGGATGAAGTTACAAAAGAAAGGAGAAAATTACGGAACTGCACGCATTGTATTCTTCACCTGACATAATTAGGAACATTAAATCTAGACGTTTGAGATGGGCAGGGCATGTAGCACGTATTGACGAATCCAGAAATGGATATAGTGTTAGTTGGAAGGCCGGAGGGAAAAAGACCTTTGGGGAGACCGAGACGTAGATGGGAGGATAATATTAAAATGAATTTGAGGGAGGTGGGATATGATTTTAGAGACTGGATTAATCTTGCACAGGATAGGGACCGAAGGCAGGCTTATATGAGGGCGGCAATGAACCTCCGGGTTCCTTAAAAGTCAGTAAGTAAGTAAGTATAAAGTTACCAGTCCAAATAATAGCTCACTGACTGGCATTAATAACCAGATTTTGTGATTAAAAGATATGGTGTACAAAAACAGTGCACATTTCCTTCATATTATTAAAATAGTTTGATGATAAATTCCTTAAATATTGCCTTGTTTCTGCATTGGGCAGATTACGTATTCTATAAATAGCATTATAATGCCTATTCTACGTATCAGAACTAAAACAAAGTGTTCACATTGGACGAGTTTCTGCTTTATTCACGTTCTGCCTTGCACAAGTTTTACGGTATCATGCAAAACCTTTGTCAGAAGTTTTACATTTCAAGAATGTTCCTACCATGAATTAGTTTAGCCATCGAAGATTATTATCGAAAAATTATATATATATATATATATATATATATATATATACAGTAACCTATATTTATATTTATAAGCAGTGAGGGAAGTGAGACGGTATGCCACGGTATGGAATACCGCCACGGTTTTTATGGCCAGAAAACATATCATTAGTGAAAAATGACATACAGTCACTGAAAAAATGTGATCCTAAAAATTTGTTTATACATTTCTTCACAGAAAAGAGTACTATCTGTTTGTTTCGTAAATCTAAGCCACAGCCTTCTGGAAATGTATTCAGTGTGTATTTAGACACACTTATTTCATAAGCTCAACCGCTGGAATGCTTACAACGGTAGTATTTCAAATATAGAAGGCTGTGGTCTGTCGCTTCTGGTAGCCATTGTTGCCAATTTAGTAACTGTGTCATTTTTTTCTTCCATTTTTTATTAATTATTAAGTAAGGCACTTTGAAGCGTTAACATTAATTTAAATCACAAGTCTCAAAGGACACTGTAAAATAATCTAGTAAATAAGTGAAGTAACTTGAAATTGAATAATTTCAGAGGTCCCGGGATCGATACCTGGCCCCGGAACAATTTTTCCCTTTGTAATTATTCAAATCTGCTTTACAGGGAGCTTCACCTGAAGGACTAGATTTGCATAATATATACGTCACTGTGTACGTTAACAGAAAACCACAATTCCAAGTCACACAGAGATTGTGTGCAATCGATGTGGGTCTCTGGCGTTTCGTCAGCCCATGCGAGTTGTGTGGATATAAAGGGAAGAGTTGAGACAGTGTCGGGTGGGGTTCCCGGGTAGCTCAGTTGGCAGAGCGCTGGTACGTTCAACCAGAGGTCCCGGGATCGATACCCGGCCCTGGAACAATTTTTCCCTTGAAATTATTCAAATCTGCTTTACAGGGAGCTTTACCTGAAAGAGTAGATTTGCAAAACTTGAAATTATTTTATTAAGAAACGTAATGTGTTGCATAAGCTTCAAAGATTCGCGTTACTGACTGCACGAAACAATTTATTGTATACATCATTTATGTCTATGTTGTAAGGGAGAGATATGCCAGAGGAAAATCTTGGGGTAGCATACCGCCTTTGGTTTGTTTCCCTCTCCCCTCACTGTTTATAAGGAATCCCAAGCTTTGTGAATACTAAACTGAATACTGTCTCATTAACGTTTGCAACTTACAACAAAACGTACATTTGAACAGGTTTTTCACTGCTGTGAACAAATACATGATGATCCAGATTTTCTCGACGTCGAAATCTCTTATCACAATAGTCACATTTGAAAGGTTTCTCGCCAGTGTGAGTAGAAATGTGAGATCGAAGGTGTCGACGTTGGAAACTCTTACCACAAATATAACAGTTATACCCTTTCTCACCAGTGTGAGTTAACATATGGGCTCGAAGATACTGTCGTCGCTGGAAATTCTTATCACAAATGCTGCATTTGTGAGGTTTTTCGTCTTTGTGAATAGTAGAGTGGGCTTGAAGATACTGTCGACGGCGGAAACTTTTATCACAAACGGTACATTTGAACGGTTTCTCGCCTGTATGCGTTAATGCATGGTCCTTGAAAGTATTTAAACGTGCAAAACTCTTCGAACATATGTCACACTTATAAGGTTTTTCATTTTTGTGAGTAAATACATGGTTTCGAAAATGCTTTCGACTTCGAAATCCTTTATCACAATCATTACATTTGTAAGGTTTGTCATCTGTATGAGTTAATACATGATCCTGAAGTGTTTTCATACGCCGAAAACTCTTATCACACATATTGCATTTCAAAGGATTCTCACCTATATGGGTTATCATATGATCCCTGAGTTGCTGCCGGTCTCCAAAACTCTCATCACATCTATTACACGTGAAATATTTTGGAACCGAAGTGTTATCTTGGGTCCGACAATCCTTCTCTGTGTCTCCATCATCCATTTCAGCATGCTGGCCAGTACTTGAGAAATCTTTGGAAGTCTTGAAGTCATCACTTTTTTCGATAGAATCGTCATAGGAATGAAGTTGCATGGATCTGAAAATTAACATTGTATTTCATGTAATAGCATAAAGGTATGCACTCACGATTCTCCATAGCAAATCTCCTGTAAATGACCTTCAACAACTTCATTACTCCCACAAATCAGAGGAGTGCAGCGTTGCCTATGGTCTGTCCAAAACAACTACCGACCTGACAAATGGCGCCTTTAGCATGTTACCATGGCAACCATTCAAATCAACCAATCACAACAGAGGCGTAACCATGGTAACGGGACAGTGTTGCCATGTCTATGTTTACAAGTTGCACGTGAATGCCACGGCCTAGAGCTGAATACAGTGCCTGGAGTGACTTTGAGTTGGCTGGTTAGCGCTTGCTTTGTGTGAATGAATTAAAAATATTATTTAATTGTATTATTGGTCTAGTGTACCGGTATCAATAATTATTTTGTTTCAATTATATTACAGGTATTATCTTCGTTGTCATTGGTGGAATGTATGGCTAGTGTGTGTTTTCTAGTTTCTGCGAGAGTTTCTAAACAGGTGACTTATGCTGTGTCGGAAGGAAGGAAAGGCAGGCGGAGAACAAAGAATATTGTACAAGGTGCCTCGTTAAAGAGTCAAGCGTGAGAGATGGTGTGTTATGTAAGAGAGTATTCTGAGAGCCAAAAAGATAATGGCGGGCCTCTTTTACCTTTGGCGCAAGTCGTAATGAGAACTGTTGCTTGTGTTAAAATTAATAAGAGCACTGTTATCGATATTGGAAAAGAAAAAGGCCGTGCAGATTTTTAATCATAAATATTTTTAAAGTTTACAATTTTTGAACGCCTTTCTAACAATATTATGAACATTGAACAATACCGACACTCATAAAAGTAGACGTTTCGTATTAAATTTGAACCTGTTTTTACAGTTTACAGTCCTTTTGACGCTTTTCTAACGGTATTACATTGAAGAATACCAGAATACTACTACTACTACTACTACTACTACTAATAATAATAATTATAATAATAAACTAATAAAAGTAATAATGTACACAAATTTTAATGCCTAGTGTTCAACAAATTGCTTAGAAATGTATGCGTTCATGTCAGCCGTTCATTACTGCACTCTATCGGCAGCGTGCTCGCTTACACGAAAGATGGGCAACATGACAACACTGCTCCCCCTTCTCTGAAAACTGTCAAGTCGGAAGTAGTTTTGGTCAAGGTATAATAAAGGAATATTGCTACCAAGGAGGACACTGGCATTCGGGAATTATTCAATTTTAAAATACAGTAGCTTGTCAGGTGTACAGAGAATGAATTACTAAGTACACCCGAAAAAAAAAACGTAATTTTAGGTCAAATTGATCCCAATGTACAATTATTATAAAGATATTGGTTGTAGCGCAGTGTTCAAGTTTACTGTATTTCGAAACAAGGACCTTTTATTTAGAATGCCTACATCACTCAAGACATGTAGTCATAAGGAAACAAACACACATGGTCGAGCTGACACAAATTATGATTTTTCCTCCACATTTGTATGTTGCACAAGAAGCAGGTCATTTTTCGTTCGTGAGAAGAAATATATTTTCTGTTACACCATGTCGGTGAATAAAACAAGTAGGAGTGATAAAAGAGAGACAAAAGGTTGTGTTTTACGCAGCCAGGCAGAATAATTTATATTTAGAGTTTACTAGTTTTTTTTTTTTTTATATTCTGGCAATGAAGAAGGAAGTAAATTTTACTTCAAAATGCGTCAGGTTTTAACTTCTGGTAGTGTGAACCAATCTAGGGAGTCGCGAAAGTTTATAAGGAAAACAATTTAGTTTGGGGGCTCCAGTTTCTCTCTCACCCAGAAAACAAATGTACCAAAGACGACGACAAGCTTAAATGACTTTAAGAAAGTCGTAGTAAGTAGACTTGTCTTTCATTTAAATGATCGTGGAAAATTTCCAACTCCCAAAAAGATAACTTGGGGGCAAAAGTTCTAACCCAGGCACCACTACATGCATCTTGAGAATATTGAAAAGTTTAGGCTTTGAATACCGGTGCAATAAATCTAATGACGAACGGAAATTACTTATGGAGTAAGTGATATTGTTTAATTAAAGATAAAATTCCTTCGAATAATGCACGAATATTTATAACAACAGTTTTCATTCATATTTGTTAGCATATTGTAAGAAGAACTGCATATTCGTGATCATTCAGTAAACACTGAAACACTAAAACAATTGTCTTTAGAGACAATTAATATTAGGTACCCTCCAGAAAACTGGCTTCATTTATACACCGACGGATCCCTGATCTCCAGAGAACAAGGTGCCGGTGCAGGTGTTACGTACTGTCTCTTCTCGCTTTATAGATCTCTTGGATATGGAACAACAAGCTTTGATGGTGAAATCATTGCAATAAGTGAAAGTCTCAGGAATCTTATATGCCACATCAATAAATTTAGAAATGCAGTTATATTGTGAGACTCCAAAGCAGCTATTCTATCAATAGTCTCTAAACACACACCTTCATCTCAAACAGCAGAAATAACTAAAATGCTCTCTCAATTAATATCACTCAATAAAAGAATTGTATTCCAATGGATGCCATCCCATTGTGGAATCCTGGGGAACGAGAATGCGGATGCTTTAGCAAAGAAGGGCAGCACTGCTACTTACAGACCTGTTACTAAATCTATGTATTACTCTGTGAAGAGATTTATTAAATCTACATTCTTAGATTTCAACAAACAAAATTTGATAACACAATCCCAAGGGAAAAAATGGAACTCTCTGCATCAAAATCCACAGTTAATTCCCGATTTACCACGAAAATCGTCTGTAGCTGCATTTAGAATGGCAACAGGCCATGATTGTTTGGCCAAGCACCTGCATAGAATTGGAATATATCAGTCCCCTAACTGCCCATTGTGCAACTCAAACCAAGAAATGGATTCGGAACACCTTAAAATCTGTGCTTCAGTGGCTGATCATGATAATATCTTTGAAAAATATTGGAGTGCAAGAGATCAAATGACTTTATTGTCAAACGCCTGGCATTAGAAAACAACATATTCGTGATCATTATATCTGGTGTATTTTCGGTGTATAAAAACCCTAGCAATGATTATATGTTTATGGATTTCTTATTCCACTGAATATGTTTAGGAGTATTACTGGCACCACTTAAATACCGTAACAGGGGAAACATCTCTTACCCCTTCTTTGTATTAGTACTGCACTTTAGGCACTGTTTTATTAACATTTTTTGAAGACCATTCATCTAACCAAATTTACTATTGCTAATATTTTTGTTTTACAATATCCTTGAAGGAAGAGAATCAATGGATAAGGACGAAAGCTTGTACATCATTATACTTACGTCTCAGATGAACCTTCATCCTTCTCCACAATGTCTGACGAAGTCTCCTGCTTCACATCATCTGCATCCCACGATTCTTCCTAAAGAAGAAGAATTTCACTGATGTGAGGAAATTTTAAAGGAAAATTGATGTAGAAAAGAATCATATGTTCCATATAGAACAAACGAGTCTGAAAATCAAAGCGTAAGAAACAAATGAAGTATGTATGTAAATAAAAATAAGTAAATAAGTAATGAAATAAACAAACAAACAAATAAGTTGCATTTTTGCAAGCAAATATTGTAACGGTAGGGCAAATACAAATAGGATTGGAACTTTTACCAAGTATGCAGGTTTATAGGTGGATTCTGTGCTAGTAAAAGAAACAAATAAAAACAGCCAACATATGCAAGCCTTGAATTCATGCAAATGCAACAGTAAGGATTTCATAACCATTCAAATCTGTGTCAAGTAACTCGAACATTCTTGACCCTTCACCTTCTTTCTGTCTCTCAGAGTCTCGTCCATCAAATCCACAGCATAGTGAACTCATGGGCAATTTATCACCTTCCATCTTGCTAATGTGATGAAGACAACTGTTCTGATATTACACCACAACTTGTTCTGTGTGTTCAAATGCTAGATTTCCGTTTTAACGTTGGCATTTCCTTGACAACCGAACATGTGAATTCTAAAATCTGTCTCAATAGGCACATTTGTGCAGCTTCCAGATGTGAATGTTCTCTTTTATTGCAATTTCAAAACCTAATTTCATATTACAAAGATATGTTAGATGAAACATTATATAGGCTTGAACTTATGTTGATAAGAACTTACACTATCTAACATTTTACTTTAAATTTCATTTATGTCGTATTATTTTTGTGCAATGCAATAAGTATATTTTGTCCCTCATTATACTAAAAAAATAATGTAAATTTATGATTCTATCAAATGATCAGAAGGATAAGATCCAGTCATTTTCTGTACTTTCTTCTGATTTTGCTATCTTGACTATGCTACTGGCATCAAAATTCCGCTTTGAGACTGTAATAGGTGATGTGACCTAATAGTTGTACTGGAAGATGATGATGATGATGATGATGATGATGATGATGATGACTAGGATACTGAAGACTATAATTGACGAATATGAGAACTATAACAAAATCAACACAACTCACCTCGGCTTCAAACTTCGTCATAGGATATAAATCAGGATCGCGCTTGAGGTTTGAAGTGAGATCATAACCCAAGTCAGAAGGTTCAGTCTTGAATTTATTCACATTCACGTCCAAGAAATTCCTTTCCTGTATATCAAATATGATACATAATTATAATTTACTTTATCAATCATTATTCTCCAAATAAGCAAATAAGAAAACTTCCCCATTAGGTGAAAGCAGAATTGTAACACACAAATCACTTACTTCTGACAATAATTTGCTACCTTCTTCATTTGCATCTCCATTCTTTATTGACAACGGGTCAATATTGGGTTCTGTTTTAATATTATCCATGAGAACTTTGTCTCCATTCTTCAGAGCCACTGGATCGATTGCAGAGTGTGTTTTAATCATACCGGTACTTGTAACTACTATGTCTCCCTAAGTAGAAGGAAAAGTTTCGGCTTTGACTTCTGTTTTCATCATAACCAGGAGAAATTCTATTTCATTCTTTGACGCCAAATGGTGTATTTTAGACTGTCTTAATCATCACCATAAGTACTAAAAAAAAAGAGACATTAAATTAGTTACTTTATAACTATTTAACATCTTACACACATTACAAGCAATCAATGTACCCAAGTTATAAATGTTATGTTTTTATTTAAGGACGCTCACAACTGCAGAGGTTATATCAGCGTCGCCGGATGTGCTGGAATTTTGTCCTGCAGGAGTTCTTTTACATGCCAGTAAATCTACTGACATGAGCCTGTCACATTTAAGCACACTTAAATGCCATCTACCTGGCCCGGGATCGAACCCGCAACCTTGGGCATAGAAGGCCAGCGCTATAACAACTCGCCAACCAGGTCAACATGTACCTAAGTAACACGGTTAAGTGATAAACTATATGTTGTATAATAAATTGGAACCAAGGTGCCACATCTTTCATAACATCTGTAACATAAAAATCCACAATTTCAAATGCAAACGTTATTTTTACTTCATTTCAGAACCTGAAAATCGCAAGACTTTTGTCGTACGAACTTCTACAAAAGACTGTGCATACGAACTCTGAAATGCGTTATTCTCGAAGATCGTAACTTCAAATTGTTCTCTATTTCTATTTTCTATTCTTTCTTTGGTGAAACGAGGATTGAGCGGATTCCGACGATTTTGCAATACAAAATGTTCGAATTATAAAGCGAATTTGATGGAATTTTTTGTGGAGATGCATTTTAAAACTTAAGCATTCTATTGGTAATTGTTACAAGTAAAATAACTGTAGAGATATGTGGCAAATTACCTGTGAAATGAAACGTCCAACGTAATGTGAGTGCAAACGTTCTGTTTTCTAGTCAGTGAAACGATTTTAGTCACATGAAACACACGATACGATGTAATGTGAAGAACGCTGAACTGTTATTAATTCAATACGCACTGAAAAACACTCCGCTGGAGCATATATTACTACAATAAACACATAAATTTCACAACTGAACTTTCTTTCGAAGCCCGCCATTATGAACACAATGACGTCCTTCAACTGCCAACGTAAAAAACAAAAAAATCACTACTTCACGACAGCCACACTCAATCGCTTGCGTTTTCGATCAAATTCGTGCATGCACCGCTTTCCGGATCAATAAAGTTGAGGCTCTGATTCACAGTCAAATGACGGAAATTGTTAACATCCAGGCCTTCATATCCCTTCCAGCAGTCCGTCATTATTGTGGTTTGAGCGGCGACATGTTTCCGAATAACACCAAGAAAAGCATCTTTGTCCCTCTTTATTATTCGGACAAATCTCCAATCGCACTTCCTTCGTCTCACGACCTATCATGCCCAAAACCCGAGAACCCTCCACAATACGACCACCAGCCTAAAATTTCCTACGTCCAATCTTGCATTCATCAATTTCTACTATATGATTCGGCCCTCCAATTCTAGGTTCGTTCTTCTAACGGCGATCCACATTGTCTGAAAGAAAATAACACTTATAGCAAATAAAAGCCTACAAAAACCTAAACTAACCTAACCTAACGCATCATAAAAGTCTAAACTAACCTAACCTATTTCACTAAACTCCAAAACTAAACTAACCTGTCAATAAAACCTAAACTATCCTAACCCAACATTGCACAGTTTCGTATATGCAAAGCATAAAAAAGCCTAAACTAACCTAACCCAACTTCTCAACAAAATCCTAAACTAACCCAACCTAACCTGCCACATATTTGCCTACACAAAGCATAAAAAAGCTAAAACTATCTAACGCATAATAAAAACCTAAACTAACCTAAATTAACCTAAACCCTAAACAAACCTAACCTAACCAAAACCCTAAACTAACTTAACCTAACCAAATTTCTAACCTAACCTAACATAAACAAACCTAACTAAAACCCTAAACTAACCTAACCAAAATCCTAAACGAACCTAACCTAACCAAAACCCTAAACTAACCTAACCTAACCAAAATCGTAACCTAACCTAATCTAAAGAAAACCCTAACCTAACCTCACCTAACCTATCCTAAATCCTAAACTAACCTAACCCAACCAAAATCCTAAACTAACCTAACCTAACCAAATTTCTAACCTAATCTAACATAAACAAACCTAACTAAAACCCTAAACTAACCTAACCAAAATCCTAAACTAACCTAACCTAACCTAACCAAAACCCTAAACTAACCTAACCTAACCAAAATCGTAACCTAATCTAAACTAACCTAACCTAAAGAAAACCTAACATAACCTCACCTAAGCTATCCTAACCAAAACCCTAAACTAACCTAACCTAACCAAAATCCTAAACTAACCTAACCTAATCAAAACCCTAACCTAACCTAACCAAAATCCTAACCTAACCTAACCTAAAACCCTAACCTAACCTAACCAAAACCCTAAACTAACCTAACCTAACCAAAATTCTAACCCAACCTAACCTAACCTTATCTAACCTAACCAAAATCCAAAACTAACCTAACCTAACCTAAACCCTAAACTAACCTAACCTGTCACAGATAATTATGCTTCGCATCATAAAAGTCTAAACTAACCTAACCTGTCACTAAAATCCTAAACTAACCTAACCTGTCACTAAAATCCTAAACCTAACCTGTCACTAAAATCCTAAACTAACCTACCTGTCACTAAATCCTAAACTAACCTAATACGTAACGCATCATAAAAACCTAAGATAACGTAACCTGTCACTAAAATCCTACACTAACCTTATCTAACCTAACCTAACCAAAACCCTAAACTAACCTAACCTAACCAAAACCCTAAACTAACCTAACCTGTCACAGATAATTATGCAACCAATTATAAAAGTCTAAACTAACCTAATATGTCACTTAAATCCTAAACTAACCTAACCTGTCACTAAAATCCTAAACTAACCTAACCTATCACTAAAATCCTAAACTAACCTAACCTGTCACTAAAATCCTAAACTAACCTAACCTATCACTAAAATCCTAAACTAACCTAACCTGTCACAAATAATTACGTAACGCACCATAAAAACCTAAACTAACCTAACCTGTCAATAAAATCCTACACTAACCTTATCTATCCTAATATTATTTCAATGTACCGAAGTACATATGATATTTCCATGCAGATATTCTGCGTCATCATACGATACCTTCCATTACTCTTTCATCGTTATCTATCCTAAGCTAACCTGTCAGTAAAATCCTAAACTAACCTAACCTGTCAGTAAAATCCTAAATTAACCCAATCTGCCATAACAGTTCATTTTCTTACCTCTACACACTTCCCTCAAGTATGAAAACCAATCCGTGATCGTTGACTCCGCTACATCTGGTACATTCGTCTCATCGCACTCCCTTATTGTTTGGGAGTACGAAAACTCCCCACAAAGTGGACACTCCATATTTGCGGGAAGCAGACCTTTCTCCCGGCACCACTGTTGCGCTTCATTTTCACTATTAATAATGCTCAGCTTTCTAATATTAATACGATCACCTACTGCAGCCATTTCCACAACTACGAATTCCCGCTCGAACATTAGAAACTAGCGCGTAACATTCGTTATGTTATGTCGGTAGCTATGAATTTATACATTTTAAATACCCGCGTAACCATCCCGCTGCAATATTGCAAACTAGCGCGGAACGTTCGTAATGCCTCGTAAGTTATGTTGGTATGACATGTAAGATGGCTCAAAGTGCAGGAAGAGAATACGCTCAATCCTCGTTCAACCCTTTCTTTGACCCAGCATATGGCACTTTCTGTATTTCAACTTTTTGTTCTCCATTTTGTAATTAATAATAATAATAATAATAATAATAATAATAATAATAATAATAATAATAATAATAATAATAAACAGTTGCTAACATTAAGGCTTTGAATTATACAACCTATGTTGGTAAATTAGTACCTGCTAAAAGTGTTGCTTACAAGGGAAGTCTATAGTGTCTCAGACACGATTTTGTTGAACAGGATGTGACTCTAGGTAGGTGGAAAACTACATCCACTCTAAAACTCTGCCATTGAGTTACAGTACTTATAAAGATTTTATCTTTTGGATTTTCTTCTACATCTTATAAGTTGTTACAGAAGAACTGTTAATATATCAAATTATTGCAGAAAAGACCAAAGTAAAAAATTTAAAAAATCAAAAAACAAAATACAACTGAACTTCAGTTCTATTAGGGCTGAATCAGTCTGCATTCTTGTGTTGTTTTAAATGGACAATAACAAAATAATGCTAATATGAAATATGATACTGAAAAAACAAACAGTCCTTAGTGCACCCAGTTGTTTTTGTGACAGTGACACATATATGGATTATTCAAAAGCACAAAAGAACGTTTGAAATATTACCAGTGTAAAAAAAGAACATTTGGAGTTAGAAAACTCTAATAGAAACAAATCCGTCTTTCTTTAATAAACTGGTTTCAAATTACTATACGGATAACCTCACAATTAACGCAATACCATTTTCCACTTGTATTTTTATTGAATAATGTGTAGTACGATCCTTTTGCAGTGAGTCCTGTACCACTGCCAACACAGATCATACCCACGTCGTCAATTGTGTGATATTTGCATTTAAAAAATATACCCTTTATTATAAAACATTTAATCAGCTTTAGATAAAAACGTGTATGACTTATATTAAATATAGGCCTACCATTATCTTAACAGTGAAGTTAAGATTGTTAGTAGGTACTGCAACAATGACGTCTCCAATGCTTATTCGTTTTGTATTTTGTTGTATTATTTGCAGATGACACAACTATAGTAAATACAGCCAATAACTCCAACAC
Source organism: Periplaneta americana (assembly GCA_025594305.2). Classification (NCBI taxonomy): domain Eukaryota; kingdom Metazoa; phylum Arthropoda; class Insecta; order Blattodea; family Blattidae; genus Periplaneta; species Periplaneta americana. The sequence goes on along the minus strand of JAJSOF020000003.1, from coordinate 17,648,828 downwards.
AGGAAATTCTCCTCAAAATATGCGATTGGTTCTCATCCAATATTAAATTGTAACAAAACTAACATAATTCAATTTAAATCCTGTCCAAATTCAACTCACAAATTTCAAGAGCAATAATAATTAACAATAGGTTCCTAATACAAACAACTACCACCAAATTTCTTGGCTTAAAAATCGATGTGTTAAATTGGAAAAATCATATTAAAGAAATTACCCCCAAACTAAATTCAGCCTGTTTTGCTATTAGATATATGCAAGAGATAGTAAATATCAATACCTTAAAAACAATATAGTTTGCATACTTCCACTCGGTAATGAGTTTTGCAATAATATAATGGGGAAATTCCACAGAGAGTAATAGTATATTCCTACTACACAAAAGGGTAATTAGAATAATAGTAGGTGCCAAATCTAGGGAATCGTGGACTATTTTAAAAGAACTACAAATAATGCCCATGGCTTGTCGGTATATTTTTTCATTAATAATCTTCGACGTATGTAATCGTGAAAACTTTGTAACTAATTCAACAGTTCATAGCATAAATATTCGTCAAAAAATGACTTTCATACTCCATCGACAAGTCTATCGTGCTATCAAAAAGGAGTGCGTTATATGGCAGTAAAAATGTTTAATAGCCTCCCTACGGATATAAAAAATATAACTCAAAACATATGATTATTTAGGGCCAAATTAAAGAAGTACCTAATTTCTCACGCCGTCTATTCTGTAGGTGAATTTAATAATGCTTCATGAAACTGATACTAAAACTTTGTGTTGTACTAGTAGATTATATTGTAAACCTCTTCTTTATATATTTCAACTAGACTGTGACTATAAAGTAAGACTTTATAGTACTATTAAGGTTTTTTTTTTTTTTCGTTTGACTTGTTTCATATTCTAGCTGTGAATCAATGTACGAATACCATGGTATGTAAATAAATGCAATACAATAATATAATATGCTGCTTATTAAAGTCTGTTCATTTTTGTTTGTCTAGGAAATTATACATCAATATTGTAGGAACTAACATTACTGAAGTAATGAGGAGGAGGCAAAAGTCTATACTTATACTCACTTGAATAGTCTATTTTTGAGTTGGCGTCTGGATCCATAGTATTTTTCTTCTGATCTGCTCAGATGCATCGTTTCCACAATTTGGAGTGATTACCTTCACACACTAACAAAATTTTATCATAACGTTTCTCAATTGCGTGAAATAATGATGTTGCGAAAAACTACCAAGGTACTTCTATTTGTAAGAAGGAAATAACAAATCGGCTCATGTCCAAACCTGCCATTAAAATGTGCATTGACATCTCAACAGCATTTAGACAAATATAACAAAAAGAAGTAAGCTTTCCATATTATCAGCAAGGGTGTGAAACCTTGGACTGCTGAATTAAGAAACAATAGTGCATACTTCGAGAGTGTAGTTGATCTGTCATCATCGGCAAATCACTAGTTTGTCACGTGATGTGTGAGATAAGAATGTGAATTCTTAAGTGCTGCGCCATTGAGTGATCATTATCTACTATCAAGTTCGGAAGATTACAATTCAGACTTTAAATTCGTCATCTTACAGTTAATATAAGTAATTTTTTATGTTATCTATTTGCTTATGGAGATATAAAAATGCATACAGTTTGAAGGAGGTTCCCGTTTAAGTCATTTCAAGTGACCACACATACCACAATATTACAAATTTGTGCCTCTATTACTACAAAAATGAAACTTACAAGTTATTTCTCTTGTGTGGCCTAATAAAAGCGCTTTAGTCTTTAACTTAATACCATACAAAATCTTTCTCACAAAATTTATATTTCAAGAACTTTCCTAGTATGAAACATCAATGATTATTCGGATATAAAACAAAATCACACACTAATAATTTCCATTTGTAAGGCTATTAGAAAATGCTAAGGCCTGCTCCCACTTAGCAGAATCAAATCGAACAGAATTTCTCTTCACAATGCATTTAAATGGAAGATTGCAGAAAGCGGTGTGGCGCATTGAATCGAACAGAACAGAATCCACTGCTGAAACCGAATTTCTTGTTTCGGGTACGATTGTAAGTTCTCGTGAAAAAAAAAAAAAAAAAAAAAAAAAAAAAAAAAAAACCATATCCATTCCTGGCTGCTTAATTTGTTTACTATTGAAAGTTACTGCTGAAATAGTACATATACAAAAATCACAATTTAATATGAACGAAGAAAAATGACTAAATCTTGTGCAGAATTATCCTCTTTTGTATGACAAAACACAAAAGTACTGTTCGGTTCGATTCCACTAGATGTGAGCGGCAGCAAGACTTTTCGTTTCAATTCAATTCGGTTCAATTCCACTACACTTTCCAACAGACAGCAAGTTGGTGCAAAAATATCAAAGAATCAATTCATCACTCTCAAACATCAATGCTTACATATATGATTTTATTCATAAGACATATCCACATTTCTACATACCGGTACTAAATTGAACACAACTTTTCTATCGACGTCTGAAACTTTTATAACAAAACGTACATTTGGACTGTATTTTCGGCCTTGTGTGTAAATACATGTTGCTCAAGATAATATCGACGTCGAAAACACTTATTACAATAGTTACATTTGAAAGGTTTGTTGCCAGTGTGAGTAGAAATGTGAGCTTGAAGATATTGTCGACGCTGGAAACTTTTATCACAAATACTACACTTGTAAGGCTTTTGGTCAGTGTGAGTAGAAATGTGAACATTCAAAGTATCTCGACGTTGGAAACTTTTATCACACACGGTACATCTGAAAGGTCTCTCGTTTGTGTGAATTAATGCATGATCCCTAAGTATGACCGCACGTGAAAAACTCTTTGTACACATGTCGCACTTGAAAGGCTTTTCATCTATGTGAGTAAAAACGTGGATTTGAAGATCCTGTCTACGTCGAAAACCCTTATCACAATCATTACATTTGAAAGGTTTGTCATCTGTATGAGTTAGCACATGATCTTGAAGTGTTCTCATACGTCGAAACCTCTTATCACACATGTCGCATTTTAAAGCATTTGCACCCATATGAGTTATTGCGTGATCCTCAAGTTGCTGCCAGTCACCAAAACTCTTATCACATCCATTACATTTTAAAGATTTCGGGGCTGAAGTATCTTTGGTCCGACAGTCATTATCTGTGATACCATTAACCATTTCAGTATGGTACGTGATACTTGAAAAATCTTCGGCCTTCTTGATGTCGTCACTTGTTTGGATTGCCTGGTTGTCATGGCAATGAAACTGCGTGAATCTGAAAATTTATATATCTTTGGTCAAAACATACAAAATTCGCATCCACTTAGAACGATAATATAACTATGATATTCGATATGAGTAGAGTTGCCAATGTTTTTTTAAGAAAACACAGGTGGCTCAGGAAATAGAAATTGGCAGAATTTCACATAGAAAACTGATAATTAAAAAAAACACGTTACTCTACACTTTGACAGATAAGCTTAAATTGAGAGTATTTCGGACAGGCTTTGTCTCACATAATGGCTTTTATTCTTTTTTTTTTTTACAAATCGAAAAAATAAAAATTCTCTGTAATTGAAGTTGATTGCGATTTGCAGTTCTCAGTTTATTAGATATGTCACGCTCCTGTTTCAAACATCTGTTCACTTATTGTTCATGAGAGAAAACACCATATCTCTCTCTCTCTCTGTCAGCATTACTACCTGGTAAGCTCAGAACAAAACTCACCAGTTTTTCCAAATTTCCAAAATTAATATTTTTTATTTTAACATGGTCAGCATTGAAACCCATTTCCGCCAAGCATTTACCTTCTACAGAGACTGCACATTTTAACTCATCTCTGGAACAAAAAAATTCATCATGTGAATCATCTTCATTCACGGCAAAATCAAACGTTTGAAATAGAACTTCTACATTATGAAGAAATAAGGGATGAAAATGCTCGCAGAGAAGAAAAATATGGGTGCTGGGAGACTATTGAAAATGACTGCCAAATAGGGAGATCCCGAAAAATACGGGAGGGTTTCCAACTCGTGAGACACAAGAAAGGTTACTTCTTATAATGGGACACTTCAGGACATTGGCATCACTTTCTTTTCAGCAAATATCACTGTGGAAAGGAATTTACGGCTTATTGTAAATAAACTATATATTACGAATAAAAGATGTCCTCTGAATCAGTAAGGAAAGATATTGTGTTCAACAATTAGGTTACTGGTAAAGCGTCATGAGTTGTAGAAACTCCTTATATAAGCTATGCTGGAAAATAATTATACATCATATACTGAGAAAAAAGTAGCTATCATTTTACCTGGGCTCAATTTCAGCGCAATCCAAATCATGCAAGTGAAGTGGGTAGGCATTACATACATACATACATACATACAGTCCACACCTGTGGAGTAACGGTCAGCGTGTCTGGCTGCGAAACCAGGTGGCCCGGGTTCGAATCCCGGTGGGGGCAAGTTACCTGGTTGAGGTTTTTTCTGGGGTTTTCCTCAACCCAATACGAGCAAATGCTGGGTAACTTTCGGTGCTGGACCCCGGACTCATTTCACTGGCATTATCACCTTCATATCATTCAGATGCTAAATAACCTGAGATGTTGATACAGTGTCGTAAAATAACCCAATAAAATAAATAAATAAAAAATATATACATACATACATACATACATACATACATACATAATTATTCTGAATGAGGCCAAATAAGTTACTTTTCATTTTCAATTTATAATTTTAGTATTAAGTATGTTTTATCTACTAAAGTTTTAATTGGAATACATGAAAAATAATTGCACTTTTCTGTCAAAATAACAAATCATACACAATATTCACAAAATAAAAATTATTTCTAATTTAAAGACATTCAAATGTCCAATACATTACGCTGTACTATCTGGCTGCAGACAGTTCTTGTTCCTCTCCCATGCTGAAAGGGTTAATATCAACAGAATTTAATAAATTTGAATTGAGAAGAAGGGATTGACGAATTAACTTATGTGTACCGAGTGAATTGGCTCAGACGTTAGCATTTCAGACTTGTATTCGGGAGGTTCCGAATTCAAATCTCGTAGCCGACCAATCTGACTGGGGGTTTTCAGTCGCAAAAGCAAGTGCCAGATTGAAAATTTACATACCATGATTCATCACCGCCTCAATCACCAATATCATAAACATTAATCAAAATATAAAATCAGTTACATCAACACCAGCCATTTACAACACACAACAGAAGAGCGAACTCAACAATAGTAACACCGGCCTACTGGCATACCCACAGATCCTAACACGCGATATGATCACAGATGTTAAAATGTGTGTATAAAAGAAACTTATCTGTAGTGAAAACATATTAATTATCAGCACTTTTAATACATATTTGTTAGCATATGGAAAGAAGTATTTTCACTGCACAAAAACCCTACCACTGGTTATTACAATATGTTTGCGAATTCTTTATTCCACTTATAATTTTTAGAAGTATTATTGATACTGTTTAAATACTGTAACAGGAGAAACATCTTTTCTCTCTTCTTTGTACTAGTTTTCCTCTTTATTAACATTTTCTGAAGACTGATTAATTATCCAACCAAATTCAGCATTCTTTGTATTTTTGTTTTACAACATATTTGAAAAAACAAAAGCAGTGGGTATAGATAGAAGCTATACATCATTCTACTCACGTCTCTGATGAGTCATTTTTCTTCTCCATCACGTCTGACATCTCCAGCTTTACATCTGCATTCCAAGATTCTTCTGAGTCATCATACTTCTCCTCCACGTCTGACATTATCTCCTGCTTGACATCACCTGTATTCCACCAATCTTCCTAAAGAAGGAAATTTTCATTGCTGTGAACTACTTTTAACATAGAAACTGGCAGAGAAAAGAATCACAAGTTCCATATCAAAGGAAAGAGACTTAAGCATGAAAAGATAATAAATAAAAGTGTTACAGATTGGAAAGTAAAGCAAATAAAGATAGGAATGAACCTTGCAACATTCCCATTTTCGTACATCCATTTTTATCAATTATGCAGTGTGTCCACAGAAAACCACCTTGATTATAAAATGAATATAGTGTATAGCATTGCTGTCGGTAGTTGTATGTAGTCTACATACATGAAAATGATGACACCAGAAAGAGCAACTCAAACATTTTATAGTACATACCTCACTGACACTCAAAGAGAGTGTCAAACATCAAATATCAAGGCGATATTTCCACTCATGCCACACATACTCAAATATATTGTAACATTTTATACTGAACAACAATGTAATTTTATTATCTCAACAATAGGATTTGCTCTCCACACAGTAACATAGTATTCGTTAGTGCACTCCACAGACGACAATGACAAGTTACTTGGACTATTACGAACAACAATGAACTGTTAATCTTAACTAATATTTACAAAGCACTATTTACAAATCAGAACTGTCAGTTCTCAGTTCACAGTTCTTCTAGCTCAGTCACTCAAGTTCACAGTATCTCGAACCACAGACCTTCAGAGACGATCCGCTGTACTCGAACTCAGGTCCCTCCAACTGCGGTCCACTGCACCCGAACTCAGGTCCCCAACTGCGGTCCACTGCACTCGAACTCAGGCCTTCTAATGCTCACACAGTTGCGGACGCACACTCAAGTCGAACTCCGGTACACAAGACTGGCTGGCTTGCTCTGTTCACTGGCTTACTGACTGACTAATCATGAATCACTGTCCGAGTTCACTCGCGTTTCTTCTTTTATAACCACAGCGACGTAGCCTGGAAAGTTCGAGTTCGCGATTTTTCGACGCGCATCCAGATAGCACTCCAGAGAAAGCACTCGAACAATCCGGACCCCTCCTCTCTGCCGCGATCACTCTTTCCCCTTTCTTTTCTCCGCAAGCACCAGATGCGCGCGCAACCCGCCCAAAACACGGCCGACTTAGCCTCTCCTCCGTAGGTCGTGAGATCGAATCTCACGTTGTCGTCACAATATCTACTGGAATGGATCCAATTGCCAGTAAATTTCTACAAAGAGCAAGTTTTTTGAATGAACACAACTCACCTTAGCTTCAAACTTCATTGCAGAGTATAGATCCGGATGATGTTCGAAGTCTGAAGCAAGATCATAGCCCACGTTGGAAGATTCAGTCTTGATTTCATTCACATCCAAGAAATTCCTTTCCTGTTATAAAATATGATAGGCAATTACAATTTACTTTCGTCAGTCATTACTCACCAAATAAGCAAATAACCCCACCACCAAGGGGTCACAGAAACGTAACACACATTCTATGCTGCAATCACTTACCAATGACAGCAGTTTCCTTTCTTCTTCATTCCGTACTAACAACGGGTCACTATTGGGTTCTGTTTTAATATTATCAATGAGAACTAACTCCCCTTCCTCTGGGGCCAATGGATCGACTGCAAACTGTGTTTTAATCATATTTATAACAACTATGTCTCCAGGAGTAGAAGAAAATGGTTCGACTTTAGCTTGTTTTAATCATAATCACGAGAAATAAGATTTCATTCTTTGATGCCAATATCAGCTTTTTGGGCTCTCTTAATCCTGAGCATTAAAACTAGAAAAAAAGTAAAAACGAAATTAGTCAATATAATATATTCATGCAATTTCTTACGGACGTTGTAACAGGGTTACTTGAAAAACTATTGTTGTTTAGTCAACTGTCCAAAGACAGGTCTGAACCTAACAAGTAATACCAAGAAGGCACCACTTATGAGACAACTACGCCAGGACATAATGGGATAGGCTGGCCAGTTTCTTTCCCCCCCCCCCTCCATTGCATACAAAGCTGACTTGCTACATATTACACTAGTAAGACTTCAGATGCATGCAAACAATTGAAAAACTATACAATAACATATGAAGACTTAACGTGTGAAAAATTATTTAACACTACGAATTATTGTCAACATACACATACTCAAAAGGACCTAAAATACCGCTTTTACATCCTTCAAACATGAAGCCGAAACCATAAAGTGTCACCACAGTCTAGTACATACAGTCACGAAGCTCAATACGTAGGGAATATCCATCCAATGACAGTTGAACTTTCGTTGCTAGCCACTAGGATCGCTACTAACGCACAATCTATTGTTCCTAGTACTCTCATTCTAACCGCTTGGAGCATTGTATAGTGAGAAATGCAAAAAATCACCTCAAGCTTCGTGACTAAAGGGTGCGAATTAACGGGACGGATGGGGGGATTCCACCCCCTGTTGGAAAGTTATCCCCCTCTCATAAATTCACATTAAAATCCCTGCCAAGGATAACTTTTATCGCTGTCACAAAATAATAATAATAATAATAATAATAATAATAATAATAATAATAATAATAATGGCTTTATTTAACCTGCAGAGTTAAGGCCGTAAGGCCTTCTCTTACACTCAACCAGGATTAAAACTTGCTTACACAGTTGAACATAAAACTGGATCGGAATTAAGTAATTACATACTGATTTAGGTACATAATGAGATCAAAAGAGGTAGTTACATAAAATTTACCTCATAAAATAAAAATAAACATAGTGAAATACATAGTAATGTTGTTAGAATCGAATACGAATCACATAAAAACAGAAGCCGATAATTCAATAAAAAAAAAATGTACGCAGTAAAAATAAAAATAAACACATTAGTATACATATTAGTATTAGATTACAATTAAGTAGGATTTACATAATTAAACCAGATGCCGACAATTGAATAAAATGTACAAAAAAAATTGATTAATAATAAAAAACAACACAGTGGGATACATATTGGCGTTATGTGATAAATAAACACGATTTAGATAATAAAAATAAGAAACAAAAAAAAAAATAAAAATAAATACAGTGGAACACATTCCAATATAATTGTTTTATATGTGTATATGTACTTTATAAATTATAAAGTAAGCAAAGAAAATAATATTGATGCATTATCATCACCGGCAAGCTGACAACAATCAGTAACTTAGGAATTAGCTACACTTCTTATCTTAAGGCTGCTCATGGATATAATTATTATGATCAAGATGCAAGACAAGCAACTCAGTGCGACCAAGCTTGAGCCGTATTGAATGAGGATAATAATTTTATGTATGATATTCTATATCTAGGATTCTATCCCCCTCCCCATCATAAATCTTAATTCGCACCCTACGTGACTATATGTACTAGACTGTGGTGACACTGTACTCTCAGTAACTAAAAAGACAATGAGATGTTTGGAATATTAATAACGTGAGAATATTCAAGTCAGAAAACTCTAATAGAAACAAACCCCTCTACAGGAAAATCGAATTAGGCAGAACGTAGAAGCTCCGCCCACCACCCCTTCCACTTTTCCTCTACTAACTCACCAGACTCTCTACGTGATACGGGAATAGTTGTGTCGAATGCAAATTTCAGGTGGGTGGGGATAACTTCCCCTACTGGCGTTCTCTTTCTTGCGATTTATCCCCCTCTTCCTTTAATATATTACATTTAACATAGTTGATAGTACCAGATCACCTCGTATTTCAACCACAATAATTAACAACATATGATTTACTATCCATTTTTTCCAATCTTGTACGATCCTTTTGCAGTGAGTTCAGCAGCATTGCCAACACAGTAGAGATGGGTAAAAAATAACACAACAGTTATTTTGGAACTGTTCCGGTCTCGGAACTGTTGCAAAAATGAACAGTAGGTCGGAACCTCCTGTTCCGAAATAACAGTGTTCCGACTCCGAGCTGCTCACTTGCCCAGCTGTTGCGAGCTCGCAGTACCGCGTTGCACAAGGTATGTTCCGACTCCCTCGGAACTGTTGCAAAAATGAACAGTAGGTCGGAACCTCCTGTTCCGAAATAACAGTGTTCCGACTCCGAGCTGCTCACTTGCCTAGCTGTTTCGGGCTCGCAGTACCGCGTTGCACAAGGTATGTTCCGACTCCGAGATAACAGTCGGAACGTCGGAGCTTGTTCCGATGAACCAACGACAGCAGCAGTTACACTGTTCTCGTTGTTCTTTATGTTGTACTTGGAACTTCGTTGGATGAAGTTGGTATTTGAAACTCTCACGTGGTTGGAGGGGCGCATGGAAATTGAAATCCTTGCGGTGGCGCGAACTTTAATATCAACATTTGTAAGACTGGCCAATCATCTGTAATGTTATAGTAAGTATTTAATAATCTGTAATATTCATTCCCGCTTTATGGTTTATTTCACCATTAGTTGACTAATTCTGTTTTATAAACATTCTACAAAGTCATAAAGTACGCATACTATTATTAATTCATTGATCAGCTGATTCTATACAAAGGTTAAAGTCGTAAATGGTAATGAGTGGTTTAGTTACAATGTCTGTATGTCGTTTGTTGAGGTTAAGTCTGACAAGCACAAGTTTTTGTGCTGTCTTCTCTGTTATCAAAGAACGACAAAAATGTTGTAGCATTATTTGTTGGAAACTACCCATATAAGTACTGATTTGGAGAGCGATGTTTAATGCGAAGTTTAAATTACACTTTGGTAAAGATGCGATTCCAACATTTTACTAACCCACTGCGGGGTTTCCAGGTTTCTGTACTGCCAATATTTTTTTTTTTATTTATGAAATTGTAATATTTATTATTATTATTATTATTATTATTATTATTATTATTATTATTATAACTGTGCATTAAGAGAGAGAACAGAAATTACATACCATATGTTTTAAATGTTATGTTATTTTTTTTAGTTGGCTACCATGTCTTTATAACTTTATGTACGAAAACAAAGTGTTGTATTCTGTCCTTGTAGTCAACAGCTGTGTAATTACTAACATTAAGCTTTTGAGTTCTGTCCGCATGCACAGCAATTTTCCAAAATCGATTCGAATGTGCATTGCAGTGCCATCTATAGATAAGAATGTGTACTATGTCATGCCTATGAGTGCTCCAGTGTGAGCTGCATGGTGTTATTTGTCTATGGTGAAGAGGGAGGGTACTGTACCGTTCGTTTGAACGACTCCGACTCATCACCACTGGTGACTGTTATTTCGGAACTGTTATTTGGAACATAGTATTTTTTCGGAACCGGAACCGTTGGAACTGTTCCGGGAAAAGAACAACTTCGCCCATCACTACAACACAGTTCAGACAAAGGTTGCCACTGTTGTCAGTATGTCATATTGACTTAGCAATGGCGTAGCCCAAACAAACGACGTTTGCCTGATGATTCAATGCTACGTTCGGGCGTGGTTCGATTCCCGCTTGGGTGTGTCCTGAGGTTTCCCCAAACCATAAGAGGAATGTCAGATGATGTGTAGCAAACCTCGACCTGATGTTACCAAATGACATTCATTATCACCAATTCCTTCCACACGAAATAACATAGTAGTTTATACAGCGTCGTTAAATAAGCATAAAAAATTAATCCTTTCGTATTGGTAATTATATGCTGGGGAAGTCAAATTGATTAGCTAATAGCAACACTAGTGGAATAATATTGGGCAAGATTATTCTTGCTAGACAAAATAAATTAAATCCTATATTACAAAAGTTCTAGCTAGCTATAAGACAAGAACCTATATTATATATCATACTAAATATTCCATTGTTTGAAGAGTGAAGTACTTAACATTGTTAGTACTGCAAAAATGACATCTCCAATCTTTCTATGGCTTTTGTAAGTTATATGTAGTATATGCGATTTTGGAAATCCCTACGTCTTATGCAGATCAAGATTTCAGGTATAACTCCCTGTAAAGTTGATTTGAATAATTTCGAGGGAAAAATTGTTCCGGAGCCGGGTATCGAACCCGGGACCTTTGGTTTAACGTACCAACGCTCTACCACTGAGCTACCCTGGAACTCTAACCGACACCGATCCAATTTTTCCCTCTATATCCACAGACCTCAAAGTGGGCTGACAACCGTCAAGCAACCAACTTCGAGTGCACACTGACTCCGTGTGACTTAAATTGTGGTTTTCTGTTGACGAACAGTGACGTGTATTATGCAAATCAAGATTTCAGGTATAACTCCCTGTAAAGTTGATTTGAATAATTTCGAGGGAAAAATTGTTCCGGAGCCGGGTATCGAACCCGGGACCTTTGGTTTAACGTACCAACACTCTACCACTGAGCTACCCGGGAACTCTAACCGACACCGATCCAATCCACGTCTTGTGAATCATTGTGAAACAGGAAAAACTTACACCATAGGCGATGATGATGTAATTCATTTGGCTTGCTCAGTTATGTGTAAAGCAGTACTTGGTGATTTTGTGGCTATAAAAATCAACATATTCACTCTTTAGGACAATGCAACCAGTAGCGAAGCGTGAAAACATTTTTGGGTAATCTGGGGCTCGGAAATAGTGATCTAGGCCGTGCTTTACGTTGCTAAAAGGTAAAAGAAATGCGGAAACGCGCCTGTTTTTAATTAACTAAATTCTAAATAATTGATCTTGTCCCTTCTTCGAAAATGTTTGGGAAAGCTCAGCTTACACTGCCTACCCTGAAGCCTCACCACTGAATGCAATGCAATGAGGAAGGTAACATGTTTGAAGTTGTACAACAGATTCCCACTTTAATTATTCAGATATGCAATGTTTCCTTCCAAATTGATAAAACAGTGAAAAAAAAAAAAACAAAAAAAAAAAAAAAAAAAAAAAACAAATACACCTATGTCCTGATAGTCTTTGTATAATATGAATTGGAAAATTATTATGAAGAGTTGCTTTAATTTCATGTGGACTTCAACATACCAACACATGCTGCATTATTATCTTAGAATGTATAAAGAGATTGCAATTATTTATGAACATTTTGTCCATTGTGTAGTATTCAGGAAGAATTCGATCAGAATCATCTTCATGATGTCCAGTTCTTTCACGTAAACTCATTGTATGTGAGAAATATTGGACAGCATGAGAGTTAACGGTTTTATTGCCAAGAACTCAGCATTAGTTAACAACAAACTTATCTTAGAATGATATTTTATTGAGAGCTGAATTCTATGAGCAAAATGTGACTGACAACAGATGACGTTCGTGTTAGAATTGATGGTGGGCTGGGGAAAGTGGCATCTTCAGTTAAATAAATGAACATACGCTGCATTCACTTTGAAGCTTTGGCTACAAATAACCCAGACCCGTTAATAATACACCTAATAAAGTACTGGTATTCACGTTTATTAATTTCATTATATCTCAAATTCTGAATTACAAAATTTTTTAAAAATTTTATGAAAAAAAAAAAAAAAAAAAAAAAAAGGGTAGGAAATATGAAATTACTTTCACATACAAAGTGCGTCGGCTGTTAAGTAATTTCATTATATCTCAAATTCTGAATTACAAAATTTTTTAAAAATTTTATGAAAAAAAAAAAAAAAAAAAAAAAAAAAAAAGGGTAGGAAATATGAAATTACTTTCACATACAAAGTGCGTCGGCTGTTAAGGATGAAAAGAATTCAACCAATTCTTTTAGCTACGTCATAAAGTATTTTTCCTTACACAGTCTAAATTCCCATTCATCTAGTCAGTTAAATAATGCTGTGTGAATGGTAGTCCACTTAGCCATGATTTAAGCTACTTGAACATTCTGAACATTTTTTTTTCGTCATTCACCCATATTAAGCCAGCTGTGTAGACCAATTTACCTACAGAGTTGTTGCCCAGGGTGTGCCATAGGAGGCTGATCCACGCCACACCTGCGATGATGGAGATTTGATGGAATGTCACAGGGAAACCGGAGATTGTGGAGAAAACTACTGTTACCTGAACCACGGGCTTGCCCAATACAAGTTATAAATCAGGAGTACACCGGGGCTCGAACCCAGGTCCACATAATTATAAGTCCAGCACTCTAGCCACTAGACCACTGTGGAGGCTCTAGCATTAAAATGTTAAGATGTAAACATATTTTTTTTAAATAAGACGTCAATTATATTTTATAGATATGAGCAAGCTGGGTTCAAGGTGGTGACCTCACTATTGTCCAAACAATGGAGACAATTCTGGATCCAATGCTTATACTATTTTAATGGTTATATGACATATAATATATAAGTAGGGCTCGGATTTTTATGACATAAAAGTTAAAAATGACATTGAGCATATAAGATTTGTGAGTGAGAGTATGTAAGGCAAGTGACTGACTTACAATGCTTTGGAATTCCGGAAGTTTTTGCTAACCAAACAGTACTACAATTTCTGTGTAAACCGCATGCCACAGATTTTGTTGCCTGCAGGGAGGGTACTGTAATCTTCCTTTTGTTTACATTAGGCTGACCAGACGCCCCCATTTCCGGGGACATTCCCGGATTTTGAGTTGCTGTCCCCTGGAAGCAAATGCCCCTTTTTGTCCCCGGAAATTGATTTTGTCCCCAGAAATTTTGATTTTGTTTCAATGACTTTTACACATGAATGTTTAAGTACTGCAATGAAACTGCTGTGATTCATGCACATTTCTGAACGGTTCTCAGTATGGGACAGAAGAACCAGTGAGCACAGTACGATATAAGATATTCTACACTCTTTGAGAAGAACATACGATATACCATCTTTGTCTTCATTCGGGTTGCGCAGAAGCATTAGAACTGCTGCAGCGTCCATTTTTAAGTAGTTAAAAAAATGAAAAGTTTTGTGACAAACCAACAGGTAAAAATTGGTGTGATGTTTTTCAACATTTCAAAAAAAAAATACTATTCCATTTGAAAATCTTCTCAAAATAGTGTCATTAATAATGTCTTTCAGTCAGTAATTCGTCAGTTGAAAGACTTTTCTCCACAATGAACTCAATCTGGACTGATGAAAAGTTAAAAATGAAAATTGAAACAGCTTTGTTACAAGTGAAAACAGACTTTCATTTCTCATGTGAAGAACTTAGTGTAAAGCTGTATGGGAATGAACAGATCCTTAAAAAGATATTTTCTTCATACTAGTACTTGTAAAATGTGTGTGTTAGAATTCAGTGTGTACAATATCATGTGAAAGACTTTGATACATGCGTCAGTACTGAAATTGAATTCTTAGTGGCCATAATTATGTATAGGAGTTATGTCCGTTTATTCATTTAATTCAGAAAGTTATACTCTACAAATTCAATGTGCAAAGTTCTATAAATGTATCTATTATTACATGTTATTTCTGCAACATTTCAACGGATAATGACTAGATAAGTGTTTGTGGCTTTTTTTTAATTGCCGATGTCCCCAGTTGGATCATAAAAAATCTGGTCAGTCTAGTTTACATTAAATGTCAAGGAATTTATGAATAGATTTTTGAGTCAAAGTTCACCAGACTATAAGAAAGAAGCAACCAGTTACAATGAGAATTCTAAGAGAGATACAGGAAATATCTGCTGGTCTTGAACTATACTACATTGCAATACTAACTTTAGTGACGTGAAAATATACATCTATGCCGACGACATGGTCATCGGATCACATGACGCTGCAAAAAGCAACTACAGCACTGGAGAAATGGGCTGAGGAAAACGAACTACAGATCAACCTAGAGAAAACCGTGCAGATGACTTTCTGAAAAGGCGGACGAATATCAACTAATGACAGAATACTGCTGAAGAACGAACCAATACACATGACAAACTCATTCAAATGCCTCGGCATGACCCTATAGACAACAATGACGTCTTTCAGAATCCACGTCAAATCCAGAGCGGCAGCAGCTACGAAGGCTATATACGATATCAGATCACTGAGTAGACTCTCCCTAAGATCAGCTATAGCACTCTTCAGAACGAAAATAGTCCCCATCCTCACCTATGGGATCCAGTTAATATGGGAAAAACTGAATAAGACCGACCTTCGTACCTTAGAAGCGGTGAAAGCACGATTCCTAAAAGCCGCACTGGGCATGTCTAAATATACACGCTCCAGACTAGTCTACGAGCTCGCAAATGAGACGTTTCTGATAGAAGACCTGCGTCTAAAGTTCTCCCTGCCTGCCACAAACTGTTGGACAAAATTATTGGAAGAAAGGGAAGAGAAACGAAACGAGATATGGCTGGAGTTTTACTCAACGGAAGCAATAGTAAACCGATCAAGAACTTCGCCACTTTGTAACCTCCATGGCAGTACAAGCCACAAGCTGTGCAAATCAAACATTTACCACGACCCCAATCCAGAGTGTATATGTGAATTAACCAGAGAACTAATGTTACTAGAAGACCTACGGCTGCAATTCCTACTGCCATCAACATCAGCATATGAGAGCACCGTCCTCCAACACCAACATAAGAAAGCAGAAATATGGGAGGAGTTCTACGTCACGGATGCCATGGCCAGAGAGGACTGGAAGGGGGCTAACTACATACAGAGACATCTGGTGACCAGATTTGCGACCCATGGCTTCCACTTCAAAATATGCCGCATCACCAGCTTTCACGACCCGAACGAAGAGTGCATGTGTTTACTGTGTGACGAGCTATGTGGAAGATACCATGTGATGGAGTGTAAAAACCGATTAGTTTCACTGACCAAGTTCTGCAGCAGCGAAAGTTAAAATAATATATCATCCTGCACATTGTGCGCACTTCCGTTATTATTATATGTGAACTGTGCGACCTAACTTGCGATCGGTATCACATCACCCAGTGCAAAAAGCTTGACAAACCAATAATCGAATACAGCAAGAACTACAGTGGAATCCACTAACACACTCCTGCTCAGTTTGTGCGCATTTCATATTTCAATACTAACTTTAGGTCATCAAAATCCGAGCCCTATCTATGACATTTCTAAACACTAAACTGAACACATTTTTTATCGTCTGAAACTTTTACAGCAAAACATACATTTGGGTTGTGTTTTCAGCCCTATGTGTAAATGAATGATGCTCAAGACGATATCGACGTCGAAAACTCTTATGACAATAGTTACACTTGAAAGGTCTCTCGTCGCTGTGAGTAATAATATGAGCTCGAAGATATTGTCGGCATTGGAAACTCTTATCACAAATGCTACATGTGTAAGGTTTGTCGCTCTTATGACAAAAAGCATGAGCTTCAAGATATTGTCGACGTCCGAAACTTTTATCACAAATGGTACATCTGAAAGGTTTCTGTCCTGTGTGAGTAAACACATGATCCCTAAGAATGGCTGAACGTGAAAAACTCTTTGTACACATGTCGCACTTGAAAGGCTTATCATCTCTGTGAGTAAAAACGTGGATCTGAAGATCTTGTTTACGTCGAAAATCCTTATTACAGTCATTACATTTGAAAGGTTTGTCATCTGTATGACTTAATACGTGATCCTGAAGTGTTCTCATATGTCGAAAACTCTTATCACACATGTCGCATTTTAAAGCATTTACCCCCATATGAATAATTATGTGATCCTCCAGTTGGTTTAAGTCTCCAAAACTCTTATCACAGCTATTACACTTTAAAGACTTCGGGATGGAAGTGTCATCTTCCGTCCCACAATGCTTATCTTTAATCCCGACAGCCATTTCAGTATGGTAGGTGACACTCGGAATATCTTTGGGCATCTTGAAGTCGTCACTTTCTTTTACTGTTTGATAGTGTTCAGCGAATCTGAAAATTTATAGGTCTTTAATCAAAACATACAAAATTTGCATTCCACATAGAAAAATACAACCATCATATTTGATACAAGATGTGAAGGAAGTTACTCCTTATAAATTGAATTAAAATACACACTTCTGTGACATTCAGAACAAAATAAATAACCATCAATATCATTCCCAAAAATATCAGTGTGGAAAGCAATTTTAAGCTTTTCGTAAATAAATTATATCTTACGAATAAAAGATGTCATCTGAATGAATAAGAAAGGGTATTATGTATTTGTGTTCAACAAGTACAGTAAGTAAACAGGTAACTAATTATAGAAAATCCTAATACACAATGGCAAATAAATATACCACAAACTGAATATAAAAAAAATTACTATTATCATTAATATACTATCCAAAGATTAGCACTACGTTCTAATACAGCACACTTTTCTCTTTTAGTGTTCCTAGATAATATCAATCGAATGTGTACAAAGTTGCACCCAATTTCTATTGATGCAAGCATACTCCGTGCATAAGAATTAGTGAATTATTGTTATTATTATGTGAAGCTGTTGTTAAGCGTGAGTAGAAATACTATATTATGTTTATAGTTTGTTTCAGGTAACCATTGTATTGATATAGATAATTTAATACATACTTACATACATACATTACTTACTTACATACATACATACATACATACATATCGCCAGTTTCTTTGCAAAAGTGATCAAGTCCAAAATGCAAAATTGTTAGGTAAAGGCATTTAAAGGTATAATGATCCATCCAAAAATCACTGTACTTCTTTAGATGTTAGTAATTAGTTATTTTGAAGGTAAATGTGCTATATTATTAATTTTTAATATAAAATTATGTCTTGCATTTTCATAATGTTTGGAAGCCTTCAATGTGACTTCGTTACTTTTACGAAGAAACCGACGATATATATATATATATATATATATATATATATATGACACATAAGTAAATAAACAAGTAAATAAATAATAAAATAAGTAAATAAATAAATAGGCCTAATACTTCTTGTATTCAAAATCGGGCATTACTTTTCACACATTCGGTATATTCAAAAATTTCAAATGATATAGTTCAATGCACCAAAATATATCGTATTTATTGGTATCTATTAGCTCATATAGACAAATTCTTTCCATTCATTGTAACTTTAAAATTAAAAAACATACGTAAGAATGGTCATTGTGATCTACTTTGTAAAAGTGTCTCATCGCGTTTGCAGTGCAATCAACTTTGACAGATATTAACACGGATATGAATGCGAATTATTTACAAGAATGTTAAGCATTCACGTAGATTTTGTGCATATGTAACGTTTATTTTTCTAGTTATTATTAACATAATTGGATAATCTTTATCAATTCGATATCTTAGATAAAAAACAGACCAATGAAAAAATTCTCTGAAAATATCAGGCCATCAAATAATGAATGTGATCAAATGGGCATAAATCATACAACTCAAAATTCAATGTAGCTTTATCCCGCGAATAACGCAAGCATATTCATGATCTTCTCTGACACAAAATTTCTAACTGTTAGTATAGAACCATGTTTCTAACAGAAACTGTGAATAAGTCTTTGACGAATTAATTTATCATAACAGAGCAAAAAATTCTTCTAACATTTTTGTACGAATTTTCCTCTTCAGGCACTGTTCAATTTAACACCTTTCTGAAGACCATTGATCCAACGAAACTAAACATTATTTGTATTTTTGCTTTACAACATACTTGAAGGAGGAAAATCAATGGATATAGGTGAAAGATTATACACCATTATACTTACGAATCAGATGGGTTTTCATGATCATCCTCCGTCATGTCTGACATCTCCTGTTTTACATCGTCTGCATTCCACCATGATTGTCCCTAAAGAAAAAAAGTGTTATTGCTATTATGTAATTTTAAGGGAGAAACTCTTAGAGAAAAAGTTTACATATTTCACATAGAAGAAAAGAGATTGAACTTAAACAAGTAATAAATAAATGCACATGTTCTGTATTGCAAATAAATATTATATTAGTGGCAAATACAGATAGGAATGGACCTTGTCATTAGTCCCATATTAATACAACAGTTTTAATCAATATAATAACGCTGCATCAAATGTGCAAGTTTATAATGAGAATGGAATTGGTGATAGCGAGACAGCAGTTGCAAAAATGTGTCAAAAGATTAGATATGAATTTACTTTACATTTCCTGTTCTACAAAGCCTCTTGAAAAAAAGTTGCAACCTAGCAAAGAGCTCTGTGGAGAATAGTTATTTTCGTCCCTTTTTCTGTATAATTGGATTTGGTTCACTGACTATGACACTAAAAATTTAAGTCTTAAAAACCATATTATGAGATCAGTTACGACTGTAACAAAATCAACAAAACTCACCTCGGCTTCTAACTTCATAAGATTAAGGTCGGGATCAGGTTTGATGTCTGAAGTAAGATCATAACCCACATGAGAAGTTTCGATCTTGATTTCGTTCACATTCCCTTCCAAGAAATCCTTTTCCTATAATAAAATATTATAAACGATAAAAATTTACTTTCGCCAATCTTCAAATAAGAAACAAATAAAAAATCCCTTCATCAAGGGATTACAGAAGCGAAAACAACATTCTAGGCTGTAATCACTTACCAATGACAGTAGTTTAGAATCTTCTTCTTTTATCTCTCCATCCTTTATTAAGAATGAGTCACTATGAGGTTCTGTTTTAATACTGTCCATGAGAACTGAGTCTCTTTCCTCCGATGCTTGACTGATTGCAGAGTGTGTCTTAACACTATTCATAACTATGTTTCCACAAGTAGAAGAAAATGGTTCGATTTTGGCTTCTGTTTTCATCATATTCACGAGAAATTAGTTTTCATTCTTCGACGGCAAACAGTGTATTTTCAGACTGTCTTAATCATGACAATCAGTACTAAAAATATTAATAAAATTAGTTAATTTATATGCATGCAAAATCTTTTTTATATTAGTGTAGTTCTTCTGGAGGAGAATCTTCCTTCTCCTCTACTAATTATCAATATAACATGCGTCAAATTACTTAGTTCCATTAGGATGAAAAAAAAAAAAAAAAAAAAGGATAAACTCCAGAACAGGGATTGCACCCTTTCCCTCTTACTTCAAAATTCCAACCTTGTGCACACAAAATAAATTATTGGCACTGAAAAGTGCCTTTTCGTAAATGTAATGATGCACATTCGACAAACGCAGACAAATCTGCTCTTTTTAGTATTTTAAGACATAATTTGGTAGGTGCAATCCATGTTCTAAAATTTAACAATACTTCGAAATTACATAGGGTTATTTTTATGATATTATATCCCTTCGTGCAATCTTAATGATTGTAGGTAATGGCAATTAGGTGACTAGGCCTAGTGTAATCGAATTTCAAGTTCCTAATTATAGCAATAGGATTAATAGATCATTAAGGTGTTCACGGACAAATTATTATAAATAATACCACATAGCCTATAGAAACTGTTACTATTATAATAACCATTTTAGTAACTGTGAAATTTTAAATTCTAGAAGTAGGCCTATCTAGGCTCCTGGCATTTATGTCTGCTACTGTACTAAAAGTTTGAATTTGGATGCAATTTAATCTCGATAGTACCAGTTTATAGATTTAATTGCTACCTTGTAGGGATGTGTAAGTAGGTTAGTCTTATTGTTCGGTAAACTAAGAAACAAAGTGAATATTAAATTAAACAAAGAAAATCAACGAAATACAACTTAGCTTCAAATTTTTTGTATCAAATATATGTAGTAGCACGATCAATTTGCAGTGAGTTTCGCAATCGCAGAATTACCAACACAGACGTTGAAATAAGCAACAAAGGGAGTTTTATTCCTAAATGAAAATGCCAATCACAATGTCCCCCTTAAAATACACACAGAGATTTCAGCAGCAAATAGATTAATAAAGATACGGTACACACTTATGCCTTTCAAGGGAACCGGAGTTACATTGCCGCCCTCATAAGCCCGCCATTGGTCCCTATCCTGTGCAAGATAAATCCAGTCTCTACCACCTCCCTCAAATCCATTTTAATATTATCCTCCCATCTACGTCTCGACATCCCCAAAGGTCTTTTTCCCTCCGGCCTCCCAACTAACACTCTTATATACATTTCTAGATTCGCCCATACGTGCTACATGCCCTGCCCATCTCAAACGTCTGGATTTAATGTTCCTAATTATGTCAGGTGAAGGATACAATGCGTGCAGTTCTGCGTTGTGTAACTTCTCCATTCTCCTCTAACTTCATCCCTCTTAGCCCCAAATAATAATAATAATAATAATAATAATAATAATAATAATAATAATATGCTTTTTTTTGTCAGAGTTGCATCACCTTTTTGTTGTATTCTTCATTATGAAACCGAGAAATGTGTCAATGATTATGTTTTTAACATAATTTTAGAACTCAATCTAGAACTTTAATATCTTCAATGTCATTATCTTACACAATTTAGAAAGAATTTGTTAAGATTCTCATTCTACTAAGATAATTTAAACAAAATACAGTTCACATTGCGAAGAATATAAATTTGAGGGTTCTTGTATGAAGGCATCCTACACCTTTATTTGCATATTCTTTGAGGTAAATTGTAAACATTTAACACGGCAGGAAAATACTTAAATTTCAGTCAGTATGTAACAAATACAGACACTGTGGTTATTTTATTTCCTTACTATTAAGAATCCCATCTGCAGCGTGTTATAAGATTTCCTTATGTGCCTCCCGCTGTCTTTCATCACTGGACTTCAGACTCATTTCTCTGGCATTATACTTTCATTTCAATCAAATGCTAGATAACCATAGCAGTTGATAAAGCATCGTAAAATTAACTAGACTAGACGGCATTTCGGAAGACGGTTAACTTCTATATGCGCCATAGCATTTCTGGTATGTGACATCACAAGCTTGTACAGTAGAACCAATCAGAATCAGTCTGTAACAAGTACTTCCAGAGTTCGTTTGTTCACGTGCGAGTGTTTCAATACATTGAATAAGTGAAACTAACATTTACTGTGTGTATGTAAAGTAAATATATGGAAGAAGAGACTGTAAAAAGACAAGTATTGCACAGGCAGTCGCGGAAAATAGTGTTTAAGGTGTATAATTATTTTAAAAACGATAACGAGCAGAACTCTGCTGGCCATCTTGATGCTGGCTGCAACGTTGCCAACATGCAAGAAAGGACTGCAGAAGCATGTGGTGTGGGACTGAGAACCGTGCAAAGAATATTGTTAGTGAAGGAAAGAGGGTTTGTTTGGTGTCATGCTTACAGTAATCAACAGCTAAGGTCATTGTCTTTTGATAATTTAAATTCTCTCCTGCGCTATTTGCATCGCAAGTGTGCGTGAAGTACGATGTGGCAATGTTGTACGCTGCCTTGCTCTCTCTATCTGTCTCTCTCGATGCAAACACTAGCAGACAACCGCCTTCCGAATTGCCGTCGACTCTAGTCAGTGATGTATGCAATGGAGGAGAAGAGGAACTGGCAAACCTAACCCATTATTTTCTGGCTTAGTTTCCTCATGAGTGATGCCTTATTAATGTCACTTATGAGGTTCAAACCTGTCTTCAGACAATTGACTAAACGATAATAATAATAATAATAATAATAATAATAATAATAATAATAATAATAATAATAAATCTGTCCACACTAGCTGTAAGTAATCTCAAAACTTGCTTGGACTATTGAATTGACAAACTGAAGTACGTATGTGGAAAGAGTAGTTGAATTCCTATCCTCAGAGAGTTGTGAGATAAGCACATCGATTTATAAGCATTGCAGCAGTTGAATGAGAACTGTCTATACAAGGTGGAGGAATACATAAGCTTTTGATAATTTATAATTCAATTTTTTTTTTATTTTAGTAGGTTATTTTATGATGCTTTATCAACATCTTAGATTATTTAGCATCTGAATGAGATCAAGGGAATAATGCCAGTGAAATGAGTCCAGGATCCAACACCGAAAGTTACCCAGCATTTGCTCATATTGGGTTTAGGAAAAACCTCGGAAAAAACTCAACCAGGTAACTTGCCCCGACCGGGAATCGAACCCGGGCCACCTGGATTCGTGGCTAGACACGCTAACCGTTACTCCACAGATATTGGCTTCTAATTTAAGCTTTAATTTAGCAACCATCATACTTTCTTACGTTATCGATCTGCTGTGAAGCCATAACAATGAATGAAGATTCTCATGTAAATTGAGTAACTGATGAATTCATATACCAGTACCACAATATTAAGAATTCTGGCAAAGATATCACTACAAGAGTGAAATATAAGTTATTTCTCCTGTGTCCTCCAATAAGTATTTTTCAGCATAATTTAATACAAAATCTTTCTCACAAACCTTATATTTTATGAATTCTGCCTAGAATTAATTACAGTGTACCATCAAAGATGATACGGATATAAAAAGATAATAACGCACTATTAACATATTTTATGCTCGACCATGCCGAAATGTAGTAATTATACACCTGGTAGTAGACCTTTAATGCATGTCATTAAAGTACACCTACTCATTAAAGGTCAGGTCTTTCAGCCAATGACAGGTCAGCTTTCTACCGTTATAAAACCGCAAGTATCGATTATTCTCGGATATGCAATCGAAAGAGAATTAGCGAAAAGTCACGGAGGCTGGAAATCCAATACTGTCGCAGAAGGTTATATTCTGTTACTATAATAATTAGCGTTAATTGTAAATAATATTCAAATAAATTCAATTTGTCATCTCGTTTTTCAATGTCTAATTTTATTTCAATGTTATCTCTGTAGGTTCTTATGGCCTAGCAAGGTCAATGTGGACATCTGTTCCTCGGAAAAAATCTATACTTTCGCGTCTGCGCACATCTCACAACATACGGAATATTGCTCCAGGTCAGATACAATAAAATTAATAATATCAAGTTAGAAATATGGTCGAGCATAAAAAGTCGTATGAAACTCGCCTATAATAGTAATTAAGAAGCTGGTATGAAAATTATGAAACTCGCTTGTGCTCGTTTCATAAATATCCGTATTCACTTCTTAATTACCTTCATTATAGCCTCGTTGCATAATGTACTATTCCACTTTAATTACCGGTATGTACTGTGGACTTTACATCACTCATAAAAATGTTGCAAACACATTAATTACGCAACTAATTAGATAATTATACTTCTATTACGCAACTACATAGTTAGGTAAAGATATTGCTATTACCTAATTGATTGTGTAATGTGAACCACATTAAACAAAATAAAATGAAATTGATTTTATTTATTATAAACATTAACAACTGTAAGTTTCACACTTTTCACATTTTTTCTTTCGAACTCTAATCTTCAAATTTTTTATATTCCACTTCATATCTTATGCTGTATTTCGATGGTACAAAACGAGGGACAGGCATAATGTGCTCGCACACTGCTTACAGTGTAAGCGGGCACATTGCGCCCATTCCTGTACTAAATATTCAATTGCAGAATTTGCAGCATTTTTCTTTGCAGGAAGAAAGTAATAGTAATACAATCGCCCCTCCACAAAAAACATGTTCAAATTAATAAAAATAATACAATTATTTTTATGAAAAATTAATTTTTTATCAAAGTGGATAAAACGTTCCCTGATATACTTATCGTAACTTCATATTACAATACTCGACTGGTTATCAAACTTGTATTGTAATATCAAACTTTACGATACTCATATCATAAATAACTATTGTAAGACTATTATAAATTCTTATAACACGCAACAGATACCAGTACAGATTTATTGCAAATTTGTGACAACCACTACATCACTTTTAATCTTTGATTCATAACTTAAAAAATTACTACCTATAATGAAATACAGTGTGTTAGAAAACTCCCTCTGCAGTGTACAAAACAATGTTGTTTATCACTGGTGTCTGGAATGTTGGTAACCCTCAATGAAGGTCATTCGGCCTTAGCCTAAGCCTCAATGAAGGTCAGTTGACCTCAGACTGTGAGTGCCTAGATAGGTGCCAATTGCCAGTGCTACCCATCCACTTTTCCTACTTAGCAGATTGCTCAGTGTTCTACTTACTGTGGAGGAAGTAATCAAACACACTATACTTACACAAATCATTGTATTCTTAAAACAGATTCAGCTCTATAAACACTAAACTGAACAGACATTTAATATAGACATTTTAAACTTTCGTAACAAAATGTTCATTTGCACCCTCGTGAGCAGCTACATGACGATCAAGATACTGTCTACTTCGAAAACTCTTACCACAATGGTTACATTTGAAAGGTTTCACGCCGCTGTGAGTAGAAGTATGAGTTTGAAGATATTTTCGAAGTTGAAAACCCTTATCACAAATGCTACATTTGAAAGGTTTTTGGTCAGCATGAGTAGAAATGTGAACTTTCAGACTATCTCGACGTTGGAAACTTTTATCACAAATGCTACATTTGAAAGGTTTCTGGCCAGTGTGAGTAGAAACGTGGACATTGAGAGTATCTCGACGTTGGAAACTTTTATCACAAATTGTACATTTGAAAGTTTTTCCGCCCGTGTGAGTAGACATGTGATATTTCAAGTGATCTCGACGTCGGTAACTATTACCACACACGCTACATCTAAAAGGTTTTTCGCCTGTGTGAGTTAAAGCGTGAGTCTTAAGAGACAGTACACGTGTAAAACTCTTCGTACACAGGTTGCACTTGAACGGTTTTTCATCTATGTGTGTAAAAACATGCATTCGAAGATCATGTCTTCGTTGAAAACCCTTATCACAATCATTACATTTCAAAGGTTTGTCATCTGTATGACGTAATACGTGATCTTGAAGTGTTCTAATATGTAGAAAACTCTTATCACACATGTCGCATTTTAAAGCATCCTCACCCATATGAATTACTGCGTGATACTCGAGTTGACGCCAATCTCCAAACATCTTCTCACACCCATTACACTTTAAAGACTTTTGGACCAAACTGTTATCTCTGGCCCGACAATGTTTATATGTGTTCCCGTAATCCACTTCAGCATGGTAGACAACATTTGAGGAATCTTCGGCTGTCTTGTAGCAGTCACTTTTTTCGATTGTCTGGTCGTTGCCGCAATGAAATTGAGTGAATCTGAAAAATTGTCATATCTTTGGTCAAAAAACTGAATACTTGCTTCCCATTTCGAAGAATAACCAACAATTACTTTCGAAATTATGCACAAAGATATTACCTAAAGTTGTAACAGTGCGGTAACTACCATAGAATACAAAATGGCAGTATAGAATATGGTATTTTTCCTAGTAGAATTCGTAGAACACAATGCAACCTTAGATACACCAAGGCTCTGCTATAGGCATAAATAACAGTCTATGTTATCTATCAGTGATATTAAATATAATGATATAATATAATCAATTCTGTAACATAGAGCTTCATAGTTTAGCAGTCAGCTTTTGTGACTACGAATCACGAGATTCCAAGTGCGATTCTCGTCCTGAGCATGGAAATTTGTCCTTAACAAGACTATTTAATTCTTCATTCCTAAAAATCTAGACGCTACGTGAGTGTAGACATTATAAAGGATTTCTGTAGGCAGGAGCATCTCACTGTTCAAGTGAAAGTTCTCAGAATGCGTCCTAGATATGAAATGTTCAAAATGTATGGTACAAAAACAAAAGACTATTAACAAAAAGTAAGCCAATTGGAAATACTGCGTATCGATTCCCAAAATGCAGTGGCAACTGAACACTTACGTTATTACTTCAAAAATGTAAGTAAATCAACTGGACTATAAAGTCAAAATTATAATGAAGTTAATACAAACATTAAATCGAATTATATAGCTGTGAATGAAAGTAAATTAAAACCCACTCTAACAATAGAAATTGTATAACTAAACAATTTTGTGAGTACTCAAAGTATAATTTCTAATAATTGAAATCTTCAACGTTGATATTTCGTTTCTAATTACATTAAATTAAAAATTAATTCACATAATTTAAACTATAATATGTTTTTTCTATAGAGATCCTTAATACATTATTACTCAGGTAACTTCTGGAACTGTAAGAATTTCAGTAGCATTGTATTCCAGAAAAATCTATTTCTAATAATAAGGGAACAGTAATTATTGATAGCAAAATGTCAGTGATTGTTTAAGTGAAGTAACACAAATTCTAACTATACAGGTACCTATCTGATACGTTACACATACACCCAAATTATCATTCACACCAATTATAACATTCATAACCAGCTTACAGCCCTATTTGTGTATCATACAAAGCCATTTCGTTGGTTCTTATATGATTCTGTAACCCTTACTGAAAGAACAATACTTCGATCCCTGCACATGCATTCAAGTTTCTTTCATAACCAATACTAAAATAAAAATATTCAGCCTATCACTAAAAATAACTCTAAAACGAATTAATAAAAAAAACCCTGCAGTACCGGTAACCTATTCAATATTAACTTTAACAATCATTACAATTGTTAGATCACATCAAATTTCATTTATCAATCAAACATTTTTGATAGAAAAATGAAATATCTATAGTAAAATTCCTCAATAAAATAAACCAGATATAGAAAACATAAATAAAAAACATAAAAGAAATATTAATGACTGAATTATTCATCAAGAATTACTTAATAAACATAAAGGGATTTAAAAAAATTAAATATATTAAAAATTTTAACATTGTAATATAACATACGATTGAAAATAATCGACAGACCTGTAAATATCATTGAATAAATCCTGCTATAATAGCAAAGACTGCTCCTACCAATTCTACGACCATTTCTACAGCAGCATACCCGATTTTCTTATTTTACCAAAACTAGAGCACCAATATTCTATAACACCGAAACTCTAATATCATGTTTTGTAACTTGAATTAAGACACATAATGCAGTGACACTGTGACCAGAATCTCTTCCCTTGCATCACTTTCGTTTCAACAATATCACTGTGGAAAACAATTTGCGGCTTATTGTAAATAAAGTATATATTACAAATGAGTTGCAAGGAGTAGTGAAGTATATTTATACCTTGACCAAAACTACTTCCGACTTGACAGTTTACAGAGAAGGGGGAACAGTGTTGTCATGTTGCCCATCTTTCATGTAAGCGAGCGCGCTGCCGATGGAGTGCAGTAATGAACGGCTGACATGAACGCATACATTTCTAAGCAATTTGTTGAACACTAGGCATTAAAATTTGTGTACATTACTACTTTTATTAGTTTAGCAGCAGCAGCAGCATTGGTATTCTTCAATGTAATACCGTTAGAAAAGCGTCGAAAGGACTGTAAACTGTAAAACAGGTTCAAATTTAATACGAAACGTCTACTTTTATGAGTGTCGGTATTCTTCAATGTGCGTAATATTGTTAGAAAGGCGTTCAAAAATTGTAAACTGTAAAAATATTTATGATTAAAAATCTGCACGGCCTTTTTCTTTCCCAATATCGATAACAGTGCTTTTATTAATTTTAACACAAGCAACAGTTCTCATTACGACTTGCGCCAAAGGTAAAAGAGGCCCACCATTATCTTTTTGCCTCTCAAAATACTCTCTTACATAACACACCATCTCTCACGCTTGACTCTTTAACGAGGCACCTTGTACAATATTCTTTGTTCTCCACCTGCCTTTCCTTCCTTCCGACACTGCATAAGTCACCTGTTTAGAAACTCTCGCAGAAACTAGAAAACACACACTAGCCATACATTCCACCAATGACAACGAAGATAATACGTGTAATATAATTGAAACAAAATAATTATCGATACTGGTACACTAGACCAATAATACAACTAAATAATATTTTTAATTCACACAAAGCACGCGCTAACCAGCCAACTCAAAGTCACTCCGGGCACTGTATTCACCTCTAGGCCGTGGTATTCACGTGCAACTTGTAAACATAGACATGGCAACACCGTCCCGTTACCATGGTTACGCCTCTCTCTTGATTGGTTGATTTGAATGGTTGCCATGGTAACATGCTAAAGGCGCCATTTGTCAGGTCGGAAGTTGTTTTGGACAGACCATAGTAACCTCTGCTACTTAATTCCCATTCTCACCTTCCCGTGGTGAAACCTGTTTTTAACAAAAGAAGCTATGGGGACTGAATCACAGAAGTATAACTGTTCCCTTAAAAATGGATGAAATGCGATTTCAGCATGCTGACCTGCCACAGCATGAATAAACATCCCATAAGTGGTGAAGAAGGGATATGGTCAGTGGAGTTGTCTGCAGTGACGATATGATGAGCTCTCCAGAGAAAAAGAAATCTATCACTGATTATTATACATACGTTTGGAAATCTGTTATCCCATCGTTTCATCGATCATGTTAGAAATATTACTAAGATCATTTGACTATCCTAAAAAAATTTTTTTCTCCCATCTATATATCTATTTTAACTCTTTGGCAATGTTTAATTTAACATTTCTCTGAGACTGGTGATCCAACGAAGCTGAACATGCATTTTTGTTTTACAACACACTTGAAGGAAATAAATCAGTAGGTGCACATGAATGGTTATGCTTATACATCACTACACTTACGACTCAGATGAGTTGTCATTCTCCTCCACGTCTGATATCAATTCCTGCTTCACATCGTCTGTATTCCATGGCTCTCCCTAAACAAGTAAAATTCTCATTGCTGTGACGTACTTTAAGTGAGAATTTTGAGTTCATTTTTTAAAATTCCAGTAAGTCGAGTACAAATTAAAAAAGAATGGTATTCAATCATCTGACTTATTTTAATGTAAATTATGCAATTATAAATTTACATTATATTTTTCAATTGTTAAGGTTTCCGCCATTCAGTATGGCATCTTCAGACAATGATAATTAGAGATATCTTGTGCAAAAATATATTGCATTAAAATTGTAGTGAAGATTTTTACATGATATCAAAGTATAGATTGGTTACGTCAATATTAAAAAAAAAAAAACATTAAAAAACGGTCAAACACTTAAGTGTACCAATTACAATAAAAATTTAAAATATGCATATTTAATCGGAATTAAGTTAAGTAACCATATCATATTACGCTAAAATAAATGTACATGAATACTGTTATTCAAATGCGTATATTACTTGTATTACCATATTAAGAATAATTTAAACGAAATGTAAAATGTTCTTTTAAATTGACTGACCATATTGGAAATTAAATCAATGGCTTTCCCGAAACATGCTCTGAAATATTCATATAAAGCAATTTTATCTAGAAAGGGAAGCAAAAACGAGCAAAACTGTATTAAACTATTTTGTTTGAAATTTCTCAAAGAATTACCCCCTGAAAGGTATTTCAAAGTTCTGTAAGATGAAACATTATGTAGGCTAGTAGTCTTCAACTTACGCTGGTAAAAGTTTGCCTAAAACTACCCTATAATTTCATTTTTATCATTAGATTTTTGTACATTTGGTATAAGTATCGCAAATATATTGTCTATTTAATTAAAAAAGTAATGTATAACTTTATGATTCTATAAAATGATCAGGAGGATATGATATGTTCTTTCTTGTGATTTCGGCATCTTGATTATGAAGGTTGTAGCCTTACAAACCATATCAACACTACTCACCTTAACTTCACACTTCAGTAGAGGATGTAAATCGGGATCACTTGTGAAGTCTGAAGCAACATCACACCCCATGTCAGGAGGTTCAGTCTTGATATCATTCGTATTCACTTCCAAGAAATTCCTTTCCTACATATAAAATATGATAGATAATTTTATTATAATTTATTATGTCCATTATTCTTCCAATAAACAAATAAGAAAACATCCCCATCTGGGAATCACAGAAATATAACACTCTACAGCTTACCGATGACAACAATTTGCTGTCTTCATCTGTGTTTCCATTCTTTATTAATAACGGGTCAATATTGGGTTCTCTTTTAATATTATCCATGAGAAATGTGTTCCTATTGTTCGGGGTCAATGGATCGATTGCAGAATGTGTTTTAATCATATTCATAACTAAGTCTTCGTGAGTAGAAGAAACTGATTCGGCTTTGACTTCTGTTTTCATGATATCCATGAGAAGTGAGATTTCATTCTTTGAGGCCAAACAGTTTATATTGGGCTGGCTTATTCACGACCTGGAACTAAAAAACAAGAAATTAAATTAGTTAATTTATGTGCATCCAACATGCTACCCACATTATAAATAATGCAACTAAATAACGAAGGTTAAATTGATAATCACTATACAAGAAATAGAGTGTAAGTTGCCATGTCTTTTATAATAGTTACAACTTAAAAATGAAAATCTGCAATTTCGAAATGCGAATTTGTTTTGATGCAATGTTTACGCCAATTTGGAACATCAGAATAAACAACACCTTTACGAGAAATTGTGCATAGCAAAACGTTAAAATGCAAAGTCACTAATTTGATAGCTTTACAACTTCCAAGATTTTCCCAAGTCATTTCGTTCAATTACTTCACTCACCATAAAAGAAAAAATATTCAAGAATGCAATAATGGAACATTTTTTAATTACAGAAGGTGCTTTCCATCTGGAGAAAAAGGTGGTAGAACTCTGCACAGAATAAATATTATAGCAGACAGGGAGAAGATTACTGTCCCATGCATGGGAATTTTGTCTTTTTTAACCTTTTCGTCCAACTTTAAGGCTTTCAAGGCTTAAGTGGTAAAGAAAAATTAGGTTAAAAACATAATTATTAACACCTTTCTCGGTTCCATGATGAAAAATACAAAAATATGTTGGAACACCGTATACAGATTATATTATAAACTGGATTGTATGAATATCCATTTTACCGATGATATGTTGAAACACGTTACATAATACAATATGTGGTGTTATGATATCTTTCCTTCCAGTGGAATGATTTATGTTCAGACACCATTATAAAAGATTGAGTGGATGATTGTTGAAAGGGTTAAGTTCACTTTTTATACTGTTGAGTTAAGACTAGTTTCATAATACTTCAATGTTTAGATCATATTCTCATTTCATACTTAGAAACTTGCTCTCCTGGAAAAAAAGGACATGTCAACTCTTGCCAGATAACTACAGAATCACAATGTGTAACAATAACAGTTGAGTGGGGAAAGGCTTCAATCTTGATACGTTGGCAATCCTGCAAAGTATAAAACAAAAGCCAATATTTTTTCTGAAATTTGTTATTGTGGTTCATTGTTGAAATTAACTTACAATTGTTTTTAACATTTTCATTTGATCAGTATACATGGCTATGATAACACAGAATATTGTGATGACAACAATGAAGGAGTGAAAAGTGGAATTACTGATCCATCTTAATATACAATAAAATTAAAGGCCTCAAATATAGAACTTATGCTCGTAAATTAGTGTCTGCTAAGAGTGTTGCTTAGTCATGTAATTGTGGACGGAATGGATTGTTGAACTTAACAAAAGATAACGTGAAAATATAAAACAAAAAAAAAAAAAACTGTAACACGTGTCATGTATGTTTTTTTTTTTTGGAATTGGAAAGGAGGCACATTTCCCTTGCCCCTCTACTAGTTACCAACATAACATGCGAAAGGTTCGGGACGAGTTACCAGGGATGTGGTCCGTTTCCATCGTGGACCTCTCGAGTGTTATACAGAGTGTTTCAAAAATACGGGGCATAATTTCAGGTATGTATTTCCCACGTGTAGACAATCAAAATAGTTCATTACAACATGTGTCCGGAAATGCTTTATTTCCGAGTTATGGCCTTCACAACATTGAAATTCACCGGAACATTTTTCTTTCCACAGGTCGTTGCCGTCAAAGGAGACATTAAGAGGGCACTCTGACAGTTCATTCCGAGGCGAAGGTTACATTCGGTGTTGTGTAGGCGTTAGACTGTGCGACATGTATTCAAATCAAACAGACTTACGGGGCAGGCGTACACAAACTTCCTGGAAAACACCATACCTCATGTTTTAGAAGACACTCCACTGATCAATCGTCAACACATTCACTTCTTGCATGATGGCGCTCCTGCACACTACAGTAGTACGGCTTGCCGGTACTTGGATCGAAGGTTTCCTGATCGATGGATAGGTAGAGGTGGCTCAATTGCTTGGCCTCCACGCTCACCTGATCTGAACCCTCTCGATTTCTACTTGTGGGGCCATTTAAAATCATTGGTTTATTTGTCTCCGGTGCCTGATTTGGAATCCCTTCAGAATCGAATTGTGGCATGTTCTGAGAACATACGCAATACTCCTGGAGTTTGGGATCGTGTTCGCAGGTCAATGAGACATCGATGTGAGGTCTGTATTCAAGCAGGAGGTGAACATTTTGAACATCTTCTGTAATGACAACGACCTGCGGAAAGAAAAACGTTCCGGTGAATTTCAATGTTGTGAAGGCCATAACTCGGAAATGAAGCATTTCCGGACACATGTTGTAATGAACTATTTTGATTGTCTACATGTGGGAAATACATACCTGAAATTATGCCCCGTATTTTTTAAACACTCTGTATTGGTTGGGAGGGGAGTTCCAAAAGTGCATTAGAATATACAGGTAAGTATCAAACGATTTTTATGTTGAAAGTTTTAGTAGCTACAAACTAAAACCATGCGTTTAACACTACATATATCTCACAGACACCAGTGAAGCACAAACAATTGTGCCTCCTACAGTGTACCTAACTTTTCTGGAAAATTACCTTTCATGCAAATGATTTAAACACTAAAAACAAGTATTTAATGTAAGGCAGATGTAAAGGTTGAACCCATGTGGGCTTTTTTATATCACACAACACAAACATACAATCTATAATTTTTGTAAGTTCTACGGTATGGGAATCTGCGACAGCTTAGTTAGACTGGGTTAGTTTAGGCTTTTCGTATGTCTTCCATAAACGTATGTGATAGGTTAGGTTAGGTTAGGTTAGGTTAGGTTAGGTGAGGTGAGGTGAGGCTTGGCTTTCAGTATGCCTAGCATAAACGTATCTGTGATAGGTTAGGTTAGTTTATGCTTTTCGTATGCCTTGCATATACATATCTGTGATAGGTTAGGTTAGGTTAGTTTAGACTTTCAGTGTGCCTAGCACATACGAATCTGTGACAGGTTAGGTTAATTCAGGCTTTCCGTATGCCTTGCATATACGTATCTGTGATAGGTTAGTTTAGTTTAGGATTTCAGTATGCCTTGCATACACATATCTGTCACAGGTTAGCTTAGGTTAGGTTAGGCTTTCCGAATGCCTTGCATATACGTATCTGTAACAGGTTAGATTAGTTTAGGCATAAAGTATGACTAGCATATACGTATCTGTGACAGGTTAGGTTAGTTCAGGCTTTTGGTATACCTTGCATATACTAAGTGAAGTGAAATGCACATTTTGTAATCTTCTACCTCTTTCTTTCACATGTTAAATAAACACTTTTAGGTTACTTAACCCATCAATTATTTCCAATTTTCAACTTTTTTCTTATAACGGGAGATTATTATGCTGTGGGACAGAGCACATATGAAATGCAAGGCCGACGCTGAAAAGCTACCGGCGAATGCCGCGCAAGCCGCTGAGTGGAGTGCCGCAGTACAATAATCTCCCTGTATTACCTTGCCCATGTTTTCAAGTCATTGACGTCCTATATGAATTCTTCACATTCAAAACTAACTTCCCTCTGAAAATGAAACTATTTTTTTTTTCGACAAAAAAACTTTGTGTCACGTGCTTTACAAAACCCCCTATGCGAAATTACTTTTATGCATTACTGTCACCAGACACATACTCAAAAATGCCTAAAATACCCTTTTACACACCTCAAAGCAGGAATCTGAAAATATACTGTGACAGTGACACTCGGAAGATCCGGAAACACGTTTTAGAATTTTCAGATATATTAGTAAAGTAAGAGAATTGAAATAAGAAGTGTCTTCCTTTAATGCACTTGTTGCTATAATTAATATACTACCAGTAGCCTCGTATTTCACGCATAATTAACTATATACGACTTACAATCAATTTTTTAATTGTATGTAGTAACTAGTACGATCATTTTGCAGTGAGTCACGCATAATCGTCAACTGATCATATGCAGATTGGTATTTCGCACTTAATCCTTTCCTCTTGGTTACTGTCTAGTGGGGAAAACAAGTTTAGTGGGAACGTGGATAGAATAATATAGGGCGAGATTTGTAGCCTATTTCTTTTTTACTTTATTTAACGATACTGTATCAACTATTAGGTTATCTCCCATCTATGAAATTCCTGATACACCAGTGAGATAGTATTTGGGGAGATGAGGCCAAGGATTTGCCATTAATCATCTGGCATACGCCTTACAGTTTGGGAAAAGCTAGGAAAAAATCCAACCAAGTAATCAGCCCTCAGGAATCGAACCCCCACCTGAGCACAACTCCGGAACATAAAACAATCCCATTACTGCCGAGCTATGCTGGTGGTTTTCTTCTTGTGAGACGAAATAAATTAAATTCTATATTATAAATCGTGCACGTAGTCATTAGACAAAAACCTATATTATACATACTTAGTAATCAATGGTTTTAAGGGTGAAATAATTAAAATTGTTAGTACTGCAACAACGACTTTCCTCAATTGTTGTTGGGACTCCAAATTTATGACAGAACGAGACGAATTGTTTTGTTATGGTCCCTCTAGCGCCCACCATTAATACCATGACTTCTATATCCCTGAGTTTATATGATGTTTCGTAATAAGGGATAGTTGGTTCATAAATTGCCCTTTTCTCTAGATTGACCTCTTCGGGTTGATTCTGATGCGTCTCGAATCTGTTTTCTCTCCAGGTTTAAATGTTATAATATTAATACGCCAAATATTTCCGGTACAGAATGACTCTCTGAGAAGAATATTATGTTATTGTGCTCACATTACATAGTTGACGATTTTCTTAGTTTTCTTCGCTGTTTTACAGCTAATTGTAGACGACTTACTTTTCTGCACTTGTCGGCATTTGTTGAGAGTTTTCATGATGATTGAGTTGTGAAGTAACATTCGATAAAGAATGGATCTTTGGACTACTAGAGATCTTTTCGTTCAGTATATTAACAAATGTTTGTGCTACGTTTTTGAACTTGTTTAATGTAGTCCCATGCTACTCCTCAAAACACTTTTCAAATTTGTAAATCACACGAAGCCAGTCAACAGAAGAACGAATATTTCTCCGTGAAACACACTGTAACCAATCGGATTTCTTACTTTCACAGTTTTTTTTCTTCACTATAGAAGAGTTTGTTTGCAGTATACACACACATAGATATGTCTTCTTCAATCAGTACGAAAGATTGCGGTCTTCAAATCTGATAATACACTCCGCCAAGTCCTGTCCAACAACAAACCGAAGTCAGACCCCGCAGACACCAGAGACTGCATTTACAACATTCCTTGTGAATGCGGTCGTGTGTACATAGGGGAGATTAACAGATCCCTATCCACAAGAATCAAAGAACATACGTACAACTTTAAACAATGCTTCATAGACAAATCCAGAATAGCCCAACATAGCTTTGAATCTGGTCACAGAATAAAGTGGGAAAACATCTCCATCTTACAAACCGAGCGTTCTCTGGCTCAGAGGAAGTACAAGGAAGCCACACATGAGTTTTTTGGGTAACGCTATTAGCCAACTCAGTCTCATTCTTCCAGACATAGCACTACCTATAGTCGAACAGGATATAAAGAAAATTCAAGAAAAATGCACGAAGTAACATCACTAGCAGGCAATAGTAATTTGTTTCCCTGCACCACTAGATGGCAATAGCAGTTTAATTGGTCTCACAGCATTAGCCAGATTCGTTCATCTATATCCATTGTTGAAGTCACCTTACGTCAGACTTCCCTTGAAAAAAATCCTTTACACTTCTGTTATAAGATCTCAAATGTCCTATGGCTGCGAAATCTGGAGCAATGCAAAATTCCAAATTATCAGACGTCTTCATGCTATCAGAGAAAAGTATCCCTATCACTGGTGCAGACTATAGAACCACCAATAAACAACTACAAGACATGCTTGAAATAGAATCATTCTACGACATTATACACAAATGTACAGAAAACTTTCATAAGGACTTGCTGTACCACCCCAATCCTCTGATAAGAGCCCTGGCAACAAGAGTATAAAATATTCAACTACCATCAAGATCGGTCACCTCAATTAAAAATATAAATGTCCCTCCTCTCTGTTAAAGTAAAAGCCTTTTAAGGCTGACACTTATGTTGTTGTTGTTTTCTAATGCCAGGCCTTTGACAATGAAGTCATTTGACCTCTTGCACTCCAATATTTTTCAAAGATATTATCATGACCAGCCACTGAAGCACAGATTTTGAGATGTTCCGAATCCATTTCTTGGTTTGAGTTGCACGATGGGCAGTTAGGGGACTGATATATTCCAATTCTATGCAGGTGTTTGGCCAAACAATCATGGCCTGTTGCCAAGCTAAATGCAGCTACAGACGATTTTCGTGGTAAATCGGGAATTAACTGTGGATTTTGATGAAGAGAGTTACATTTTTTCCCTTGGGATTGTGTTATTAAATTTTGTTTGTTGCAGTCTAAGTATGTAGATTTAACAAATCTTTTCACAGAGTAATACGTAGATTTAGTAACAGGTCTGTAAGTAGCAGTGCTGCTCTTCTTTGCTAAAGCATCCGCATTCTCATTTCCCAGGACCATACATGTTCCTGCCATTAGATGGCAGTAGTAATTTAATTACTTCCCCAACTCATTTATTTATTCCTATTGTTTCATTATTTCCACTGTTGATTATTTATTAGTGTCTATCATTCCTTCTTCTTGTTGTTATTGCTCCATATAACTAGTTTAGTTACAATCACGGAATTCTTCTTTTCATTCTATATAGTTCACGTTACAACAGCGTATGACATCGTGTGTTCCATCTTTATATTTCGCACCAACCTGTCAGTCGTCGATCAGTCAGACAGGCTAGCTGTTTGTAACGATCCCCACAGTAGGTTTTCACCTGATGACGAAGAGAGAGAGCCACTCTTCGAAACACTATGCTACAATTTTGAAAATTAGCAATGGAAACAACCATTGTATAAAAATGTAGTTTATAAAATATTTAATACCTAGAAGAATCGTCAATGACTATGTCATCATTAACCGTAAAAACTGCCAAAGACAGCAACAATTTTATTTTTTTTATTGTCTGGGTTTTATCGCCAATACGCACTTAGTTTATAATACATAAACAATGAACATTTGGTTTGACAGCAAACATAATTTCATCGATACACACTTGTTATAACATTCATTAACATTCAAATTTGACATTAACACAAACACGTGCTTTTGT
The DNA here is from genome assembly GCA_025594305.2 of Periplaneta americana. Classification (NCBI taxonomy): domain Eukaryota; kingdom Metazoa; phylum Arthropoda; class Insecta; order Blattodea; family Blattidae; genus Periplaneta; species Periplaneta americana. Next base: position 17,609,937 of record JAJSOF020000003.1, on the reverse strand, counting down.
ATCGTAGGTCTCCGCTTGACAGTTATAATTACAGTGTTGCCGACCCAATGCTCCAGCTTTCTATATAGGTAGCTCAGGGATGACCCATTCCCGGCAGTGTTCCCACTACTTGATTTTTAGTCATTCACTCATATATGTCCACGCCTGTGGAGTAACGGTTAGCACGTCTAGCCGCGAAACCAGGTGGCCCGGGTTCGATTCCCGGTCGGGGCAAGTTACCTGGTTGAGGTTTTTTCCGGGGTTTTCCCTCAACCCAATATGAGCAAATGCTGGGTAACTTTCGGTGTTGGACCCCGGACTCATTTCACCGGCACTATCACCTTCATCTCATTCAGACGCTAAATAACCTAAGCTGTTGATAAAGCGTCGTAAAATAACCTACTAAAAAAAAAAAAATTCACTCATATGAAGTCAGTTCTGTAGACCAATTTATCGACAGAGTCGTTGCCCAAGGTGCGCCATAGGAGGCTGGTCTATGTTGCACCTGCGATGAGAAGAGATGATGGTGGAGATCTTTGTTGGGATGCCACAGGGGAACCGGAGCACCCAGAGAAAACCCCTGAATTACCTGCACAACAGCCTTGCCCAGCACAAGTTATAAATCGGGGATGGAACCCAGGTCCACAGGATTATAAGTCCAGCGATCTAGCCACTAGCCGACCATGGCGGCTATGTGTTATAATTTAAAAGAGGGCATTTGCAGTTTACGTTTCATTATTATATTATTCTACTCATTAAAATTTCAGAATATTTACTACATACTTCCCACTTTCATAGCTTGTTATGAAATACACGCTGGTTCGAGTCCTGATTGAGAAGCAATTTTCTCATGAAATTTCGGCAGTGTATGGGACCGGTGCCCACCCAGCATCATGATGAATTAGGGACATACAGTAAGTAGCAGAATCTAGTTTGGAAAATCCGCTATAAAGGCTGAGGAGATAATCACGCTGGCCACACCATATCTCCATTCTGGTTGGATAATTGTTCAGCTCTACTGAAGCATGTGGATGTAAGGCCAGCTATCGGCCTTGACCCTTCGTGGGCTGTCGCGTCACAGATTAGGTTTTCGTGCAATTGGTTCCACTGTACACCAATGATTCACTAATCTGTCACCTGACATGCGAGCTTAGAACATGGATTCTAAAGTTTAGTGAGCACTATCTGCTCTAGGGAGGAGAATTAACCCCTTTCCGCATACTGGGACAGATATAGCACATACTGGTTTTATATTCATATAACTTATAATATAAGCATATAATATTTCAAACTGTATACCGGGACACATATGGCACACTGTCAATAACTGGATTTGACCATATGTGACATCGGTTGAGAAAGAGAGAATTACTCAAGTTATTTGAATATTAAACCAGTGTGTGCAAAACTGTCCTATGCAGTAAGGGATTAAATCAGTTTTGGATCATTTCTAATTCAAGCTTTAATTTGCAACCTTACATTTAATATACAGTTTATTTCATATGTTGTCCATCTCCTACAGAGATAGTATGACACTGTGTGCAGTTTGAAAGAATGTTCTCTTGTAAGTAATTTTGAGTGAATTATGAATTCATATACCATAGAAATTTGTACAAAAATATTACTACAAGAGTGAAATATACAGATTATTTCTACTGTATATATTCTAATAAGTGTGCTTCTACAAATCATCATGCAAAATCATTCTCATAAATTTTACATTTCAAGAACTCCCCTTGTATGAATTACAGTGCACCATCAAAGATGATTCGGATATTAAAAAAAAAAATCACACAATATTAGCTTACAATATTTTATAAAGCTATTAGGAATTCCTACAGGTTACAACACATATTGTGTTAGTACAAGGGTGTGACGGAACTCTTAACTTTACACTCACATCTTCAAAAGTTACTACCTGATAGCCAAAAGCTTATACGAATCATTATATTTAAAAGAGATCTCCGTCTCTGTGAATATTAAATTACTCACGTTTCAAACTTTCACAACGAAATATACATTTGAGCAGTTTTTTCACCCGTGTGACTAAATAAATGATTCTCAAGATACTGTCGACGCCGAAAACTCTTGTCACAATAGTTACATTTGAAAGGTTTTTCGCCTGTATGAGTATAAATGTGAGGCTGAAGATTATGTCGACTTTGGAAACTCTTATTACAATAACTACATTTAAAAGGTTTATCACCTGTGTGAGTAGCAATGTGAACTTTAAGACACTGTCTACGTTCGAAACTCTTATCACAAATAGTACATTTGTAAGGATTTTCGCCAGTATGAGTAAAAGAATGATCCTGAAGATCTTGTCGTCGTTGGAAACCTTTATCACAAATGCTGCACTTGTAAGGTTTATCGCTTTTGTGGGTAAAAGAATGAGCATTAAGATATTGTCGACGGCGGAAACTTTTATCACAAACAGTACATCTGAACGGTTTCTCGCCTGTGTGGGTTAACGCGTGATCCTGAAGGGCAGGTAGACGCAAAAAGCTCTTGGTACATATGTTGCACTTAAAAGGTTTTTCACCTGTGTGAGTGAAAACGTGGTCTTGAAGATCTTGTCGACGTCGAAAACCCTTGTCACAATCACTACATTTAAAAGGTTTATCATCTGTGTGAGATAAAATGTGATCGTGAAGTGTTCTCATACGTCGAAAACTTTTATCACATATGTTGCATTTTAAAGGGTTCTCACTTGTATGAGTTATTACGTGATCCTGGAGATGATGCCAGTCTCCAAAACTCTCACCACACCCATTACACTTGAAAGACTGCGAGACTGGAGCAATGTCTTGGGTCCGACAACTCTTCTCTTCTGTGTGTCTATCATCCATTTCACTACAGTGGGTAATACTTAAAAAATCTTCGGACGTCTTTAACTTGTCACTTTTTTCGACTGTCTGGTTATCATGGCAATGAAGTTGCATGAATCTGGAAATCAACAGATCTAAGGTGAAAATACAGAAAGATTCTATCCTTTTTCGATATGAGGCATAAGCGAAGTTGTTCCTTCCAACTACAATTAAAGCATATTCTCCAGTCACATTCTGATCAAAATGTGTTCGAATCTCTTTCATTCAAATAAAATCACGCTAGAAAGGCTTCCTATTATTTAGTCAACTGTCTGAAGACTGGTTGGAAACTTATAAGTAACAGCATTAAGGCATCACTCATTAGGTAACTAAGCCAGGAGATAATGAAGTAGGATGGCCAGTTCCTTTCCTCCTCCACTGCATACATCGCTGAATAGTAACAAATTTCACTAATCAACCTTAATATAAGCTTCTTGTAAATTATTTACATCTTGCAAATAAAAGATGTTCTTTGAATGATTCGGAAATAATATTTTTTGGGTTTAATATTATTACACTGACTACATCACATATTATTAAAGCTCTTTACATACCTACTTATGGCTTTTAAGGAACCTGGAGGTTCATTGCCACCCTCACATAAGCCAGCCATCCTGAGCAAGATTAATCCAGTCTCCACCATCATATCCCACCTCCCTGAAATCCATTTTTATATTATCATCCCATCTACGTCTCGGCCTCCCCAAAGGTCTTTTTCCCTCTAGTCTCCAACTAACACTCTATATGCATTTCTGTATTCGTCCATATGTGTTACATGCCCTGCCCATCTCAAACGTCTGGATTTAATGTTCCTAATTATGTCAGGTGAAGAATAAAACGCATGCAGTTCTGCGTTTCTCCATTCTCCTGTAACTTCATTCCTCTTAGCCCCAAATATTTTCCTAAGTACTTTATCCTCAAACACCTTTAACCTCTGTTCAGTCCCATTCCTTGGCTTATTTTGAGTTTTCATAAGAAGCTGTTTTTTACGGTGATGGGTTGTTAGCCCTTCGCCCAACCCCCAAGCTGGAGGACCACCCCTTATCAGCTGTCCGCGACTGCTTATTCAATATATTTGCAGCTACTCTCTATATATGGAAGCAGTCTCCTCTATCCGCAACCAGAATATATTTATCACATGTTGAAAATAAAGAAGCTGTATATTACTCCTTTAGAAATAAAAGCCACTTGTAATAGCACCATAACTCCTATTTTTGTACTCTCATCTGCACCTTATATCCTTCAGCCAACATGTCATTCGCCTTTCTGGCACCACACAGGAAGTGAAAACAGCATTGTCACAATGGATCCTCCCCTCAGTTGTCGTCATATTGTGGGGATGTCGTGTATTATTTGTAGTAATTTTATATTGTGCCAGTTCAGTTGTAGATTAACTTTAATAAATTGGTGTAAGTTTAGTTTCATTCTATTTAGTTTTAATTTGTAGGCATACTTATACCTACCACAGCAATATCGCAATGTGGATAAAATCCTAAGAGACACAGAGTAAATACCGAAGAAAAATGGACTGAAATAACAGATATGAGAAGGGATGCTCCAATTTGTGGACAAGAGTGTGAAATGGTGTGTTCAGTGTGAGAATACCTCGATTGGAAAAGACAAAATAAAGGTCGTTTTGAAGATATGAACAAGGTTGTAGTTTCCTGCTTTCTTAAAAACCGTTTAAAGATTTTGGAGACAGTAATTATGTCCGAGATATTATAAAACCTGTAAAAAAGACATGCACGGGTGGACTAATACATCCTGAATTATATTTAGGAGTGGATTTTACAGGTAGTGCCTCTGCATTAATTTCTAAATTTCTAAAGTTGATATTTTTCTACGTGGTACAGTAGCACCCATGGGAAAGGGAATATTTAGGTTCTGCTTTCTACCTGCAATAAAATGTAGGAACATGAAATTGTAAATTTTAGATAGACTGATTTTTACATTTTAACAATGCCTTCCTACGAGGAGATAACAGATAAAGAGACAGAAAAACAATGGTCAAGTCCACACCTGTGGAGTAATGGTCAGCGCGTCTGGCCACGAAACCAGGTGGCCCGGGTTCGAATCCCGGTCGGGGCAAGTTATCTGGTTGAGGTTTTTTCCGGAGTTTTCCCTCAACCCAATACGAGCAAATACTGGGTAACTTTCGGTGTTGGACCCCGGAGTCATTTCTCCGGCATTATCACCTTCATATCATTCAGATGCTAAATAACCTAGATGTTGATACAGCGTCGTAAAATAACCCAATAAAAATAAAAAAATAAATAAAAAAAACAATGGTCACCTGCTACTAACAGAGCTGATCACAACAAAATTAAATAAGTAATAACCCTTAGCTGAACAAGCTATTAAAAACTAGTGTCCTGCAATGTTCGAACATGACAGAGGCAACCACATTACAAAATATGTCTTATTTCATATGAAAAACCAATCGCGAAATCTGTGCTAAAATCCTTATGTAGTTAAAACATGAAGGGCTGGAAATGGAGAACAGCGAATATTTTTATAACAAGTTAGAATAAACACAACAGACCTCTTTCTACAGAGTGATCATTAGCAAATATAGAACTTCACTGTACTCGACAAACTTGAACAGAACATAGTGCCTGTCATGCACGACACTATTACAAAGAGCCAGTACGAGAGAAATAGATAGATATTCTTTAGTCGTGAATCATCTGTGTTGACTTCTCTGTAGAGGACGCAGTGAATGAAAGGGTTAATTCAACATTTTCTGAATACTGTTCAACCAATGAAATTAGGCATTCTTTGCAATTATGTTTTACAACATATTTAAAATAAGAGAAGCAATGGGTATAGATGGAAGTTTATACATCACTATACTCACGTCTCAGATGAGTCATCATCCTCCACGTCGTCTGACTTTATCTCCTGTTTCACATCATCTGCATTCCACGATTCTTCCTGAGAAAGAAAATGTTCACTCTTGTGAAGTAATTTTAAAGGACATATTGAGTAGAGAAAAAAAAATTCACATATTGCATATACAAGAAAAGGAACTCAAGATAAGAAAATGAGAGAACAATTGTAACCTATCTGCAAGGGTACTTGAAGAAATAAATCAATAATTCATTTCATAATTAACTGTAAATGTCACTAAACCTATCTTTCTTTCAATGTCACGTAACTCCTAAACGAGGCATCGGAGAACATGGGTTGTTTACGAAAAATGATCCTCACTGCGAGATCTATCGATTCCCAGATCTTGTTGCAGAAGTCATAAATCTTCCTGTATGTTAGAACTTCTCATTTCCAGTTGTACAATAGTAAGAACTGACAACTACAAGAACCATAGCAAGAACAATACAACTCACCTCAGCTTTAATCTTAACGATATCATTGTTTTCTTCATGTTTGATATCTGATGTGAGATTATAGCCGAAGTAGGAAGGTTCGGTCTTGATTTCAGTAACATTCACTTCCAAGAAATTCATTCCCTGTATGCAATAATATAATAATTACAATTTATTTTTGTCAAGGATTATCCTCTAGATGAGCAAATAAGAAAAATATTAGAGATATATTAATTTGTCCTACAGAATTTATTGTATTAAGTATTAAAATAAGAAAAAGTTATTACAGAAAAGCGACACACATTCTAAGCTAAAATCACTTACCGATGACAGTGGTTTCCAATGTTCTCCATTTGTATTTTCATTCTTGATAGACAATGGGTCACTAATGGGTTCTGCTTTCATATTATCTATGACAACTGTGTCCCCATTCTTCGAAGCCAATGGATCAACTGTAAAGTGTGTTTTAATCATTTTCATAATAAATATGACTCCATAAGTAAAATAAAATGGCTAAACTATGGCTTCTGTTTCAATCATATCAACGAAAAATGAGATTTCAAAATTTTGCACCAAACAGTGTATTCTGGGCTGCTTTAATCATGACCACAAGAACTAAAAAAGAAATGTGAAATTAGTTAATTTGGGAAAACTTCAGTGTATGGTTATCTCACTGACAACAATTTTCTTAAAATACTAAAAAGACCAGATTTCTGTGTGATTGTCGAATGCGCATCATCATGCTTATGAAAAGACACTTCAGTGTCAACTTATTTTGTGTACAGAAGGTTGGAATTTTGTGGGAAGAGGCGAAAGAAAGTAACAGTTCTGAAGTTAATTTGTTAATATATATGCGTGCAGTCTTACCCCCATTACAAGCAATATATGTAACAAGATTAATTAATAATGGATAGGAAGCAAAACTGAATTAAATAGCCCCATCTTTTATAACAGCAACAACATGAAAAACTGTGAATGTAGTGCCAACTCAGAGTGTTGCTGCATCTTGTAGTTGCCGATTGAACAGATTTTTTAACATAAGAGAAGATTAGTGGGTACAGTGTTATGAATGTTACTGGTAAAACATCAGAAGAAATAATTACAGTCTATGCCAGTGGTAAAAGAAACATTTCTGGTCGTAACACTGATTGAAGACAAACATCCTTATTTCAAGTCCTGCTGGACATCACTTTACAAGAGGAGATGGTATAAATTTCATACGGGGCATACCCAGGTACAAAATTATAACCTTCACCACATCTCATTTTCACCAGTTTGAGTTTTATTCTGACTGCAGTGGCATCATGGTGGCATTTCAATATATCAAAAGAGCAGAATCTCAGACATTTTCATTTTTCTCACAATCAGCTTTGGTGGACTTCCTTCTTTTCTGTAATAACCGAATCAATGTGTCTCAACAGAACTCTTCATAATCTGCACTTTAAAAGAATCGAATTTGATACAAACAATTTAGCACTAATTTAATGTAGAGTAGATATAAAGATGTAATATGGTACGGAATTTGTAGGTACATACTATTATGTATTAGGCCTACACATACTCAAAAGGGCCTAAAATATGTCTTTACACACCAAAAAAAAACATTTTCGAAATCATTATACCGGTATAACAGTTATCAAAAACGATGTCAGAAAAGCTTCAATAGAAACAAAACTCTCTTCCTTTAATAAAATTTATTAATATACTATCAGATAGTCTCGTATTCCTCGCACAATTAACGATCATTTTTCCGTGCATTTTTTGATGAAATGAATGTAATACGATCCTTTTGCAGTGAGTTTCACAATTGCCAACTGGTCACAAAATAATGATTTTGACGCTTGATCCTTTCCTTTTGGTAAATGGTGAAACTTCTTTTGGCGAAATAAAGAAACTATGAAGTAAATATTTCAATGCTAAAATATCCTAGTCTTCAAACCGTGTGGAGAGGGTTTACATAATATTTACAAATACGCCCCTAGGGATTTACCTTATACTTTGGTCTACATTTAATAGCTTATGCTATACTTACTTACAAATGGCTTTTAAGGAACCCGAAGGTTCATTGCCGCTCTCACATAAGCCCGCCATCGGTCCCTATCCTGTGCAAGATTAATCCAGTCTCTATCATCATATCCCACTTCCCTCAAATCCATTTTAATATTATCCTCCCATCTACGTCTCGGCCTCCCTAAAGGTCTTTTTCCCTCCGGTCTCCCAACTAACACTCTATATGCATTTCTAGATTCGCCCATACGTGCTACATGCCCTGCCCATCTCAAACGTCTCGATTTAATGTTCCTAATTATGTCAGGTGAAGAATACAATACGTGCAGTTCTGTGTTGCGTAACTTTCTCCATTCTCCTGTAACTTCATCCCTCTTAGCCCCAAATATTTTCCTAAGCACCTTATTCTCAAGCACCCTTAAGCTATGTTCCTCTCTCAAAGTGAGAGTCCAAGTTTCACAACCATACAGAAGAACAGGTAATATAACTGTTTTATAAATTCTAACTTTCAGATTTTTGGACAGCAGACTGGATGATAAGAGCTTCTCAACCGAATAATAACACGCATTTCCCATATTTATTCTGCGTTTAATTTCCTCCCGAGTGTCATTTATATTTGTTACTGTTGCTCCAAGATATTTGAATTTTTCCACCTCTTCGAAGATAAATCTCCAATTTTTATATTTCCATTTCGTACAATATTCTGGTCACGAGACATAATCATATACTTTGTCTTTTCAGGATTTACTTCCAAACTGATCGCTTTACTTGCTTCAAGTAAAATTTCTGTGTTTTCCCTAATCGTTTGTGGATTTTCTCCTAACATATTCACATCATCCGCATAGACAAGAAGCTGATGTAACCCGTTCAATTCCAAACCCTGCCTGTTATCCTGAACTATCCTAATGGCATATTCTAGAGCGAAGTTAAAAAGTAAAGGTGATAGTGCATCTCCCTGCTTTAGCCCGCAGTGAATTGGAAAAGCATCAGATAGAAACTGACCTATACGGACTCTGCTGTATGTTTCACTGAGACACATTTTAATTAATTGAACTAGTTTCTTGGGAATACCAAATTCAATAAGAATATCATATAATACTTCCCTCTTAACCGAGTCATATGCCTTTTTGAAGTCTATGAATAACTGATGTACTGTACCCTTATACTCCCATTTTTTCTCCATTATCTGTCGAATACAAAAAATCTGATCAATAGTCGATCTATTACGCCGAAAACCGCACTGATGATCCCCAATAATTTCATCTACGTACGGAGTTAATCTTCTCAAAAGGATATTGGACAAAATTTTGTACGACTTCAACAAAAGTGATATTCCTCGAAAGTTACCACAGTTGGTTTTGTCCCCCTTTTTAAAAATAGGTACAATTATGGACTCCTTCCATTGTTTTGGTACAATTTCCTTTTCCCAAATAGCAAGTACAAGTTTATAAATTTCGCTAGATAATGCACTTCCACCCTCTTGTATTAATTCTGCTGGAATTTGATCGATACCTTATGCTATTACATGACATAAAATAAATCTGCATTATTAAATAGTTTTCAAGCAACATTAAATCTTTACTTGAATACAAAAATTAGGTAACTCGATTTTTTACGCTGGGGGGAGGAAACGTCTTACATTGACTGACCTCAATAACAATACAACACAAGTAACTTTTCTGTATTTTCTGGTAAAAGATTACATCTTCTATCAGTTACTAGTATTCTTTTGTGCGATAAACAAGATCGCTTCACGTTACATGATATAACATTCACTTGAAAATGTAGTTCCTAGGCACAATAATGAAGGATTTACGGAACATTTTTTAATTAGCCGATACATTGCTGAAGAAAACTTAGGGTCTCTCTAACAAATTCTCATACATATCTCTGGTATGTTGGCCACCAAACAGCTTCATTTGGAAAGATAGCTGATAGATTTCACATCTCGTTGAGTACCTACATAATTCAAGATTACTATACTGGTAACAAGAGTTCTGTCAGCACTTAGGTACGGTATCTAATTAAGTTGTAACTCGGCCAACAGGAAAGGAAAAATCGAAACAGAAAGCAGGTGTCGGGTAAATGGTATCTGGAGCATGAGGAGCCATTGATGGCACACACGCCAGCTGCTGATCTAGATTCATATTTAAATAGAAAACACTTTTCCTCGATTCAGTTACAGGTTGTGTGTGACTACAAAAGAAAGATAACGCGATCAGAGTTGTGATAGTGTTTTTGCACAGATGTTTCGAAATTGGTTTCCTACCAATCATTACTGAGCATGCACATCAGTTAGAGTTGTCAATCAGTCACAAATTCACTGAAGAAAAAAAATCTAATATCAAACATCCCTCTATTTCAGAAACATGTTGCAGTCCAGTGCCTTTACAAGAGTATATCAATATTTCCATCTCTTTGCCAGTATAATGCAGAAATATCAGTCAAAATAATCCAATTGGCTCGTTTTGTAAACAAAAAAAAAAAATTACAGCTTTTTTTTTATCTGACTAAAAACAGTGCAGCAATCCGTTCGGAAACAATGTTGTTTCAGAAAATGTCAATCTTCCTTGGACGTCATTTTCCCTTTTTGCTATATAACCAGATCATAAAACGGGAAACAGAGAGAGAATATGAACTACAGCTGCTACTAATTATAGATTGTTAGGCTTTGGGATGGTTATATGAAGAAGGCTTGCACATAATTATGACAATTATATCCTGAAAACTTGCAAAATTATTTTGTCTCTTTAATACATAATAACAAAACGGAATCACAAAATCTTTCGTGAATCATGCCTTTAATATATTTTACATTCTTTTTAAACTATGATAACAACATAACAAAGAAACCTTACGAAATCTAAGATAGTTTTCCACTTTAGGATAGAATTCTTTCTGTGGCACGACAATCCATGAAGGGTCAACGCTGACCAGCCGATTGCTGGCCGCAAGTCGACATGCCTCAACTGAGATGAAATATTATCCAACCAATACAGGGGTATTGTATGATGATCCCCCAGTCATTATAGCTGGTTTTTGGAAACAAGATTTCACTACCAATCGTAGGTTCCCAAATTCATCATGAAGCTGAGTGGCCACTGGTCCCATACACTGGCCAAAATATCATAGAAAAATTCCTTCCCCTTGATGACTCGAACCAGTACTCATTCTGTAACGTCAGCCCAGGCATGATACCTTAGACCACGATACTACAGTGCTGTCCTAGAATACTATTATATTTGTAAATTACGACACAAAGTGAATGAGAAGTCCAGAAATAGTCCCACAAAAGTCTCGTAAACTTAATTAAAACAGCAACATGATGTGTGATAATGAAGAGTTCGTCGAAGTCGAAAACTCTTTTCACAATAGGTACATTGAAAAGATTTTTACCCGATATGCATTAATTCGTGATTTTGAAGATCTTGTAGACATCGATAACTTTTACTACAAGCACTGCATTCAAAGGGTTTCACGCCTGTGTGAGTAAACATGTGATACTGAAGATACTGTCGACGTCGGAAACACTTACCGCAAACAGTACATTTGAAAAGTTTCCCTTCTGTGTGAGTTCGTCTGTGGTCATACACACTTCGGCGGCGTGAAAAACTCTTATCACATATGTTACATTTGAAAGGTTTCTCGTTTGTGTGAGAGATCACGTGATTTTGAACATCTTGTTCACGTCGGAAACTTTCACCACAAGTACTGCATTTAAAGGATTTCACTTCTGTGTGGGTAAAGATGTGGGCCTAAAGATATTGTTGACGTCGGAAACTTTTATCACAAACTGTACATTTGAAAGGTTTCTCCTATGTGTGTGTGAATATGTGATTCCGAAGATCTTGTCGACGTCGAAAGGACCTCTCACAAACGCTACATTTGAAAGGTCTCTCGTCTGTGTCAGTTACTAAATTATCCTGAACATTTCCTGTATGTCGAAATCCATTATTACACAATTTGGATTTCAGAAGTTTCTCGTCTGTATGAGCTAATAAATGGTCCCTAAACTGGTATCGATTTTTAAAACTCTTACCACACACGTTACATAGCGAATAATCCACGCCTCGTTGGGGCAAACAATCCTCATCTTCATCCTCAGTATCCATTTCAGTCTGCTCTGTTCCACATAAGGTGTCTTTGGAAATTGTTGCAAGCATCACTTTTTTTAAGTGGTAGGTAGGTCATCATGGAAATAAAGCTCCTTTGACCTGAAAATGCGAAGCACTCCACCAGTCAGAATTCGTAACAGTAATATTATTTTCATGCCTCAAAAGTCAGGATCAAACACATAGTTCAGTCCTTTTGTAAACAAGAATTTCTGAAGAAAAGCGAAGGCAAACCTTGGAATATTCTGCTAGACAGTAATAACATTCTAGATTTACCATGAAAAAAGGCTGAACAACCGGACTTTTTTTAAGTGGTAGGTCATCATGGACACAGTCCTGCCATCTATCCGCGGAACCCGAATCATGGAAGTGAAGTGGTTAGGCATTAGGCTTATTCACATAGGACTGACATCCTGTCTACTCCAAATTGTATTGTGTTCTCAAGAAGAAGAAAATGGATATGAATCATTTAACACAAATGAAGCACTTCAAAAAAATACAAGTCTTACATCTACATACTAGGAAGCATGAGGGAAAATAACTCCATTGTTGAATCAAGAGTATTAGATACTTACTTAATTTTACAAATCAGGGACTGTTAACTGAAAACAATATATGAAGACTGTTCTTACAATTCTGAATAAATTTATACAATGCTTTAGTAGAATCAGTTTATAACTCAAAACAAAACACTATTTTTAATCAACTCTTTGTTTTTGATTACAATTGAGGCAATAAAAACAAAGGATCGACATAAAAATCACTAGTTGAACATTATACTCACATCTCAATTCGTGCATCCTTATCCTCTATCATCGTGCTTGCAATCATGTCCTTTTTCTCAGCATTCACATTCGACGACTCTTCCTAAAGAAGACAATGTCATTATCATTCTGTAGATATAAGGGAGAAAATAGACACAAGTAATATTACTGAACAATGAGGACTGTTAATTTAAAAATAAACAATTTGATGTTTTATAGAGGTGCAAGCAACTCAAATTTTACTAATATTGTCATTAATAATAATTGGCACGATTATAAATTGAATTAATCTACTTGATATTAATTGCACAAATTTGTATAGCTTAATGAAAGTATGCTTGTAAATTAAATTATTCTGCTTATTTTGTATTGTATATATTTGTATAGTTTTGGCCGATGAATTGTATATGCTTTAAATTGCTAATGGCTTCATTGCCAAATGCAAGGCACTAGACAACAACAAATTGAATAGTAATCTGTATAGCTCTGTTGATAAATTGTTTGTGTTTGTAATTTGAAGTAGTTTGCATGATATGTATTATCAATTTCTGTGCATCACAACTGGTTGAATTGTTTATGCCTTAAATTTAATTAACTTATTTCTTTTGTATTATACATATAGCTCAACTTATGAATGATTGTTTGCGTTTGTAAATTTAATAATCTGATTGGCTATGTATTGTATACTTCTAGTAGAGCCATCGATGTAGCTCAGTCGGCAGACTCGATGGGCTGCTGATCTAGAGCTGTGTTCGAGTTTGGGTTGAATCCCCCTTTGGTCCGTGGTTTCTTCCGAAAAAGCTTCCACAGCCGTGGGACTGAAGCCGGATGATCTATGGCGAGTCCTCGGCATCAACCCCTTTGATTTGATTACCTCCCTTTCATTTGATTACCTGGTTGGGTTTTTCCGAGGTTTTCCTCAACCAAAAGGCAAATGCCAGGTAATATTTTGGCGAATCCTCGGACCTCACCTCATCTCACTACATCTCGCCAAAATATTGTAAAAAATTGCACAAAATTGTAAAAATTGTAGAAAATTACTAAATTGTAAAACAGTAAAAATCTGTAAAAATTGTAATTGTAATATTGTAAAATTTTGACTTGTTCCACATCTTAAAGCATCATTGCTCATGTAAGATCTATGGAATAAAATAAATGAATGAATGAATGAATGAATGAATGAATGAAGTGTACTCGTTAATTCTGCCTAAAAAATATTTACATTACTGTAGTTCAAACGCGAAAAAAAAAGTGCTATGACTGTGCAAATTGTCGTTTTTAATCCCTCTGAAACAATGACAACCTTGAAGATCAACACTTCTCACCTCAACTTCAAACTTCGTCACAGGATATAAACTATCTTCATTTTCTTCGCATTTGATGTCCGATACGGGACCACAATTGAAGTCAGAAGGTTCCATTTTGATCTCTTTCACATTTATCTGCAAGAAATACCTTTCGAGTGGATGAAATATGATAGAAAGTCACATTATTTTTATGTACAATTTTTCTCCAAACGAAAAAATAAAGTTTCTTCTTCCCCTTATCGTCCAATACGGGACCACAATTGAAGTCAGAAGGTTCCATTTTGATCTCTTTCACATTTATCTGCAAGAAATACCTTTCGAGTGGATGAAATATGATAGAAAGTCACATTATTTTTATGTACAATTTTTCTCCAAACGAAAAAATAAAGTTTCTTCTTCCCCTTATCGTCATACTTACCAATGCCGGTGGTTTGGCGTTTTTTTCATATATGAGTCTGTCTGTCAGAGACAAGGGGTCATCCGTTGGTTCTGCCTTAATCATATCCATGAAAACTGTGTCCACATGCTTAGAAGTGAATGACTCGATTGTGGATTCTGTTTTTATCACATTTCTGGAGACTGACTCTCTATTATTCGCAGCCAATGGGTCTATTTCAGATTCTGTTTTAATCATATCAACAAGAAATGCTGCCTCTGCATTCTTAGGAGCCAATGGCTCGGCATCAGGTTCTGTTTTAGTTATTTCCGTAAGAAATGCGTGCTCATGCATCATCAGTGAATTAGGCCTATCTCTTTCAGGTTGCTTTAATCATATCCACAGGAACTGAAACCAAAATATACAACACATATATAAAAGCAAATAATTTGATTATGAGGACAGAGGGATAATTTGAATAATTTCGAGGGAAAAATTGTTCTGGGACCGGGTATCGAACCCGGCACCTTTGGTTAAACGTACCGAAGCTCTACCAACTGAGCTATCCGGGAACTCTACCAGAAACCGATCCAACTTCTCTTTATATCCACAGACCTCAAAGTGGTCTGACAACCATCAAGCAACCAATATTGAGTGCACACTAACTTCGTGTGACTTTAATTGTGGTTTTCTGTTTTTTTTAGTAGGTTATTTTATGACGCTTTATCAACATCTTAGGTTATTTAGCGTATGGATGAGATGAAGGTGATAATGCTGGTGAAATGAGTCCGGGGTCCAACACCGAAAGTTATCCAGCATTTGCTCATATTGGGTTGAGGGAAAACCCCGGAAAAAACCTCAACCAGGTAACTTGCCCCCACCAGGAATCGAACCCGGGCCACCTGATTTCGCGGCTAGGCGCGCTAACCGTTACTCCACAGGTGTGGTGGTTTTCTGTTAACAAACAGTGACGTGTATTATGCAAATCTAACTTTCAGGTGTAATTCCCTGTAAAGGTGATTTGAATAATTTCGAAGGAAAAATTGTTCTGGGGCCGAGTATCGAACCCGGGACCTTTGGTTAAATGTACCATTTTTTCCTCTAAATTATTCAAATGAATTTTACAGGGAGTTACATCTGAAAGCTCGATTTGTAGAGGGATAATTTATATGCAAGAAAACAGAATTAAGTAGACAGATCTGTTAGAACAGCTGTTCGCCACTCTATCGCCACAATAAGTTGATATAGGCTATACATCTAGATAATATCTGAGTCGTTTACAATTCATATGAAAAATTATGCACAACAGAACTCTGAAATTTGAAAATGTAAAGTGACTAGGTACTTATAAGACAAATTTGTACAACTTTCAACCATTTTTATTTGTTCTGAAGGCCTAGCTCTGGACCTCGTAGAATAATGGTGATTATGAATTATGGTGGAATTATGATGATAATGGTGAGGGGAAACATGACAACTCCAAGAAAAACCCTCGCACCAGCTTTGTCGATCACAAATCCTTCCGTGACCCAGACAGGAATCGAACACAGGTCACCAAGGTGGAAGGCAGACATTATTTTCGTCTTCGTTATTCCACAGTGGTGGACAATGCAGTACTTAAATTAGAGAAAATTTAGATACTTCCTACTGACAATCACATATAAAGTACATCAGCAATAATTAAGAAACAAAATCCCTTTTTAATTTTATTTCGTATGATCCGTTTGCAGTGACTCAAATAATATAATGTTTATGTATTTCACTGCAGAAAGTAAACAGAATGCCAAATAAATGAGTTACATATAAGTTGTCACAAAAATAAAAACGTGTAATCGAAAGTAGCCCAGTAATCTCACACTGTTAAGGCAATGAACCTACACAAAATAAAGCCAAATATGTAACACAACAAATGGAAGGCATGAATGTTTCGAATTCACAGACATTTCGAATGATGGGTTCAAAATAAATTTATTGAACATGCCAGACAAAATGGATTCACTTCATATCCTTAACTGCCAGAAACAAAAACTACATGCAATCATGTAGTTTTAAATGGACAAAGATATAGTTGGTTATGTGCATGATCCCATAAGATGCTTCTTTTTATATAATTAAAATATCATGGAACATAAACTTCCGACTAAATGACTAGGTCCTACAAACTGAATGTAGGCTATGTCACTTCTTGTATACTTTCAAAATTACACGCATCAGTAGAATTCTGTAGGTCAACCGAATCTGAATCTAAAGCAGATGCTCTTTTCAATATTAATGCATACCTTCGATTTTTTATTTACTCTTACTTTGCTTCTCAAACTATTTGGTCAGTTAAGACTCTGAACATAGTACGACTGAAAAAAAAAAAACAAAAAAAAAAAACAAAAAAAAACAAAAAACAAACAAACAAAACTCCACTTTACCTTTAACAGGTCCATATACACACTCAGGGCAACCATTAAATTGGTAGAAAGGTTTTCCAAGAAATCTTGACTATGGTACATGAAGAAAAACAAAATCTGTGAAAATTTATACACAGTGACCAGGAGAAAGAAACCCAAAAGATATGACCACTATCAAGACAATTAAACATAGAAGGTGGATTTAATACAGCAGAGGTTCCAGACTCTGTTCTTCGAAATCGTAAATAGGAATGTCAATTTCCAGATTTGAAACAGAATTTTTCTAAAAAATTAAGAATTTCTATGAAAGCTATGTAGACTCCAGCCAACTCCAGCTTCACCAGAGGCTGCAGAATGAAGGAAATGTAGTTGAGAACACAAGATATTATAAATTGCTTCAAGCAAGAAGTTCATAACACGCGCGCACGCGCACACGCACACGCTCACGCACACGCACACGCACACGCACACACACAGAATTCCTTTAAATCATATTAAGTGTACTAAAATTACTCTAAAGTCAGATGGGCTTAAAAAAAAGCATCAGAAACAAATTTGTTATTTTCATTTCCATTGCAATTGCTAAATTTCTCCAGAGAACTGACAAAAAGAAGATCTTACAAGGTGGTATTATCTTTTTGGACATATCCATAAGGTAACCAATATGTAGATTTATATCCACAAGGATTTAACTCCAATGAACGAAAGACTACAGATGTATCTCAGACAGTAGCAAGATGGTGTGGAGTAGAGCTATGGAAAAAGTGTTGTATTCGGCCAAGATTGACTTACCCTTGAATGTACTTGAGTATTCTCCCCTAATCAAGTTCCTTGTGCTTGGTCCCCTACTTCACCTAACCAAGCATGGAGGATTGTGCAGGCTTACCCTGTTCAAGCAGCAACTACCATCATGTCATTTCTCCTATGCCAAACTCTCCCAAACTTTATTGTGAGGCAAGGCCATTGTGAAGAATTAACTAAACTGAAAGCAAAGGGATTTCACAATTATTAAACAATCGTTTATTTATTTTTCCACATACATGTTCATCAATATTTTAGATATCTCTAATCTTATATGGTATTCCTTTCCTTTTGTTGTTAGTTCGAGATATAATAACAAAAAAATGTTAAATAACAGTATTTTCGCTCATCACTATACAATATATGTAGCTACTAGTTTTCATAAACCTGAAGAAATAAAAAGGGGATCATTTTAAAGAAATGATAATAGTGTCAATGTTGTAATAACTTCGTATAAGCCAATCGAATGAAACAAAAAATTCAAAGAAAGATGAAAATAGAGCATACTTCGCTTATAGTGAAGTCAGGCTCCTGAAACATTATCAGAACATTTCAGTGCTTTCAAACTCACAGTACAGAACAGACCTAGTAATAAAATAATATAATAAACTCGGAACTTTTAAGTTCTCTAAACTGTTCTATACTTATTTCTACTTTCCTGTTCTTATTTTCAGCAAAGAGTCAAATGACCTTCTGGATGAAATTGGGAATCTTGCTACTAGTAATGAATTGTTGTTGTTTTCTATTGCCAGGCGTTTCACAATAAAGTTATTTGACCTCTTGCACTCCAATATTTTTCAAAGATATTATCATGGCAGCCACTGAAGCACAGATTTTGAGGTGTTCCAAATCCATTTCTTGGTTTGAGTTGCACAATGGGCAGTTAGGGGACTGATATCTTCCAATTCTATGCAGGTGTTTGACCAAACAATCATGGCCTGTTGCCAATCTAAATGCAGCTACAGACGATTTTCGTGGTAAATCGGGAATTAACTGTGGATTATGATGCAGAGAGTTCCATTTTTTCCCTTGAGATTGTGCTATCAAATTTTGTTTGTTGAAGTCCAAGTATGTAGATTTAATAAATCTTTTCACAGAGTAATACGTAGATTTAGTAACAGGTCTGTAAACTAGTAGTGAATTAAATCCACCACATCTTTCTTGGACCAATGCCAGTTACCACCAAAAAGCACACAAGGAAGACACAACAAACAATTTTTAATATCACATTCTCAAATCCATTTGTTTTTTTACATTAATGTCCTGATTTAATTTTCGACCTGGGCACACTTTATTAGCAACTTTTATTTCCATGTTTATATTCAAATTCAGAATTAGTCTTCCCATATATTTTATTTTCCGTTTGTCTTCATATATAGATTTTGTAACAACGTATTTATTTTATTAATAAAATTGACAATTGTTTCTTACCAACACAACACATTTACAGTACATGCTTATGGCGCCAGATACCTTATTTTTTATTTTGCTTACACTCTTTTGAATAACGAACTTGCTGGCGAGAAAGTTGTTAGCCCTGACATGGAACAAAATATATTACTTATTTAGTGCTACCATCTCGGATCGAGTTGCCCTTTTGCACTCCCGTGAAGCTCTATGGAGCGGAATACCAAACACTTCTATGCATGTCCTTCCAGAGCTGACTCGCAGCTGGCACGAATGGCAAAGATTATAATATGTACAGCTACACAGCAGAGCATGAGCAGGCAAACGGCAATGTTATCTCTGACCTGGCATGGTAGTCCAAATCGGTACATTCTGCTTGATTCACTCCATGAGAAACCCGCACCTTATAAAATTTGTGATCTTATAGTGCTGTGAATGTACAGTTAAAAACAAGAAATAATAACATTTTTATTTAGCCAATGCCATGGCACGAGGGCACTACCTCTAAAGCCACTCCTGATAG
This sequence comes from Periplaneta americana, assembly GCA_025594305.2. Classification (NCBI taxonomy): domain Eukaryota; kingdom Metazoa; phylum Arthropoda; class Insecta; order Blattodea; family Blattidae; genus Periplaneta; species Periplaneta americana. The sequence continues at coordinate 17,590,072 of JAJSOF020000003.1, read as the reverse complement.
TGAGCAAGTATTATTCATTTAAGGACACTTTCAACTGAGACAATATACAACGAGAAATAAGTGCGACATTAATAATAAAAAAGAGCAAGTTTTGAATATTATTTCATCTTAATGCTAACTTTTGCATGATATCTTCTAATAGGGGAACCCAGCTCTACTTTTCCCTCAAGAGTAACCTATCACTCTCAGTCAAGTTTAAACCCACGAACATGAATTAGTTAATTTTCTGTTTGATTTGTATCTTTTATGATTATGTCCCAATACAAACCTCTTAAGGGGTTAGGTACAGCTTACAGCAGTAAAATTTTTGGAAATATTCAACATTTTTGCCTATGAAAAGTGGTATGTGTAAAACACTGTCCTTCTACAATATGAAAAAAATATTTTTACAATTAAAAATTTTTTTTTTTTTTCAAAATTCAAAATGGTGGCAGTTTACTGTGCATTGATGAAATGTTTCCCTCATAACTCATAAACTTGTTAAATTTTTCATGTTCTCTCTCTTTTAGTTTACTGCTGAAACTCATGTTTACAATATCATGCTCTTTCAACTAGATTCCTTAATAAATAATTTTTTTTTTTTTTTGTTGGAAGAAAATATATTTCACCATTTTTAAATTAATTAATTTTTTATCAGACAATCTATCAGAGGTAGAGAAGTGGTCTTGCATCATATTGCAGATATGACAAGCATAAATACACACAAAAAATGTCATCATAGAATGTTGGATAGTTTTTGAGTTATGTGGGAAACAGTTCATTGCTGCACAGTGAACTGAATTTTGAAAAAAAAAAAAGAAAAAAAAATGTAATTTTTTTTTTAATCGTAAAAATGTTTTTTTTTATATAGCAGAAGGACAATGTTTTACACATACTATTTTTCATTATTCTACTATGATACAGTAATGGAGGAAAAAATGTTGAATATTTCTAAAATTTTATTGCTGTAAGCTATACCTAACCCCTTAAGTTTTGTCGAAATGGTGAATAAAAGCATGACAATCAATATCATGTTCCTAGAAACCGTAAAGCAAACTCTACTTCAAAGACGTCTTTCCTCCCGTGTGAGATAACAAGTGATCCTGAAGAGCTCGACGACGTCGAAACCCCTTTTCACATTCGCTACATTTGAAACGTTTCTCCCCTGTATGAACATATGAATGAGCCTTAAGATTCTCTTGACGTCGAAAACTGTAATCACAAATGCTGCATTTGAAAGGTTTATCATCTATGTGAGTCAATATATGACACTGAAGAGTCCAGCGACGTTGAAAATTCTTATCACACACATCGCATTTGTAAGGTCTCTGGTCTGTGTGAACCAAAGCATGATACTTAAGATCATAGCGACGCCTGTAACTCTTATCGCAAACGTTACATTTGAAAGGTTTGTCGCTTGTATGAGTAACACTGTGGTTAAGCAGTCCCTGTGGACGGCGGAAACTCTTATCACACTCACTACATTTGAAAGGTTTATGACCAGTGTGAACAAATGAATGATCCTGAAGATCTTGTGGACGTCGAAATGCTTTCTCACAGGCATCACATTTGAAGGGTTTCTCGTCCATGTGGATTAATTTGTGAGTCTCAAGTCCATTTCGGCGTTTGAAACTCTTGTCACAAACGCTGCATTTGAACTTTTTCTCGTGCGTGTGTGTAATATAATGACTCTGAAGAAATCCTGGACTTCGAAAACTCTTAAAGCAAAGTCTGCATTTGAAAGGTTTCTCGCCTGTATGTACATAACCATGAACCACAAGTTCCTGTTGACGTCGGTAACTCTTATCACAAAGGGTACATTTGAATGGCTTCTCTTCTAGGTGACTTAATAAGTGTTCCGTAAGATGTCGTTGATAACGGAAATTCTTATCACAATTGTTGCACTTGAAGGGTTTGTCGTTTGTGTGACAGACTGCATGTTTATTAAGTTCACATTGCTTCAGGAAACTCTTATCACAATCAGTACATTTCAAAAGTTGCCAGTCTGCATCAGTTAATGTATGTCCCTGAACTGTTTTATATGACCCAGTACATTTACTGCCTCCCGAATCTGTAACTTTGTATTTTATAAGTGTGTCCTTAGCCACATTTAAGAAATCCTCCGAAACTTTGCAGACATCACTATTTTCCTTCCTTACATGATCATCACAATGCTGCTGTTTGTACCTGAAAAAGCAAAAATGTCCGGTCATAAGCCAGAATAGTAGTAGTCAAACCTCCGTACAACGAAGATTAATATAAGATAAACCCGACAAATGTCCTACATAAATAACGTTAAATTCCCTCACTATAGCAATGAAGCAATTTTAGAAACACCCTGTTACAATGATACTTACTTACTTACTGGATTTAAGGAACCTGGAGGTTCATTGCCGCCCTCACATAAGCCCGCCATTAGTCCCTATCCTGAGCAAGATCAATTCAGTCTCTAGCATCATATCCCACCTCCCTCAAATCCATTTTAATATTATCTTCCCATCTACGTCTCGGCCTCCCTAAAGGTCTTTTTCCCTCCGGCCTCCCAACTAACACTCTATAGGCATTTCTGGATTCGCCCGTATGTGCTACATGCCCTGCCCATCTCAAACGTCTGGATTTAATGTTCCTAATTATGTCAGGTGAAGTATACAATGCATGCAGTTCTGTGTTGTGTAACTTTCTCAATTCTCCTGTAACTTCATCCCTCTTAGCCCCAGATATTTTCCTAAGAACCTTATTCTCAAACACCCTTAACCTATGTTCCTCTCTCAAAGTGAGAGTCCAAGTTTCACAACCATAAAGAACAACCGGTAATATAACTGTTTTATAAATTCTAACTTTCAGATTTTTTGACAGCAGACTGGATGATAAAAGCTTCTCAACAGAATACTAACAGGCATTTCCCATATTTATTCTCTGTTTAATTTCCTCCCAGAATCATTTATATTTGTTACTGTTGCTCTTACAATGATATGTATTTTTAACTTGGAGGTTTTATGTAAAATCGGCAGCTTGGTCGTATATACCCAAGAATGGTAATTTCTACGAAGGGATGGACGTGTAACCAGTCTTCCTAGTTATTTTCCAGTGTACATTGACGAGGTGAGAGTAAGTAGGCATGGCGATGGCTGCTGCTAAACAGAAATCATTAAGTTTGAAAACTAAATTGGCTGCAAATCTGGCTTTCAGGTAGATGTTCCCTGTGAAGCAGACTTGAATAATTTTAAGGGAAAAATTGTTCTGGAACTGGGTATCGATCCCGGGACCTTTCGCTTAGCACACAAATGTGGCTTCAGAACAATTTTTCCTTAAAATGATTAAATTGGCTGCATTTAAAGATTTGGATTAAGGAATGAAACGACAGCAGTTTCACAAAAATATAGATTTTCACAATCTACATTAGCTACTTTTCTTAAAAAAGGAAAACAATTTAGGAAAGTGTTATGAGTGGCAAATTTGATCCAGCACGAAAACGATTGAAGACGGCAGTTTCAGATGATGTGGACAGTGCTACAATAAAATAGTTTATGCGAGTGGATGATGGTGTATCAGTGTTTAGGAGTGCACTGATGAATCTAAAAATTGCAGAACTGAAGGATGATAAGTTAAAAGGCAGCAAAGACGAACATCCCGCAGATGATAATTGTGATGACAGTTATGTAAGAACCAAAAACGTACCTTATTTAGAACTGCTTGGACACAGAACAAATTCAGTGTGCTGCAAGTTTTCTTTAATATGTTATGAAGGAACAACTAATTGCTTTGGAATCTTTAAGGTCGATGTTTATTAAAGAAGCTATCAAGAGCAAAAAACAAAGAACAATTTCAGATTTCTTTCAAAATTAGATGCAAGCAGTAATATTGTACTTATTTTTTTTTGTTCGTTATTTAACGCCACTGTATCAACTATTAGGTTATTTAGCATCGATGAGATTGGTGATAGCGAGATGATATTTGGCGAGATGAGGCCGAGGATTCACATAGATTACCTTGCATTCACATTACGGTTGAGGAAAACCTCGGAAAAAACCCAACCAGGTAATCAGCTCAAGAGGGGATCGAACCCACGCCCCTAAAGCAACTTCAGACCAGCTGGCAAGTGCCTTGTACTTATTAAATCCACTTCTGCAGTACGTAAGTACACAAATGTGTAATTTATTTAGTTCCTTTACATGTTACCTTCTAGTATTATCCTGTAGGTTACATGGTACCCTGCTTGCACTTTTATCCTGTGATAAACAATAACCCTGATATAACAATACAACCTGCTAGGGCGCGCAAATATCGTTATATGGAGGTTTGACTGTATTGGAATTCACATAATTAGGCAGGAACCTAAATGCGATGTTACACTTTGTAATTAATATAAACTACATTGCCACTAAGAAAGTAAAACATGTACATGAGTCGAACTGTGATCAGAATGAGATGGTCGAAGCAACTTCATTTCACAGCTATCACTGCATAGTCGAGATTGTCAAAGGAATGCTCTAAAATGTCCCAAATCATAACGATTTATTAATATTATCATTCTCTGAATTTCTTTACGTATTACTTAAGCACTATGGGGACTTAGATTTTCATGTGAAAGTTTGGAATTTTTTGGACATTATCACTGAACAGTAATGTTGCCTGTCCCAAATTAGACGGGACATCCCGAATTTTTATGAAATTTTCAGTATCCCGAATTACACCTACTTACTTACTGGCTTTAATATCATATAAAACTTCTCTAAGCAGGGCAAATTATATGGCAGGACAACAAATTCGATTAACTTATGATCTTAATCTAGAATCTGACATTAGCCTGGATGAGTTATACGAGGAATTATCCTTTGAGTTATAGCAAAATAAATGCCACTCAAGTGGACTACACAGCAGGCGAGACCTTAGGTATGAAATGGAAGGAGATTCAGAATACTGGTAAAGAAAACATTGCCAATCTCTATAAACTCATATGGTTTGTTTGAAGCATTTCTGATAATTAATTGATGAACTAGTGGACTTACTCGTGTTAAATATGAAATATCTGTCCGGCTTACAGCTGTTTTCTGATAGTAATGCCTTTGTAGAAAGGATGTTCTCTCTTATGAACTTAAAATGGACAGATTCAAGAAACATGTGCTCAGTTGACCTCATAAAAAGTGAAATTATACTTTTAAAAAATGTTACAGATACTTGTACGAACTATTTTGTGAGAATGAAACAAAACACACAAATGTAATCTTCATCTTACGATGTTTGGTGACGTATATACCTCCGTTGATGTGACATATTAATGAATTTAAATACTATTATAGTCACAATCTGCGGTTCGATTCCTGCTCGAGGTTGTGTAATTTTTCTTTCATACCATGGCATGATTGCGACTATAATAGTATTTAAATTCATTAAAACATACAACTTTTAGAATACGATGAAAGAGTAATGGAACGGAGAAGCTTCCAAATGTAAGGTCTGTGGAATAAAATAAATGAAATGAAATGAAAAAAATTAAACAAGAAGTATCCTACACTTTCAGATCTTGAATTACAAGAACAGATAGACTTGTGTTCTTCAGTATTTTCTCTTCATTAAAAGCATTTCAAGATATGCTACAGCGAATTCAGTTAATTTTTGTAATTTTGAAGTAAAATCATACAAATTAAACGTAAAATTTAAAATATTTTTATAATCACTAGTAATACGGTCAAATGTATTCAATCTTTCAATTTTTTTATTAGGTTTAGAATTGCATATTCAACTTCGGCTTTTTAATTTGATGCATTTAGGATAGGGAAAGACTTTCATATTCGATAAATGTGTCCCCCTTTAGACTTACCCAAAGGTGGCAACCCTACTCAACAGGCTTATAATTTGTACAAAGTTTTGATATAACCGTGAATGAAATCAACTAGTAAAGAGTCAATTTTTGTCCAAGAACACTCTCACCATAACTTTACTGAAAGAATGTATTATTTTGAAACTGTTGTACAAATTCTGAAAGATCCACTTATAGCAGACCCTGCCTTGAAAATTCAGTTTTGCATTTGTTTGGGAAGCTGAAGCAACATGCATTTTTTTTTTAAGTTAGTGCCACGTTGAGATAAATTTTATATAAACTTGAGAATTACGTTGAAAAATAAGTAAGAAATATGTTTCATCTTGCTCCACAATGTTGGGGAATAAGAACACAAATTTCATTTGTTTTTGCTAGGGTAATTACATTTAGAACTGCTATCACAGACGCAAATGTTTAATACAATTATTAAGTCACTGTTGAAAGAAATAATAGTGTCTAGACAAATGCTCAAAACATAATTTCACTCACGTTTCAACCAAGTCATCATTCTTCTTCATCACGACTGGCACTGGCTCTTCCTTCATAGTACTTGGTTCTCCCTGTGAACGATATGCAGCAAGTTCAACACAAACACATACTTAGCTATTTCACACGGTTCATTAGGAGAAAGATGCACTCGAAAATTACAACAAAGAAATAAATGAACACTTAGTAGACTTCTGAATCTACATTGCATAATTTGGCAACTACATTCACATGTTACGGCTGACTTCATATAAAATGATACAATAAATTATACAACCATTATTATGACATCAACTTTTGAACTCTTGTCTCCAGAAGTAATCCAAAAATTTAGATTTCAAACAGCAATACAAAAAAAATTTCGAAATGTATACCATATCAAATCTCTCTAAGAACATTAAGATAATGTCGTAATGGAAATACTAAATGCAAAAATAGAAAAGCCTGGTATTATTTTTTTTGTGAAATTACTTCTGTTGCAAGATGCATGACTTCAACATGGCTTGTTGCTATACCACCACAACTTACCTCAATTTCATACTTCATCACAGGAAAAGGCACTACATTTTCTTCGCATCTAATATCTGAGTCATAATCATAGCTCAGGTCGGATGATTCCACTTTGATTTCATTTACATTCCTTTCCAATCTGTTCCCCTCCTATGCATAAATATGACACAAAGTAAATTAGTTTATCAAAATATTAATCTTCAGAAGAGGAGAAAACTTTTTATCTTGAGATTAGAGAAACATGCTGCATGATGGTAACAATTACCACTGACAGTGGTCTTACCTCTATACGATTTGTGTCGTCATTCTTTGGCTTCAATGTATCAATTTCGTTTTCACTTTTAAACACGTCCGTTAGAGAAGTTTCATCATTCCTTGAAACCAATGGTTCAATTTCGTGTTCCTTTTTAATCATATCCATTACAACAGTTTCGTCATTCTTTGAAGCCAATGGATCAATTTCGTGTTCTGTTTTAATGATATCCGTGGAAACTGTTTGCTTTTTCTCTAGAAGCAAATCCTCGAAATTCTGTTCTGCTTTAATGTCAGTCACAACTGTCTCCTCATTCTTTACAGTCAATGGTTCGGTTTCGTTTGTTTTAATTACATCCATGACAACTAGAGAAAGAAAAGAATTGATCTGTAATATCAATTACACGCATAAGTTTATGACCATTACAACAACTAATGAATATAACTCCCAGGATAGTTGCTATATAAGAAATCATGATTAAAGAGCTATTGTCCATTAGCCTATATTATGACAAGCTAAAGAGAAGAACTTCCTATTAAAAAAAAAAAAAAGGTAAAGGTATCCCTGTAACATGCCATGAAGGCACTTGGGGGGCATGGAGGTAGAGCCCCATGCTTTCCATGACCTCGGCACTAGAATGAGGTGGTGTGGTCGGCACCACGCTCTAACCGCCTTTTACCCCCAGGAAGGTCCCGGTACTCAATTTTATAGGAGGCTGAGTGAACCTCGGGGCCATTCTGAAAGTTTGGCAACGAGAAAAAAATCCTGTCACCACCTGGGATCGAACCCCGGACCTTCCAGTCCGTAGCCAGCTGCTCTACCAACTGAGCTACCCAGCCGCCCAAAGAACTTCCTATATACATAAAAAAGTAATATGTACGACAATCACTTTTACAATAGTGGTGAGGTGGCACTAGCAGTGGTAGCAATGACAATAGGAATTAAAATGACAGGTTGAGTGGTCCGATAAGCCGATGTCTAACTACAGAGAGAGGCAGCGAAAAGTTACTGTACTATGCAGGGGACGTGTTTGTTGAGCGCACGTTATTACGTTGTGTTGCACTACTACACTTGTTATTGAACATTATTTGTGACTAAACTTGTCAACTAAACACTCTGTACACTTCCTGCTCTCCGCACTCCATTCCCACCACTTGGGAATTTTAAGCTTACCATAATGAAACTGAATGCTCACCCATGCTGCTACAGCTTACCGGTGAGTCTAGCAATAAATTTCGGGCAATCTGTTCCCTGACGTCCCCTGCATAGTGTGATAACTTTTTGCTGCCTCTTTCTGTATACAAGTTATACAAAGGTAATATGGATGTGGTTAATTGTGATTATGCGTTGCTGGAAGGGTTGATGTTGGCAGTGAAGATTGTGATAATGATAATGGTGATGTGAATTTGATGATGTTGATGATAATAATAAAAACGTGAAAAAAGAGTAAGAGGAAGATGTAATTATGTCAAGTGTTTATGACAGTATGGTGACAATGCGCCCATTTACCTGCATAAGGAGACAAAACCAACCAAATTTAGAGTGTGTTGAGTGTATACAGACACTGAGGATAATGCCAACAGTTAACAGCATGGAAAGCCAATGCTCTAACCATTCGGCTAACAATGCACCACATAAATTCAATGTGAAGTCAACTATTCTCGCAGCTATTCGGAGTTTTATGACTATTTGCTCTCTAAAGCGCAAAAAGAAACAGACAGTGATGAAATATGCAATGTACAGAGTAGGCCCTATATTATTTGTGTGACATAAAAACTAGGAACTAATAGTAGCTTAACAGTTACTAAAAAAAGAGAAATATATTATATTGCTGCACGTCATATTTTACACTGTGACAGACTTACTAGGATTTTCGAATTTTGAAAAATTCATCAGCCTCAGCTACTCCTCAATGTTTTTCTTTCTAGTGTTAGAGAACAAAGTCCTTTCCTAAATTGTAATTCTTGACCTAACCATATTTGTGAGTGTGGGGCGATTTGCCACTAATCTAGCTTATCAAACCCTAGTTATGATTGACTGTAAGACTACTTGCCACTAAACTATCTACTCATCAAACTCTAGACAATCTTAACACTGAGAATTGAGCTACTTATCACTAATCTCACTCATCATCAACTACCTAAGTTTATCACTGACTGTAAGGCTAAACTGATAACGATTCCACTGGGAATGACAGCCTAAATGACTTCAAAAACACTCACAATTTGTCCCCTGATCGCAAAGTAGTTTGGATCCTAGCAACCATTTAAAAATAACTGGGGAAACCACAACATTATTATGCCAGATTTGTATACTAAAATCGGTAAGAATTTTAAAGAAAAAAAAACTGTATGGTAATCATGTTCAGTTTCACAAAAAAGAAAATATAATTTGGAGGTTTCAAAGACAGTGAATTCTGTTTCTAAAATTTTCTTTAATGTGTGTAAAAGATCCTTTTCCATCACTGTCCATCCATTCTTAAAACCAAACTCACCTCTGTCTAATGCCACCTTCCTGCGACCGTTTGAAGCTTTTCTTTTGGGGCCTGGAAATGTGGTAAGGTGCGAAGGTTGGCCTTCAAAAACTGATGGGTAGGCGTCATCAGTCAGTTTAGGCCTACCTCTGGGAACAATTAATATTGTACCGTCATTCCTAGTTGCTTTGTGTTCTCGAATAATAAAACGTTCACTGAAATGGTTTATGCACACGACTGAAGAATTTCCGGGCACAAAATTTCCTCTGCGAATACATTTCAGCCACTGCTGTCTCCGATGTAGATCTTTCGGAAACAAAAAAGTTGAAACTGGTGGAGTCTTCTGTGACTTATAATTTGATGAACAGCACGGCACACAACACATTCGTGGCATCTAAAACAATAAAAGATTGCTTAATGGATCTGCATCAGTATTATCATTGATAATTAAGTTAATTGGATGTATCATGTAATAATGTAGCATATTCTAATGCATGCCTTGCTTCAGTATTCCTATGACAGTGATGAAGGTAGGAGATTGCCCAGTGGTATTGCCACTAATATCTCAACTCAACTTAAACCTTACCGCAGACTGTGGGTACTGTACTGGTAGAGTGCAAATATCGAAAAGCGAAATACATAATAAATGTTTGGAAATGCACAATACAGTGTGAAGACATATTATCATAGCCTATACGGTAGTAAGTACACTAAAAGCTACAATAAATAAATAGAACAATGTCATACTCACGATTAACCAATACCAGAACACATATACGATATTTTGATTTCGAAAGTATCTGTAACTATCACTATTCAATGATTGAAAGTAGGATAACTACGAAGTGTCGCCAACACCAAATAATTCGCTTTATTTGTGTTTATCGCTTAAATTCTGTGTGATTGTGGTTAACTGGTTAAGATACACAAGCCCCTAAAATCTACACCTTGCAATCTTTCGTCGGCTGCCGAGTCACTTCGACAACTTTCGCTTGTATTCGGAACAGCTGAGTATTTTCTGACGTCACGACAATAAACTTTCGCTTTCATTCGGAACAGCTGACAATTTTCCGCTGCTACGAAGTAAATTGCCGAACACGTGGCGCACAATATATTATATAATATTACAATAAATACAGAAATGCGTTATATTTCAATGTCCAATAGCACTGATGGCAATGAGGTTCCCTGCTGCAATGATTTTATTTATTTTTACGACGCTTTTTCAACTGCTATGGTTATCTGAATGGGATGAAAGTGATAATACCAGCGAAATGAGTCCAGAATCCAGTGCCGAAAGTTACCCAGCATTTACTCTTAATGGGTTGAGGGAAAACCCCGAAAGAAACCTCAACCAGGTAACTTATTCCAACCAGGATTTGAACCTGGGCCCGCTCGTTGCACGGTCAGGAATCCTAATCGTTACTCCACAGTGTGGATTTGCAATAAATTAATTTTGTAAATTAAAGTACTAAAAATCGTTAAAAAATAATGTAGGACTAAAAGTTATTGAACATTTCCACAATTCTTGAAAACAATCTACTACACAAATACAATTAATTTGACTTGCCTCTAAACACTTCTGCAGTCCGACATAATTAACTTATTAATATGTAAAAAAAAAAAAGAAGACTTTATAGTGACATCTCAGGTTGTTTATTTTTAACCCTGGAGCAGGTGCGTGGTCTTTTGTTATATGAGCTAGCGCACTGTGTACTTAGTACACATCTAGGAAAAATTGTGTTCCCTTTATGGAATTCACTGTTTTCTGGAATATAGTTCGTCCAAAATTGTGCATATGACTTCAAATTTATAGCTAATCCTTCTTTCTTGTTTGGTGATCTTGCTATCAAAACGGATGCAGCATAAAAGAAATAGAAACCTCTTGTAGCTCATGGCCGCACTCGTTATTTACATTCCAGAACCATCCGTTGTCCAAATTCTGATCACATTTGTATGGTTTGTTTTTTTGGTTCCAATGAGATACAGCGATCCCAGCAACGCCATTATTTCACATCTTGTTTCTTTTGCGTCCCTATCTCTGGAATATTCTACACTGTCTTTCTTAAACTTATACAATTTTATCGATCATCTCAATGGTCATAATTTTAGCGAAAGCCTCAAATTCACTTGTAACATTTACATCAGCAGACTTACCTCCAGGAAAATTTTTTACAACGTTTCTTCTTTTTGCTTTAGTTGTTCCTGTGCAACAAATTTTATTTCATTTGCAATAATTTCCGCCTTTTCTGATAAAATAATTGGTATCATAAAATATCTCCCGCTGTCATCACATGCATCATATTCATTATATTCTTGTTCATATTGTGAATTGTGGTCACATTCAATAATGACATCATTTTACTCTTCTCCCTCTTCATCATTTTTGTTAGCAGGCTCTTTCTCGAACTCTGCATTCTCCTTGAGTAGGCAGTCAAGTTTTCTGTCTGTTAGATGTGCTGCTCTATAGTATATCATTCATTGATATCAGATGTTGAAGTCAACACTAGGAGTATGTAGCCTACATTGTACTAAATCGCAATGCATTACAAATAACAAGGAAATTATATTACTTACATGACCTGGCATGTTGTATACTTTTTACATGGCAGTGACATTGCTGTAGTTTAATTTAATTTTCTCCTCTTCACTTGCAGACTGAACAACATAACTTCTCACTACGTAAGCTGGAGCAATACTGAAGAAATAGCTAAAAGCTCGCAAAAATCAAGACCAAAGGAAAACGATTAAACGACATTAATTCGAAGCTGTATGCTTTTTACATAGGCACACCCACTCGAGGGTAAATGAGTTTCATAATATTTATTTATTCATTAAAGACATCAGCTCAAAGAATTTGAGTGACCACAAGGGTCCTGAATACAATAAACATGTACAATATTATGTGATTTGAAATATTAAAGAAAAAAAGAAAGTTAATTGTTGAAGGCAAATAATACAAGTGGATTAATTGAAAGAGATGATGATGTAATATTTGAAGAGAATCCTTGATAATATTTATAAGAATAGACATTACATAATCAAAAGGAATGTGAAATTCCTTAAGATAATTCCATGTGAATTTTGTAATAAATTGAACCTCTACTGCCAAACAGCAAACCAATGACAGACCATTATTTAAGAGGGACGTTGTATTTTTGAGAAAGATAAGGCAGACAAGGTTCATGTATAGACTTCTTCTCAATATCAACTTCGGTGGCTTGATTTAGGTTCCTTTCGAAACGGATAGTAGGGTCAAGAACAAGAGCCCGTTTTAAGCGTCCATTAATAGCAATAATGTCTGCCTGTCTGAAAGAACCATCTGATGATACACAATGTACTTCCTCATGAATCTCCCAATTTAAAGTTTTTAACGATGATGTCTAGCATTGATCAGCATTGTATATTTAGATATTTCCTTTTTATTTACTTTTTGAGGGTAAACTAATTCCTATGTTATTTTAAATTTTGGGTTATGTTAACGTAAATTTAAATACTTAACAGCAAATATTCAGTTATACTTTACTGTACATAATTACTAAAGTAATTAAACAAATAATACTAGACAATGATAATGTTAAAAAATTAAATATAATTTTGCAATGTTATTTTCTAAATGCTAGTAATACAATAATCACATAATTATGTAATAAAAATTAAAACATGAGTTTTTTTTTCACTTACATTTATGTTGATAGCTTCCTAATTTCCATGTGATTGTTGTATTTCACAGCTGAATCTTGGGGTGGCATTCCACCATTTCAGTCTTACACAGAAGGCATGTACCATCAGGCTAACAAAATCCAGGGGACATCACATAAATGAGATGCTTAAGGGGCAGAAGTGAGAGATTGTATAAATTAACAACAACAACAACAACAACAACAACAACAACAACAATAATAATAATAATAATAATAATAATAATAATAATGATAAAGATATTAACGATACTTACTTACTTATTGGCTTTTAAGGAACCCGGAGGTTCATTGCTGCCCTCACATAAGCCCGCCATCGGTCCCTATCCTGAGCAAGATTGATTAATCCAGTCTCTACCATCATATCCCACCTCCCTCAAATCCATTTTAATATAATCTTCCCATCTACGTCTCGGCCTCCCCAAAGGTCTTTTTCCCACCGGCCTCCCAACTAACACTCTATATGCATTTCTGGATTCGCCCATACGTGCTACATGCCCTGCCCATCTCAAGCGTCTGGATTTAATGTTCCTAATTATGTCAGGTGAAGAATACAATGCGTGCAGTTCTGCATTGTGTAACTTTCTCCATTCTCCTGTAACTTCATCCCTCTTAGCCCCAAATATTTTCCTAAGAACCTTATTCTCAAACACCCTTAATCTATATTCCTCTCTCAAAGTGAGAGTCCAAGCTTCACAACCGTATAGAACAGCCAGTAATATAACTGTTTTATAAATTCTAACTTTCAGATTTTTTGACAGCAGACTAGATGACAAAAGCTTCTCAACCGAATAATAACAGGCATTTCCCATATTTATTTTGCGTTTAATTTCCTCCTGAGTGTCATTTATATTTGTTACTGTTGCTCCAAGATATTTGAATTTTTCCACCTCTTCGAAGGATAAATCTCTAATTTTTATATTTCCATTTCGTACAATATTCTGGTCATCGAGACATAATCATATACTTAGTCTTTTCGGGATTTACTTCCAACCCTATCGTTTTACTTGCTTCAAGTAGAATTTCCGTGTTTTCCCTAATCGTTTGTGGATTTTCTCCTAACATATTCACGTCATCCGCATAGACAAGAAGCTGATGTAACCTGTTCAATTCCAAACCCTCTCTGTTATCCTGAACTTTCCACATGGCATATTCTAGAGCAAAGTTAAAAAGTAGAGTTGACAATGCATCTCCCTGCTTTAGCCCGCAGTGAATTGGAAAAGCATCAGATAGAAACTGGCCTATACGGACTGTGCTGTAAGTTTCTCTAAGACACATTTTAATTAATCGAACTAGTTTCTTGGGAATACCAAATTCAATAAGAATATCATATAAAACTTCTCTCTTAACCGAGTCATACGCCTTTTTGAAATCTATAAATAACTGATGTACTGTACCCTTATACTCCCATTTTTTCTCCAATATCTGTCGAATACAAAAAATCTGATCAGTAGTCGATCTATTACGCCTAAAACCACACTGATGATCCCCAATAATTTCTTCTACATATGGAGTTAATCTTCTCAAAAGGATATTCGACAAAATTTTATACGATGTCAACAAAAGTGATATTCCTCGAAAGTTACTACAGTTAGTCTTGTCCCCCTTCTTAAAGATAGGTACGATTATGGACTCCTTCCATTGTTCTGGTAGAATTTCCTTTTCCCAAATTGCAAGTACAAGTTTATAAATTTCGCTAGATAATGCCCTTCCACCCTCTTGTATTAATTCTGCTGGAATTTGATCAATACCTGGAGACTTGTACTTTTTCAGATTTTATATTGCAATTTCGACTTCAATTAACGATAATAATAATAATAATAATAATAATAATAATAATAATAATAATAATAATACGTTAGGGCCTGAAAATCACACCAGCTCCCCAGATTCTACTTCCATGCTCTTCTATTATTTCTCAACTCAATCCTGAGGGCTGATTAATCCACAGTCAGAAAAGGATACTGCACTCACTGGTGATCAAGTATTAATAGTTTGTTTACAACCAACATTTGGCTTGACAACTCATACAGACATCGACTCCATCCTACCAACCCACAGATAAAGCAGTCATTCATAGCACTTACTCTCAAATACAGTAACACTGGCTTGTTCACAGCATAATTTAAATTAGATACAACTCAGAAATACGTGTAAATAAGTGTTCGCGTAGGCTTCCGTGGCTGGTGTACATGGTGTGTGGATAAGCTTCAGGGCTTCTACAGCATTGTCTTGGTGTTGGTGGCTGACGTTTCGACCGCTTATCCAACAACTGCTCTGAAGATGACCACAACACAGCAGTCGAAATGTCAGCCATCAACACCAAGACAATGCGGTAGAAGCCCTGAAGCTTATCCACACATCACGTGTAAATAAGGTTTGAACAGAAGATAATTTTCGAATAAATAAGAATAATTTTAACAAAGCATAGCGACTGGGAGCATTTAATGATCTGCAACTGTTTTAAAAAACTTGGAATGTTCTGTGAGAAAGAAGGTAAGCTTATGACCATACTTTGAAAAGAAATTAAATATTTCTTGCACAAGTAATACTATAATATTACGTACAGTGGGGGACATAATAAAATTGTTGGGCTGACAAAAATATTTTGATATCTGCAGCACAGATCATAGGAAACTACCATTTTAATTCTTCTTCGATATAAATATGTACTATTTTAACAGGAAAGCAAAGCAAGTCATCGTATGAGCTTCTGGCTCAAAGCGTATGCAGTGTAGCGTTTTTTCACTTAGGAAATACTCGAGTTGCTCGACTATCATGTCCCACATTTTACATGGTAAATGACAAAAAATGCGATATTTTTTAAGTCATTTATTTTCACATAAAGATACATAGCATGTGAAATTTCATCCCCTTTCAGATTGAATTTGACTGATTCTTCAGATTCAGCGATATATACAATGGAGGGGGAAAGGAACTGGGCACACTACCTCATTATCTCTTGACTTAATTGCTTCATGAGTCATGACTTACTGATGTCACTTATAAGGTTCAAACCTGTCTTAGGACAGATGACTAAACAACAACAAACACAATATCTTTAATTTCTAATATTTAACAATTTTCAATAAATATAATAAGGCAGTAATTCTTTCAGATTCTAAAGCTGCAATTCAGGGAATATGTTCAAATGCTACAAAGAAGTCAACAAAAATAAGAGAATGCTACAAAATGTTAACACAACTCCAAAAAGTTAATAAGATTGTCCGTCTCCAATGGATTCCAGCACACTGTGGAGTCATGGGGAATGAAACCGCAGACACACTTGCAAAGAAAGCCACAACAATTAAACAAAAGTCTAAATTTAATTTCTCATATTCCTCAATAAAACGCTTGATCACCACAAAATTTTCTCATTCATACCTACAAGAAATAGAATCAAATGCTAAAGACAAAAAACGGATTACACTACTTTCCAACCCAGATATAATCCCCCAGAGACCAAGGAAAACAGTAGTTGCAGCCTTCAGACTATTGACAAATCATGACTGTCTAGCAAGTCATCTCTACAGAATAGGTATCTCAGCTTCACCAATATGTGTCCTGTGTAACGATCCAGCAGAAATGAATGAAGACCACTTGAAGACCTGTGAAGCATTAAGATCAGAAGAAACTACAGTTCAAAAGTATTGGAAAGCACGACTGCTAATGGCTTCATTGCCAGATGCAAGGCACTAGACAACAACAACAATTTTCAACTAGTGAGTAAATTGATGGTTCATTTAGCAACATTCACAACAATGTGGAAAAGTTAAATAGTGTACTGAACAGCAGCATCATAAAATGCAGACACACCATCTGAAACTCTTTACTGATTGACTGTCAAAATTATTTAACAGCTGTGCAGTGGCTAGAGCGCTGAATTCATAATCTATGGACCTGGGTTCGATGCCCAGCATGCCTCTGATTTATGACTTGTTTTGGACAAGTCCATGGTCCGGGTAACAAAGGGTTTTTTTTCCAGGAGCTCCGGTTCCGCAGTGACATCCCAACATATCTGGATGATGCAAATCTGGCATTCAGGTATAGCTCCCTGTGAAGCTGACTTGAATAATTTTCAAGGAAAAATTGTTCCGGGGCCTGGTATCGAACCCAGGACCTTTGCTAAGCGCATCAATGTTCTACTGACTGAGCTACCCAAGAACTGTACCATACATCGGCTCAATTATTATTCCCTTTATATCCACATACCTCAAGTGGGCTGACAACACGTAAAGCCCAACATTGAGTGTACACAAACTCTGTGTGACTTGAATTGTGGTTTTCTGTTAACGAATAGTGACCTATATTATGCAAATCTGGCATCGATTAGAACATGTGCTATATAATTACAAAGTATGTTAGTATTGCGTCACTTTCGTCGGCTACAGATGGCTAGCTTTCAGTTTAGTGCAAATCTACAGGCCTTTAAGGTCTCTTGTGCCAATCACATTTTTTTCCAAGGGTCAAAGTTTAAATCTTTATGTTGGTGCAGAGAAGACAGACAGGTCTTTAAATCCTACTGTGTCAATCGCATTATTTTCCAGAAGTTAAAGTTTAATTCTGCAGTGATTGGGAAAAGTGACACAAGTCAGTTTCCACAAACCTTTTTTGATAATTTATTGACAACTTACGGAACATTTGCTCGCTTGGAAAAAAATACACAAGTATTTCTCCCATTACAATAATTCATACAGAAAAAAATCAAATCGACATAAACCAGTGTAAGTTGTCAATAAATTATCAAGAAAGGTTTGTGAAAACTGACTTATGTCACTTTTCCAAGCACTGCAGAATTATTACTACATGATGCCGGCAATTTCCTTTCATCTCAACTTTCGCCCATGATATCGATCCGATAATAGCAAACTCTGTCGCAAATTAACAGATTTACAAGAATCAAATCATTCCACATAATCTTCTGGGGATCAGCCTTACCTGGTTTAATTATTTACCATAATAAAAATACCTACTTTACATACACTGACATCACAAAGTATTTTTTTTAATTATTTATTAGGCACTGTCTAATCTTAATCTCCAATCACCATATTATATTAGCAAAATCATGTGGGGGGGGGGAACTTTTATTTCTTCAATCCTGTCCAAGTTCTCCCCAGAATACGCGCACCAATGGTTAAGGAACTATACACCAATGCTGCCTAGCTTCTGCACTACCACTGTGAGTCTCAAGTCATTACACAGTGCTGCCACTTTCCTCGAAACTAAATGTCAACTTTTCGATTTGCACCAAGAATTCTTGATGAGTGCCGCAAATTCATGAATAGAAGCAACAGCAGTAGCAGTAAGGACTTGCTATTTGTCAACTGACAGAAACACCGGGATTGTTCACTGGGACTTACTGTATATTTAGCACCAATAATTCTAAGGGCACAACAGTAGAACCCAAGTCTGCACTGTAGCAATATGGAGAGGCACTTGAAAACTTCCTTCTAAGAATTACCGTATTTACTCGCTTATTAGATCCTCTCTCATATAATATCCCCTCCTCTACTTTAAGAGCAAAATGTAAATGTGTGTGTGTATATATACAGAGCGTTCGCCTACGGGTGGGGACAGGAAAGCGGCATGTACTGATACGCCACTTTGTGCGCGCAGTTGTTGAGACACGCTCGACAATCAAGGTCGACAAGTTATCAGTTGTGAGCCAGATGTTGCAGTATTTAACACGTACAGTGCAGTTTCTTGACACAGTTGCTTAAATATTCAGCGTTGTGTAAAATTTGTTATCAATGCAAAATGCAAAATTCACGCTTGAACAGAGAGTTTTTATGTATGATGCATATGTGAAAACAGAGTCATGTAGAGAGGTGCGTAGGCAATTTGAAGTGAAATATTCGGGTGCTCCAATTCAGGGTAGAGAAACTGTTAGACGTCTTGTTAACAAATTAAGAACAACAGGGTCGATAAACGCTACAATTCCTAAGCGAAAACAAAGAGTATTGACGGAAGAAAAAATTGATGAAATCAGTGCATCATTTACACGCTCTCCTAATAAATCTCTAAGACTTGTTTCACAGGAAGTTAGTGTTTCAAAAACATCAGTCTTTACTGCTGCTAAACTTTTAAAATTAAAACCCTACAGAGTATAGTATAGAAAGCAGAAGCTTACGCATAGACGATTCCCGCAAGTGACACCGCAGCAGGCCACTTTCCTAGCCCCACCCGTAGTCGAACTCTCTCTCTCTCTCTCTCTCTCTCTCTATATATATATATATATATATATATTCATCCATCCATCCATCCTTGAGTTGGCCTGGTTGGCGGAGTTGGTATAGCGCTGGCCTACTATGCCCGAGGTTGCGGGTTCGATCTCGGGCCAGATCGATGGCATTTAAGTATGCTTAAATGCGACAGGCTCATGTCAGTAGATTTACTGGCATGTAAAAGAACTCCTGCAGGACAAAATTCTGGCACACCGACGACGCTGATATAACCTCAGCAGTTGCAAGCGTCGTTAAATAAAACATAACATTTTAACATCCATCCTTAATGGCGCTACAGCCCCTGCTAGGTCTTGGCCTCTCTTAAAAGTCGCCTCCATTCTTCCCTTTCTCCTGCACGTCTTCTCCATCCTCATATACCCAACTTTCTTGTGTCCTTATGGATAGCATCTTCCCACCTTGCTTTTGATCTCCCCACATGTGTCGTATTACAAAAATTTTCCATTCAAAACCTTCTTTGGTATTCTATTATTCCCCATTCGGATTACATGTCCAGCCCAGCATAATCTTCTAATTTTAACGTCTTCACATATCGTGGGTGCTCGTGTAAAGGGGGTTAAGTTGTTTTGGCTACACTGGAATAAGTACAGATTTGAACTATCCACAATTACTTTTCTCTTGTGTTAAAGGGGTTAAGTTATTCTTCCACCTATGATGCAGTTACAGTGCTCCATATTTTGTGACAAAGGGGTTTTGTTCAGTACCAAAGGAGAGAAGTTTACATATCTTACAATTTGACTTAACCCTCTTTACACGAGCACCCGCGATATATATCCACATAGACCCCTACGATGTATGTACAATACAAGGCTCTAAGTTCTGAATTTCTGCCTAAGAATTTTGCATACAGTATACTTATCAATAAGTAATGCTTATGGAAAGATTGCAAGGTAAAACCACTTCTAAAACCATCCTCTGTCCCGTTAATTCTCCAATTCTCAGTGCTGACAAAGAGAAATAACATATCTCTTTTCTATTTACCCTCAAAATACCTACCATACTCTCTGTTGCATTAGTTCTTCCATTGTCACAGCACAGATAGATAAATTCCCTTTCTTCTTCTACTGATGGTATTGGTTTCCACATGCCATACTTCCGAAATCAGTAATTCAAAGAAAGAGATCAGGGTCGGGGGTGGACGAAAAAAATGAGCAACAAACAAGTGAGTTATTATGTGTCTTTTATGCTCGACCATGCCGAAATGTAGTAATTATACACCTGGTAGCAATCCTTTAATGCATGTCATTAAAGTACACCTATTCATTAAAGTTCAGGTTTTCGATTATTCTCGGATATGCAATCGAAAGACGAGGGAAACATCACGGAGGCTGGAAATCCAATACTGTCGCAGAAGGTTATGTTCTGTTA
This sequence comes from Periplaneta americana, assembly GCA_025594305.2. Lineage (NCBI taxonomy): Eukaryota > Metazoa > Arthropoda > Insecta > Blattodea > Blattidae > Periplaneta > Periplaneta americana. Next base: position 17,569,236 of record JAJSOF020000003.1, on the reverse strand, counting down.
TTATAATAATTAGGCCTAGCGTAAATTGTAAATAATATTCAAATAAATTCAATTTCTCATCTCGTTTTTCAATTCTAAATCAATTTCCAGGTTATATCAAAATTAGTTCATGTTATTCTCTAGATTATATCAATTTTATATCAAGGTCAGTGACATTATCAGTGGAAAAAATCAATACTTTCGCGTCTGCGCACATCTCACAATATACGAGCTCTGCACAAGGTCACTTCCGATCTTCAGTCAGATACAAATAAAATGAATAATTCTGAATAATTTCAAGTTAGAAATATGGTCGAGCATAAAAAGTCGTATGAAACTTGCCTATAATGGTAATTAAGACGCTCATATGAAAATTAAGAAACTCGCGTCTTAAGTTACTATCATTATAGGCTCGTTCCATAATGTACTATTAAATTAAATGTAATTGACTTCGAAGAGAAAACGACATTTTTCAACTAATTTAGGCCTACTTTTATCTCATTTTGAAAGTTGACCTCCCAAAGTTTTTTTGCGTTAAAATAGAGGAAAGAACGAGGTCTAATAAGCGAATAAATACAGATGTAAAACATAATCATATAAGAATATCATGCAAAATAAGTATTTCAAGTCTTTTAATTAATGTGCATTGATACATGTGTTCGAAGTTGAAAAAGTTGAGCAAAGTTCTTCCCACATATATTACATCTGTACTGCTTCTTGCCCGTGTGAGTAAATGAGTGTACCTGAAGATTCTGCAGTAGTGCAAAAGTCTCACCACATAAGTTGCATTTGAAATTCCTGTTCTGTGTATGCTTTGCTCTGTGTACTCGCAGATATCTAAGTCGTGCAACATGCACGCCGCAAATGTCGCATTTGAAAGGCTTCTTCCTCTTGTGCGTCAACTCGTGTCCCCGAAGGTGAGAGCGATGTTCAAATCTCCTATCACAAACGTCACATTTGAAAGACTTCTTGCCAGTATGTCTCAATGTGTGTTTACGGAGATAATCAATTTGTGCAAAACTCTTGTCACATATATTGCATTTATAATTCTTCTCCCCTGTGTGCGTCAATGCATGTTCTCGAAGACGATATTGGTAACGAAAATCCTCACCACACAATTTGCATTTAAAATACTTCACTCCTAAATCAGTGTCACTACCTTGTTTAAGGTCCTGGGCTACAGGATTACCATTATCACAAAATTCGAACTTCTGGTCTGAAATCTTATCTGAAGAACCACAAGAATCTGTAAGCTGCTGATTCACAATCATCTGTGCGTGCTGTGCTCTACTACAGAAATCTATGGACATCTTGAACGTGTCACTTTTTTGGCTTTTTCCATCACCATGACAATACAACTCCAGAGACCTACAAAATCAAAGATTTTACATCACAAGGCTGAATGCCAGACATTCAACATGATCTATGAACCAACAATCCTGTTCTATAAAGATAAATGTAGCCTGTCCCACATTGATGTAATAGGTCTGATGGTGGGAGCACGAGGTACCATACCCTCCTTCTTTGCCAACAAATGTAAAAACCTGGGCCTAACACACAGCATTGTGAAGGAAATAGCCATTAGTGCCCTTAAAGGATCGGTTCAGATATTGAGAAATCATTTGTATGGGAGTGATAATGGAAATATCAAGTTATCTTAACCGATGGCTGTTGATTGGTTTAGATATCAATGCCAATAAATCCGTACTATTATTTTTCTCGCCGTATATGGCATTCAAATCATTCTAATCTATCTGATGATATTTTTTTCCCCACCCTTTCTTAACTGTAAATGAGCAAAAACGCTACTTAGGTGTAAATTTTTCTGACATTTTGTATATTCGATTCCCTAACCATTTCAAATGTATATCATTTTACCTTTTAGGTGTATTTCCAAATTATATGTAATAGCTTTGTCAAATTTGGCAACCTTTTCATAAGGGAAGCTAAATTTACATATAATGCTACATTTTTTAACTGTCTCTATAAAAACCTTCTAACAGTCAGAAAGTAAACCCCTCTCTTATTTATTCGCCCGTTTCCATACTTTCTCTCACTGTCATAATATTAATACTCAATCACAACGCGATAACACGCTAGAAATTCCACTTCACACATCATCTTTGTATTCCTCATCCTTCACTGTTGCTACCTCTCGTCACTGGAACTCACTGCCACCTGAAGTCAAGGGTTGCCGAATCTTGAAATCTTTCAAATCCAAGTTAGAAAATTATCTCATGACAAGTTGCCAAACTAACTTACTGTTACCGTATGACAAGTATTGTATTGCATGTTTCCATGTATTCACTACATTTATATATATATATATATATATATATATATATATATATATATATATATATATATATATATATATATTCTAGTGATATTTATTTCATTTTATCTGTTTTTGTTTCATCACATTTCCCGATAATGGTATGTCTATCATGTGGTAACTTGAGCTACTTATAATCATAATTTTCTCTGCTGTGTGTACCTAATAAATATTATATTCATTGTATGCTTTATCATGATCATGATCATCATTATCATTATTATTATTATTACTATTACTATTACTATTACTATTATTATTATTATTATTATATTGAATAAGCAGTCGTGGACAGCTGATAAGGGGTGATCCTCCAGCTTGGGGGTTGGGCGAAGGGCTAACAACTCATCACCGTAAAAAACAGCTTGTTACGAATCCCTACAATGCATATAGTGTTAGTTGGGAGGCCGGAGGGAAAAAGACCTTTAGGGAGGCCGAGATATACATGGGAGGATAATATTAAAATGGATTTGAGGGAGGTGGGGTATGATAGAGACTGGATTAATCTTGCACAGGATAGGGACCGCTGGCGGGCTTATGTGAGGGCGGCAATGAACCTTCGGGTTCCTTAAAAGCCATTTGTAAGTAAGTAAGTTATTATTATTATTATTATTATTATTATTATTATTATTATTATTTTATAGTGATATTTTCACGAGAATGACAAGTTCATCAGCTGCACACGATCACGGTTGTGATTTATGCACGATTGTGGAACCACCACTTTTATCACAACAATGTATGAAACCTAGTAACAACAAAAGTCATACTTATTACATACCTAAACCTTAATATTACGAACACTGTGCCTCCAACAGAAAACAAACTGGACAACAAATTGAAGCAGAAAAGGCAAAATATGTAAATAAAAGCTCTCACATCATTATACTCACTTCTCAGTCAAGTCACCATTCTCCACCGTCATACCTGGCATCACCTCCTCTTTCACAGCATCCTCATTCCAGAATTCTTCCTGGGGGAAAGAAAAAAAAACATTATTGAAATAAGCTACACATCAAGTGATCAAGAAAATTTCTTTCGTTTTCTGAACAAAATTATATAAAGACAAAGCTGGTAACTCAAGTGGGTAGAAGTGAAATTTGACAAAGATAGTATTTTGGTGGTGAGTTTTCACGAAATACTCTTTCTTCTACTTGCATTATCACTGTTTTATTATTATTTATTAATCATCGTCACCATCACCTGGTGCTATGTACTTCGTCTCCCACAGTGCAAGGGCAACGCCTATGGTAACAAAAAGAGCTACAGCTTCAGCACATTTCTCATAGATGGGGGTGTTGAGTAAATGAAAGAATGTACCCGCCAATAGATGAAAGAAGGAAATATTAAGGGAAAAAAAGAACATTCTTGATCGTTTGAAATTGTTTAAACACCCAAGATAAGGTACCGTAGTTTCCCCTAACTATGGTCCACATTTGTCACATTTTTCTTTGTATATTCAATACTATTCATCCAGATTAAGTGAAATTTTGGCTTCGGACTCTTGTAAGTGTATATTAAATAAAAATTGACATATGTATTTGAAATTATTTAATTACAAGTGTTGAAAAAATAATAAGCATTGGTACATAGTTGCATTCTGAGTTGCCCAACTATGGTCCACTCATATATTCATGCTTGAAAACATGAATGGGCTATAACTGGATCTGTAATTATTCGTAAATCAATAAATTGAGTTTCTAATTTAAGGGTAGAAACATAATCTAGCACAGAAATATTAAAAATAAATGAAAAGTACATGGATTCTTTTTATTAGTACACATTACATAAACACACAATAAACAAGTGAAATCTGAAAGTCATTTTCCTGCAATAATGAACAACTACACTCACCGGCAAAAATACCGGGCCACCTAAAGTTTCTCATTTTTTTTTACGAGGTGAGAATCAAAAAACCCATTATGAAATGAAGAAAACATTGCTTCCCAGAAAAAAAATCTTTTTTATTATCACTTGCGCTATTATTTTCAACGCCAAACAATGGATATAATTAAAAGCTGTAAAAACTTACGAACTGTTTCAATTTTCTTCCAAATGTTCAACTGATTTTGTGGCCACCCAGATGTTACTAAAAGCGGATATTTCCTCCCCTCAGTAATTGCCGCTTCTTACTATACATGAAACAACAGCTCCTTTGTTCTTCACTTCCAAAACTTTCCATGGCCACAATTCTTCCTCATAAGTAACTACCATATAACTATGTGCCTTAGCATTATTTTAACAGATTTCGTCTTCTTTTCCACATCTGACTCACTGTCTGTAAATATGGAGAGTACACCGGAAACATCATAATCTGTATCCAATTCGATTTCATCGCTCTCATAGTCACTTACAGGGACGGTTGTGATCATTCTACCCTGAAGTTTTCGTTTTACCGGACCATTATCCGTGCTAGTACCATTGATGCTGGAACAGCCTGTTTCTTTATTTACTGGACTATAATGTTAAATGGTGTTTTAGAATATACTGAGATACCGTATTTGCAGAAGTAAATAATCAAATTGTTCACATTTCATTCAAACAAATATTTCAAAATGAAATACAACTATGGTCCACGAAAAATCGTGGTACATAGTTGAGGACTGACTTGTAGCCTTGAGGTTAAACATTTTTCACGCAGAGTCCTTAACCTCTGCCAGTCTAATTATTACGTGAAAGTAAACACTATATAGCCAGGTTTAATTGTACAAAAAATCATATATTTCTAACGTACCAATTCTACAGAGGAGAGCTTAATAAAACAGAAAATCGCAAACTGAATGATTTCGTGTCTTTACACATTCAATAGAACGATGCACACTGGCCTTGTTAAGCATCCATATCATTGCCACGTGTAATGGTAGATAGAAGCATCTATGGGGAACATAATTCCATCACAGTGGCGCCTTAAATGGCAAACACCGAACTCTTGAGGGACTAAGTAGTACATAATGCGTTTTGGACCATAGTTGGGTGCCTGGACTATAGTTATGGGAAATTACGGTACTGAAAATTAGTGTCTAAAACAGGGGCATGTGCATTTGAGATTCTACAATCATTAAGTCAAATAAGATCAGAAATTCTTTTATATTGGAAAACACATACATTCAATATTACACTAGTCCACTGCTGTGGTGTAACAGTTAGCATGTCAGACCATGAAACATGTGCACTAGGATTCAAATCCTGGTTGGAACAAGTTTCCTGGTTGAGATTTTTTCGGGATTTTCCCTGAACCCATTAAGGGAAAATGCTGGGTAACATTCGACGCTAGAATACTAGATTTATTTTGCTGGGATTATCATTTTCATTCAACTAAGCGCTAGATAAACATCGCAGTTGATAAAGCGTCATAAAATAAACCAATAAAAATATATTGCACTATCTCACAAGATCTGAATCAATAATCAAACTAAATAAAAAGGATTTATATCTCAATTTCTGCCAGCGAAAATAAAACATTCTATTCTATTTCATAGTACGAACCAATAAGTGTAAATAGGCTATTAACGAAAGTGTAACAAATGTAGTGAAAATATAAGGGGTGTTCATGCTAATTCATCTATCTCTTCAATTTGTTCTGAGCTTCAAAGTAATGTTGAACAATACCAATATAAAGAAATAATTTGTATATTGGTACTTTTTATTTTGTCCAGAGTAATTTAAGTAAAGAAACTGACACAAAAGTTATGCATTGCCTTACTTAAATGCTAACTACATGGAAATTCAGGCTTCTTGTGCGAGGGAAACAATCTAATCTATTAAAGTACCAGCACAAGCATTCAATACAACTCACCTCAACTTCACACTTCACCACATAAAATGCACCAGAACTTTCATTTTCTCTGCATGTGATGTCTGATGCGTCATCATAGCTCTCGTTGTATGGTTCCACTTTGATCTCTTTCACATTAACTCCAAAGAAATGGTCTTCCTGTGTAAAAAAAATACGGCAGACAAATAAATTATCTTCATCACAAAAAAACTGTTCATCATGGAATCATACCTAGATCTACTCAACATATTATTAATTACCTCTGATAATGGCTTTCCTTCTTGTCCAAGTATCACTTCATCCTTTAATTCCAATGGATCATACCCAGGTTCTACTTTAATTACGTCCATGATAACTGAAAGAAAGATATATATATATATATATATATATATATATATATATATATATATATATATATATAGTGAACCATAAGTAATGCCATTAATTTCATAGGTTATTCTTAGAGATATTTCATACAAAAAAGTTTAATACAATTTTGCTCGTTTTTGCTTCCTTCTTGAGATGAAAATTGTTTTATACGAAACATTTCAGAGCGTGTTTTGGAAAAGCCTTTCATTTAATTCCCAATACACTCAGTCAATTTAAGGGAACTCAAATGTGACTTTTCTACATTTTCAACATAATACACACTTTTTATTTTTTCTCTCTGGAAATATCAAAGATAATTATCTACATGAAATTTTTATGTAAATTTATCATATCATAATGAATAAATATTGAAAAGTACATTGAAATTGGTTACATAGTTTGACCGCACTCAAAATCTTAATTCTGGTCAAAAATGTAAACAAAAATTAAAACAACGTTACATTAGAGTACCAATATTTCTGAAAAAACCCAGAAACTTAGCCTGATATTTACTGGTTTGAATATGCTGTGGCACCAGGAACTTTTGTGTAGAGGATACTGCACACTGACCAAATTTCAAAATAATAGCCTATTTTACTGTCATTTGATAAACCATCTTTAAATCCTGAAATGTAACTTCTTAATTTTAAAGTGGTTTTGGCATATTTGCTGTCTTTATAGAATGATTAACAGAACTGAACCAATGTGTATTCTGACTGGCATGGAGTTGTGCAGCTACACATACAAACTTCAAAATTAAAATAATACAGTTTCTTAACTTGCTTTCCCATTGTTGAGAGGACTGTTAATTTTCAAATAACTCTGATTTTAAAAGAATTACTGAAAATATTTAAAACTCCATTCTTGAGATGTATTTTTTAAAAGTTAATGGAGTTTTATTTTATTGTTAAGCGTAATATAATATGGACTTTTTATATGAAATATGGAAAATAACTTAGATACATGGAAATTACCGTAATTAAAATATGTACTAAACTCTGAAATATGAAGAAATGTGGAAAATAAAAGTAGCATTTCTTTAACTCTACACATTGTGAAACATAAAGATAATGCAAAATATAATTGATACTAGCTTTATTAGTAAATATGTATTTACATAGAAACCATTTCTCTGGTAATTACAGTACAGTTGTAGTCACTTTGATTGCTGTGCTCAGCTTGAAGAGTATCAGTTAAAATGTAAGCAGACTAACATAGCGTATTGTCGTTTAGGTATTTTTGTACCTAATTCTTCAGAAAAGCTACACCCAGGAAGGCACAATTTTCATTTACTTTACTGGTGTGTGTGAAATGTATATTATAGCGATTAACACGTGGTTTTGGTTTGCAGCCACAAATACTTTCAACATAAAAATCGAATCTTAAGTTACGAGTACATACAGATCTTAAAATTAAATATTAATAGATTGAAATTATACAAAATATGTTAGTTAAGTTAGGTTTCGGTTCTCCAGTAAAGAGTTAGCCTGTCTCATAGCTACACTGTGTTCCATGATGTCAGACAGGCAAAGTAAACATTGCCTGTAGAGAATGTAGGGAGAATGATGATTGCTACTGCTACGTACTGTACACTCAACCAATGGCAGAGGTCACATCCAGACTTATCTTGAAGTTGGGCGGAGGTAGACACCGATTATTTAGTCCTGACAGCTCAGCGAGGGAAGAGGGAAGTAATAGGAGTAGTGGGAAGAATTCCGGAGTAGAGATAAGGGCGAGCGATCGGTAAAGGAATGCAGTACAGTTTAACTGTACTGGAAACACAATGCTACACCACATGCGTGACATCTGATCGCTTTGATTGCAGGCGACAGACTAGACTGAACATCCCTTGGCGGTAACTTAATGGACTCGCCTGACCCAGGCGTATATGGCTGGTGACTGTCAGGACTAAATAATCGTAGTGTACAACACTTCAAACCGTCCAACTAAGTGTGAGATGCGACCTCTGCCATTCGTTTAGTAGTAATTATCTTTCTCCCTTCCTCGACAGCAATGTTTACTTTGCCTGTCAGATATTATGGAACGCAGTATAGGCCTAATATAGATAGAGCTCCAGTCTTTTAGTAACCCTTTCATCAGATCCTCCTTTAGAGTCTTTAAATAGAATATATGCTTATATAGACGCCAACACGGGTTTACAAGCCATAACATTGGCTGGAAGTTCCATGCTTGACTGGTAGGTCTGTTTAAAATTCTTTCAATAATTTATTATCATAATACACTGCTCTTAAACTGAACCGAGCATATTGGGAATTAAATCAATGGCTTTCCCAAAATACATGAAATGTTTCATATAAAACAATTTTTATCTCGAAACGAAAGAAAAAACAAGCAAAACTGTATGAAACTAGGGTTACCATGAGAAGAAATTCTATAGGAGGACATGGAATTTGAAATAAGAGGACATATCTGAAAAAATTAGGACTTTTTAAAAATTGGTATGAACAAAATTAAAGATAAAAATAATGGCTCACTTTAGTCACTTTTCTCACTAGTTGCTGGATCAATATTACGTCTGTACTTATCGGTGGAACAGAACAGCCTGAAGAGACAAACTTTTATTTTGTAGCAAAGAACTATGGAACTGTTCACAGAACATGTCCTTGGAATATATTTCACCATGACGATACCTCTGACTGTCTCCGTTAGCATGCGATTTCCTTCTTTTGTACACTGAGCAGATATTAAGGAAAATACTCTCTCAACACTTCCATTGTAACTTGGAATAGAGAAATAGAATTGACATACTTTTAAAAGTTCTGAGAAAGTTTCAGTGCTCGCAGAACTATTGGAATTGAAGAATTTGCAACATTATTTATCAAAACTTAAATCTTTGTCAAAATTAACTTGATTGACATAGCTTTGTACATTGCAGAATTGATAAAATAGCTTAGAATCATGAATAGTGACATTTTTAGAGTGTAAGAATTCAATGCATGTCAATAGGTCATCATATTTTATGTTTTTTATGTGCTCCAGCTGAAAGCAGTTAAATTCTTTCATAGGTTTTCACCATTTGTTTAGATATTCTATGCATAATATCGCACATTATTCACTATTCATATTAATTGTAGTTGAAATGCAAACTGCTGGACATTTCAATTTTTTTAATGACTGCCAGACAGGGTAAAATGATTAAAAAAAAGAGGACATGTTCTTCTTCTGCTGGACGGATGGTAACTCTATATGAAACATTTTTGCTTGAAATATCTCAAATAAACCCCTGAAATTAATGACATTACTTTGGTTCGCTCTGTATATATAATTTGGCAAGAAATTCCACTAGTTCTAGGCTACTTTATTCAGGAATTCGGATTTATCTAGATTACGAGCGTAATTCAATATCGTCGACCTATGTACAACTCATTTCGGTCCAGGACACAGTGGAACGTACGACAATGAAGTCAAGATTATTTTGCACTGTTCTTATGATGCATTTTAGTCACTTCAGGACGATAAACTTAAAAAAGGTCATATTACAAACCATTTTCTTTTAGGTTCGTAATGTTTGCAACTCAGCAGGTAGAACAGGATACGACTTTTTTTTTTTTTTTTGCATCAAATAAATTCCTGCAATATTTTCAAAATGGGAGCCTTAAAATAAAAAAATAAAAAAATCATTCCTACGCAATAAAAATAAGTACGTACCAGTATCTATATACGCTATAATTTTTAAGTATGCCTTTTGTAATTATTACTTAAAAATGTAACTTAGTTTTGTTGAAAATATTACTCTAAGCTGGTAAAATTAACGAACTAACATTTATCAGAAACTTCACAGCCCTTACAGAACTGCTGTTTATACCTTTATACTCACACAAAAAATATCAAACTAAGGTTAGAATCAAAGACGTTTTATAGTTTATTAGAACATCTCTTATAGCTCGAAAGATTTTTTTCCCCAAGTTATTTTAGTCAGAGTGTATGTAGGCCTATGGATCTTTGTGCAGTGATCCAGTCATCCCACTCCGAAGACCAGATCTTACTAATGCAAAAGGGATGCCTACTTTATGAAATAATCCTTGTATTTGCGAAGTAAGGAATCCTCTCAAGGAAATAACGTTTTTACATAAATTTTACATATATAACTAAAATAGACATAAACTCGTAATATTACATGGCATAGACGGAGACAACGATTTCCTTGGGGGTGGGAGGGGTACAATAGAACGATAAAATAAGCTAATTTATAGATAGTTAGCTACGTATTCTTATCACGAACATATAAAATGCGCCTTCACACATAAAAAAACAAATACGAATACATATTTTTTTTTTTTTTTTTTTTACAGAACAGGGTCTCAAAGACTTGCACTGCAGTCTGAAGTTTATTGTGCTTACCACTCCTGTTCTGTGAAAGATTTCTGTCGCCGAACAGTAGAGTTCTTGTACAAATATAGCACGCTGTATCATGAACTTAACCCGGACCATGGTAATGATGATAATGGCATTTGAATAAATGACAGCAAAATGAGATTGAGGTCAAATGCCGAAAGTTACCCAGCAATTCTGCTTCAATTGGGGGGAAAACCTCGGGAAAAACCGAATCAGGGAACTTGTCCCAACAGAAATTTGAACCCGGGACCACTCGTTTCACAGTCAAACATGGTAACTATTTTTTCGCAGCAGTGGACAAAAAAAAATATATATATATATATATATATATATATATATATATATATATATATATACAATGAAAAAATAAACTTTAATTATGTCTCTGAAACCTATAGGTAAATTGCTTAGCCAAGTACAGCAAAATATCAATTATATCAAATAAATACTGTCGATTTTTGTTACCAAGATCCTAAGATCCTTGTGTGAACTAGAGAGCTGTGCCAACACTGATTCTGTAGGATACTTCATATTTGTCCACTTCGTCATTTGTTATCACTAGCACTTACACTATTATCTGCAATATTAGCAGGTTTTTCGTTATTAGGTCTATTGATAGGTTTACTTCCACACTTTGTTCCGTACTTTTAAAAAAGAAATGCGTATCTTGGTGAACTCACTGTCACATGAAGTATGTTTAGCAGTACAAATCCTATTCCTAGCAATATACTACTGTCCAAATATCGAAATAGTATTCTCAAGAGTAGCACATATTTGTCAAAACATAAATTATGTTTCACTGTTACGAACACTACATGCAAATTGTGATCAATATTTTTTTATTTGTATTCAACTGAATGAACTCTCTCTAGAAAATGTTTCCAGGTTGTCCCAATTCTTCTTTATCCAAACTATAAAAAGATAAGTCACATAATGAATGTTTGTAGGCCCTACTTAGAAACATGTTCACATAAACGTTGATTTTTCATATTAATTCGTAGAATTTTGAGAGAGAGAGGGGGGAGGGGGAGAGGGAAGAGGATGGAGAGAGGGAGGAAGAGAGGGGAGGGAGGGAGGGAGAAAGGGAAAGAGAGAGGGAGAGAGAGCAGCCTATATCACTCTGACTTGGGGGACCCTTATGCATCCTATATCTCCGCCTATGTTTCGTGGGTACTGAATGGTTTGAATTTTAAACTGATCAGAGTTGCCTCCATAGCTTTACTGATAAATTCAGACCTCATTAAACATAGCACTTACTATAGAGTGTACCGTATGTTAAGTTTTCTCATGTGATTTTCCTGTCTTGGGAATGAAATCAAAAATTGCACGAGCGTTTATCTTACAAAAAGAATATTAAAAATAATTCAGTCCTACCCCAGACACTTAGCAAACAAATATTCAAGAAATTAAATAATCTATCTGTGTCATATAATAAACATATATTATTTTTTTTTTTTACATCAGGATACTCATTACCAGAACTTAAAGAATTTCTCATATTACAGATACAATACCTGAGCAACATATGATATTCATTTATATTCTCACAGGCTTATCAGGAACTTGTGTGTACAACAAACTACCATTCCATCTCAATCTTAGATAATTAAAAAATAAACTTATATCAATTCTCTTGGACAGTATGCCATAGGCCTATTCAGCACAGCACACACAATTATTGGAAATTTTGTAAACAACAAATAAAATAGACATTGAAGTAATCTGTATTTTCTGATAAAATAAGACAAAACATTCTTGATTAAAGGAAAATAGTTTCACAATTTATTGCATTACAGAATTTCATGAAATAATAAAATATTCTTCGCCTGACATAATTAGGAACATAAAATCCAGACGTTTGAGATGGGCAGGACATGTAGCACGTATGGGCGAATCCAGAAATGCATATAGATTGTTAGTTGGGAGGCCGGAGGGAAAAAGACCTTTGGGGAGGCCGAGACGTAGGTGGGAAGATAATATTAAAATGGATTTGAGGGAGGTAAGATATGATGGTAGAGACTGGATTAATCTTGCTCAGGATAGGGACCGATGGCGGGCTTATGTGAGGGCGGCAATGAACCTCCGGGTTCCTTAAAAGCCAGTAAGTAAGTAAGTAAGTAAATAAGTAAGTAAGTAGGTAAGTAAGTAAGTAGTTAAGTAAGCAATAAAATAAATATTATACATTTAATTTTCCTGCAAAGTGTATCTGACTCAACAAAATAGTAACATTTCTTAACTTGTGACTAGTTAAAAAAAAAAGGAAAGTAGAAGAGAGGAGGGGCATGGAAGGAAAGGGAAGGGAAAGGGAAGGGAAAGGGAAAGGGAAGGGAAGGAAAGGGAAGGGAAGGGCAGGGAAGGGAAATAAGAAGAAAAGGAAAAGAAAGAAAATAAGAAGGGAAGGGAAGGGAAGGGAAGGTGTGAAATAAATGAATGAGGTGTATAAACAATTGAATGTTCTTTCAGATTTAGATTTAAGCATAAAAATACAGGGATGCCATTTGAAATTTCAAAGTGTGGGAGGCTGGGGGTATGGGATGAAATCTAAAATGCAATTAAGCCTGGTTTCAGACTTCCCCCTCAATATCTAAATTGACGAAGTTTTTTTGTTTAAATTTAATTCAATTTAAATAATTAGTTATTTAGACTAGAAGTTTTGAAATGAAAGCCTTGTATAGCAATACATGTAAAACTTCTGGAAGTGAAACTTGGTCACATTCATCAAAGATAAAACAAAAATACAAGAAAGGGAACTGAGATACGTACTTAAGATCCATTGAACTCTGTACCAGATTAGACCATATACTGTAGAAATCAGGATATAAGAGATGAATTAGAAGTTAGTTCTTTAGCAAATACTTTTCATCCAGGCATATAACTGAAATACTTCTTGCCATCTACAAATAACTTCAAGAAATATCTTGCAGAATGAATTAAGGTACCGGTATCAAACTAGAGTTCTAACGCAGTGACCAACAGAAATTGGAGCAAAACCAACCAGGGACTTAGGCATGTGTTCACAAGATTATAGTGCATGGTTACCACCAGATTCATGTAAAAAAAGAGTTTCCACGAACCAAATAAACCTGCATGTGATCACTAAGTGCCATGTGATCATACATGTGACAGATACATCAACATATTAAAACAATATTAAATTGACAATGAAATATACCAAAGACTAACCAATTGAGAATAAGATTCTGTATATTTGGGCACTTTTATCATTATTATTATTATTATTATTATTATTATTATTATTATTATTATTATTATTATTACACAGTTGTCATCAGAAGTGTTATCTAGAGGGCTACATTTTCCTGCATGCTTTTGCTTATGTATCTGGCTGCACTGTAGCACTCTACAAACTTATTGCATGTCTTTTTTTTTTTTTTACTCCCAAATCCATGGAAAAGCTGTTGCAAAAACCTGTAAGTAAAAGAAGTAAAAGAATCACCGATTACAAGAAGAACATTAATAACACAATTACACCATGAACCACAAACAACATCCAAGACGAATCATATATGAATACTGGACATAAAAAAGGCTGTAAGTGCCAAAGAGACAAACCATAGAAAACAGAGCTTTCTTGTGCAACTAATATTCAACTAATATTGTAACATCACACATTTTGTACATCTTTGGCAGAAGTTAGGCACTAAATAAAATTACTATAAAACTTATAATTTTTCTCAGTGGATTGAGCAAGGGACACAAACCTTATAAAACAAAAAACTAATTTTCAACAATATTGGCACTTACAGCCTTTTTATGTCCAGTGATCATATAATGCTACATATCCACGGTGTTCAGATAAAAGGGCTTATCCCTCAAAAGAAAATTTTCAGAAACAGCTATAATTAAATTTTAGCCCATTATTATTAGTTACATTTTATGAATGTATACATAATTGTCAAAAAACATATCTACGAGTTTTGTAATTAAATTTTAACTAATTGAGGACCGTTTTTGCAAAACTTGCTAACTGCAAAATTTGCAAAATTTAGATTTTAATGGATTCGTTAATATAAGGCAGGCCTCTACATGATGTTCAAAGCGTCTTAGTAAAATTGGGTTATTTCTCTTCATTGTAGTGTGTCAAAGTGTAATCGTTTTTTCAAAACTTGCTTTCTGCTATAAGTGAGAGATACAGCAAAACTTACTTACTATAGTGTTTTGTCTCTCCTGTAAAATTTAGTTTTTTCAGTTAGCAAGTTTGGCAAAAACAGTCCTCAATTACACTAATTACAGCAAAAAAAGGGTCACATTTCAAAATGAGGGTTAAGCCCTTTTACCTAATCACCATCGATATTAAATGTTCTCTAAACAGGACCTCTACCATTAAGGAACCCACACGTACTGTGTGCTGGAATACTAAAAAAATACTCCTTCTGAATAAAATCATCATGAAAGCCTAAAATCTGTAGTCATAATGTCACCAAATTACATAATTGACCTTTAGTCTCAATACGCCATTACCGATATGAAAAAAGTAACAATTCAGAACAGAGCAGTATTGTAAGATCAGCGCAACTCACCTCAAATTTATTCTTCACTGCTGGAGATTAACTGATTTCTTAATTTTCTTCACATTTTATCTCCGAAGTGAAATCACAACTCAGGTCTGGAGGTTCAGCCTTTATAGCACCCACATCCACTTCCAAGTAATGTCTTACCTGTGTATCATATATGATAAACAAATTAATTAATCCTGTTCCTCTGTCCCCCTCACCCCAGCCTGGTTCTGAGGATCACATCAATAATCCAAAAGTAGAATGCATGTCAAAAGGATGACATACTATGGCATTATACTTTCTAGTATTTCACAGAAATTCAGATTAATCAACATGCTGCAAATGGTGCTACTGTTTATGGTTGGTTTTCTTGAATTGTTATGGCATACATGAAACCATTTACAATATGCACTGTCGTTTTCAGGTCAGGAGCTCAGGAGATGGCTAGTGGTAGGAATACATGATGCTATACTAGTAGCCGAATGTTATTATTATGTGAAAACTACGCATCCCAAAAATATTGGTAGCCTCACCTAACACATAGTAGATATAGTATAATAGACTTTTATTGTAAAGTAACTTATTTTCATTACTACAAGAATCATTATTCCATTATTTTCAAACTATTTAAGTAATTTAAATTAATTTTCTAATAGTAGATTTATTGAAGAATTTGATCTTTTAAGAATAATTTAGACATTCACAAAATACTTAATGTAGTTTAATATTTTGTTAACTAATGCTGAGTTCTTGGCAATACAGCCATTAACTCTCTTGCTCTCCAATATTTCTCACACACAGTGGGTTTAGAGGAAAGGCTGCACATCACTGAAGATCATTATGATCCATTTCTTCTTGAAAATTGCACAATGGACAAATTTGTGAAGAAATAATTCAAATACATAGGATAATATTTATAAAATACAGTGAAACCCCGATAATACACAACTGTTTGTTATGCTATCCCACATATATGCTCTCTTTGTCCGATCCCTTAACATCCCTATATACAACCATGTAAAATCCATCACTTAATACGTTACACTATTTCATCTGCTAAAAATTCTAAAATATCGTACTTTAAAGGTTAGTGAGAAAATTTACCTGGACTAATACATTTACTGCTAATGCCCGCATATTCAAGGATTTGTAGGAGTCTTTGTTCGGTGAATACAATAGAATGGAATGCGACCCTTCAGTACCTGCAAGTCTACTGTATTCAGAGCCCGTCCTTCTTATAATCAGTTTTAAATCGCATTGTCAGTGAAGACTTGATCGGTGACATTCCAAAATCCTTCTCACAACGAAGTCCTTGCGTACTGTCTGTGATTCATAGATTGATTAATGTTTCTAATAGTTAAATTACTGATGTCACTTTCGATTTAAATCGTGTGGAAAATGCAATTATTCATAGTACTAGGTCAAGTGCAAGATAGAAAACACTTTTTACTTTTTTAATGAAGGGGCACTTTAATTGAGAAGACAGTGTATTTGTTCTGACATTTTCTGAAAGAAAAGAAAATAAAATAATCTTATCCTGAATAATTAAAGTTTTTAATCCTTAAATTTTTTCAACAAATTTTTATGCTGATTCATACATTTGTGTTAAAATTTTAAAAAATCCAAAAATGACCCACTCTCGCTAATATGCAGTTCCGTTTAATACGCTATTTTTTTTGCGGTCCCTTGAAGAGCGTCTTACTGAGGTTTCACTGTACTATAATATACACGAGTACAAGCTATATGTAAATTTGATTGTCTTATAATATGAGCAAATTTCCCTTTCTGTGATTCCTTATCACAAGCAAGTATCACCTTTCTAAATATTTGCTGGACTTCAAAATTTTTTTTTTCGTCTTTGGCTCCAATGGTTTATATATATAAAAAATAAACTACACTTAGTTATAATGATTAAAGCACAATATTTATAGACTTAAATTGATTTTGTATTATTCAAGAGGCTTATCCACTTTGATTTTCCTATTTTAAGCTTTAAATTTTGATTGTAATTTAGAGAAAATTTTATTTTAAAATCTTACATTTTATTGATTCGTATTAAAATTTTTACTAGAAAATTATCTTTTTCATTACCTTTAACAATGCAGTGCGCTGGACCTTATTGTAGTAATAGTGATTTAGTAAATTTTATATCTGTTTAATCATATTGTGAATTTTTCTTTTCTCGCTCATTTTGGGGCATACAATTAAGACTGAATAGCAGCTCGGAATCCGATAATGCAATAATTATATTAGACCTAGTACATTTATTTAGCCAGAGAAATGAATACAGAAATGTAAAAATGATTTCGATCTCATTATTGTATTTCTGCCCACATTCTTATAAAAGGAGAAGACCTAGCAGCTTCCACCAGCTCCAGCTCCTTCTTCATGATCTGTTAAAGAGTTAACCATATCTGTGAAGTCATACATTTTGTGGATATTTTTTATTGGCTTCTTCAATACCGTATGTATTTCTTTTTGGCAAAATTTTAATTTAAATGAAGGTAATTAGTATTTTACTACACTATTATTAATATGGTTCTTAGTTTAGAGTTTCTTCCAATTTTTGTTCTTCCTGTATGAATACAATCTGGGTTTTCATGGTATATTTTGAAACTTTGTATTTGTGCCATTTATTATTATTTGGGAGTGTTAGCAACTTTTCATATGCTAAGAGAGGTTGCATTTCTAAGTCTACCGGTAACAAAAGTGGTCTACTTGATGTTAGATTTTGCATGACTGCAATTGGGAAGTTTTGACAGTATCGGTTATTAGTCGTAGTGCTTGATTTTGTGTACCTTCAAGAAGTTCTTTGTTTGAGAAATCTGTATTTATGAGAAGTTCACTGCAGTATTTTAAGACAGGTTTTATGTAGCGTACTCGTGCCTTGAATCCCATTTGCATTACCCTACTGTCCAGTTATAATTTCTACAATAAAACAATAAACAACAAATCACGTAATCATTTACCAGTACCATTTCTGGTGGTTTGCTATCGTTTTCACTTGTCTCTTCATTCTGTGAAGGAAAAGGACCGGCTTCAGGATCAGTTTTAATGATGTCCATGACAACTGTGTCGCCATTATGTGGAGCCATTATATCCACATCGTGTTCTCTGCTATTTACGTCCATTAGAACTGAAAACAAAATCTGAAATTTGATTGTTTGCATATAACATTTCACCTACATTACAATATTAATATAATTATGGGCTGATGAATATTTCTGTATCAACTACTAGATTATTTAGCAGCTCAAGTCATTGGAATTCTAGATTTACTGTCATCGCTTTGTTACAATCATTTATACTGATACTAAAAGATAATCTTTTCCTTCCAAACTACACTCATCTAAAGTAAAGTAAAGTAAAGTAGAAAAGGAATACGGTAATTCTTCAGAAGAAGTGAACCAAAGGAAGCACAATTTTTAATGCAGTTATGCCTTATGTGAGGTCTATACACTGGCAAACACATAGTCTTAATTTCCGCTTGTAAATATTCTCAACATAACAATCGAAAAATATTCATCTGTATATTGTTGAGCACGTCTTTAGTTTCACTATTTTGAGCCTTCAAGATTTCTCCCCTCTCTGAACTTCACTTCGTACATGACGAACACATATACATCGCCATTCAAATCCAACACACGATTCCATAATCCACTTTGCCCAGAGGTCCAGGGCGAATTACACGAGAATCGACAAATTTCAGTTTACATAGGCTTATTATCCTTCCATACAACTAAGCAATCCTATATTATATAGAATACGAGAGTAAATGTTATCCTTTCGTCTTACTGCCCATAATTTCCTTTTATTCCTATGATAATGTTACCCCTTCCATTACTCCCTGGATCTCTCGAGGCAACAACGTACGAGAAAAATTTCTGATCTCACCAGCATCGGTCATGGTGGTGTAGTGGATAAGCCAATGATCACTATATCCAGAGGATGATAGGTCGAATCTAAGTCAGGTAGATCTTAACTAATTAATAATAAAACGAAATGTTGTTATGTACCACATGATCTGATTACAGGAACCATCAATGGGAGAGAGAAAAAGAAGAGAAGATGGAGAAAAGAGAAAAGATAATGCAATAGAAAATAGTTTTATTTTTATAATGGTATTGATTTTTACATAAGTTACAGCCTTATGCGAGGCGCGTCCAGAAAGTAAGTTCCCCTGAGGCCGTTTACAGAAAGAAAACACAATTAAATGAAAAGATTTATTGGGATAGATACAGCAATTTTTTAGGTATTTTTCAACATATTCCCAACTGGAATTGAGACATTTATCATACAATAGGATCAACAGAGAGGTGCAGACGGCTATCACACACTGGTTCCACTGTCAGGCAGCAGACTTCTATGACACAGGCATACAAAATTTGATCCCACAGTATGATAGATATCTCAATTCTGATGAGTATGTCGAAAAAGAGTTTAAAAATTGCTGTATCTATCCCAATAAATCTTATATGAAATTGTGTTTTCTTTCTGTAAACGGTGCCAGGGAAACTTACTTTCCCGGACAGCCCTTGTATATAGGCCTAATGTTTTTAGGTGAAAGGTGTCGAATGGGCATACTAATGAATAAACTATAGTAATTTTACCCATGTGAGTGTTCTGTTACGAGGTGTCGAATGCACATAGTAGGGATCGAGCTGCTGGGGCGAGGGATAGAGAGAGACAGTACACATTAGACATAGAGAAAGCAGCTGCTGTGTTCGGAGAAGCAGCACGGGTGGGTATAACTTCCATACCACAGTTCCGTTCTTAATGAACTTCAAAGAGATTTTGAAAATAATGCAAAGCTTTCAGTTTTAACTTAATTATCCTTTTCTTGAAGGCATCAGTTTAATCGATTTCACTTGAAGCAGCCAGAGTTCGTATGAGAGGGTTAGATGGTACAGCAAATTTCGAGAAAAGTTATTTGAAACTCGATGAATAAAATCATAAAATTATTCTCAGTAAGAGTTAATGCTTGGGCCATTGTGCTATCTATAAGCCTACACCAGCTTCCTTAATTTCCCTACAGATGGCTGCCCTCGCATGTCCCACAACTACAGTCCGTACTTCAGGAGAAGATGCGAGCAAGGAATGTAAGTTTTTCCTCTTCTCTTACAACCAACTCCCCAACATGGAACCGGCCGGCCAATGACTATGCTTTGTTTGTCCCAGCCGGCCAATGACACCATCTCCATCCACCTGCTCCTTCAGAGGAGCCGAGTTACTAGTTGAACCTCTCCTCTTACCCCGCAAGGACCATACCCCCCTCGCAGGTATCTTCTCGTGAAATTTGGACAGTACCCTCTTTTCCCATCGTCCGAATGCTTTTCTTGTGGTGGAGGGAACGTGATGCGGTGGTTCATTTCTTCTGAAGAATTACTAAGAAAAGTACTTATTTTACTTACAGCAAGAATCATGTTCATTGCACCAATCCATCATACGAACGATTTCCATGAACTTATTGCAGACGTGAACACCGTTGGCCTCGCATTGTTTCCGGAACATGTATTCAGCCAGATACAGTACAAAATCCACCTGAGTGTCACATTTCGCGACACTGGCCTTCACGTGTTTGATGATGTCCACGGTGTTTGTATAAGTACCTGTTTCGCGGGCCGCGAATGTAATGGAATGATTGACTTCTAAATTCTTGCATTCAGTCTCACCTAGATGGCGACAGGGTTCCCAAGAACCACTAATAACTGTTGTTCCAGGAAGAATCCAGTTCCTTATTAACTCGGATAAAGTTTCGGAGGAACGATTCACAACCGGAACTAGAAACGAGCGGTCAGTCTCCCTTTCCATGCCACCGAATACATACTGCCCCTCTACGTAATGGCCTACGTCGTATTTTTTCTTCCCAATTTTGCACTCAATTACTTCCACAATCTCGTCACGTCCTCCAATCGGAATTCCATTCTCTGTAATATATTTGTACATGGTCTCCCTGCAAAAATTCAGCCATTCGGCGTGCGTCCTTGACGATATCCCACGTTGATCAATAATTATACCTGTTGGAATCTTCAGGAGAATGTCTATTGTGACGCTAAGCACTTCGTACAATGTTAATCTGCTCCTCGAAAACCACGAGTTGTGTCGAATGGAGCGTGAGGCCTTGCACTGGACACGAGAGTACTTGCCGGGCTCCGTTTCCCTCTGTACGAAATTCGGGCAATACCACCGCATTCCGTCACTCACCCGTTTAGTTTTCTCCAATTTCATTTGGACTTTGCACCTCTCGCACTCCATCTGCGATTTTATGAGTCTGGAGGTCCTCAGAAATCTCATAGCCCTCTCAGAATCTTGAAACAGAGCGAAGGTAAAATTGCCTGTTAAGACACCTGGCCTCCCCAGAGAAAACTTACCCGAGGAGGCAGGAGGAAGAGGCATATTGGCTATGATTTCCTTCTCGAACTCAGTAACAATTGTACAAATCGACTCCATATCTTACTAAGCTTTTCGACTAATCCTAGTAACTACTGTGCACTTTTATTGCAAGTTGTGTCAAGCTTAAAGAAAATGAAAGCACTGTAGGCCTACTAGTGTCTTATCGTTGTTCATGATTTCACATGCCATTCTTACTCGTATTAGCCACTTTTACCACAGTTACGACAGGAAATGTATAAACAACGTCATTTTCTTTATTCTCATTTATTCGTACGAATTATATATAATATATATTACGATTTACAAATCAGAATCCGTAAAAGAATCACATGAATAACCACATTTCACTTAAACGTCCATCGCATTTACTAAACACAATGCTTAAAAAGTTTAGAATCCTTCATACCACAAAAAAGACCCGATATTTAAGCACGGTACGAAATTTCATAATAATTACTTCATAGCCAAAAACATTTAGTACCTAAGCAGCATTTTAAGACACTGCTGGCCAGCAGATAACAATCTGTAACAAAATTATGAAATTAACATACCGTACTATACAGTAGGTCTACATTAGTTAAGAAATTCCTGTTTGAATATACTGAAGTCCTCTACAGAAATGATGGCGCGATATGAACTCAAAAATACCACATGAAACATGAATACCGGTATATTTAAATAAAATAACGTGAAAAATAGGCAGAGACTACTTTCTGTATTTATAAACTATTTGCTCATTAGGCACCGCCAGTGCATCCTAGTTTCATGTCAATGTCCTGCTCATAAAAGTCCTAAAACTCCATAAGGATCATGTTGCAGTGAATTCCATTTATTTATTTCAAACTTTAATCCAAGATGAATGATTGAATCGTTGCTTACGAGATTACACAAGCTGGCGCATAGAGCTTGAAAAACGAGTCTGAAGTGGTTCCCTCGTAATGCCAATTCCGCCGCTCGGAGCGCTGTTCTGCCCTATATATTCATAGCAGAACACTTAAAAGACATTGACATTTGGGACATTTAAAGGACTCACCATTGCTTATTAAATGCTTCGTACAATATTTTATGGACAATAGACGTAATTTGCAAACTTCTACTCCTCAATTATATTACAATAAAAGGCTGTCATTCTTGATATTAAAACATATTACATATAAACTGAGGGACTGTCTGCTCTGTACTTCATTTCATACACCAAACATTTCCGGAAATAAATTAACTTGACATCTTACATATACGCACTATAGCCTACCCTTTTCACCTAATATTATTAATATTGTTATTAAATAAGATATTCCAACTAATTAAGGTACTGCATTATCTTTAATTTCCTTGAATTCATAATTAAGCATTTGCAAGAAGGCGTAACTTTTCCTCTCTTTTAAAAAAATACGAACGTCACAATAATTGAGAAGTATAATTATTACGCGATTTTTTCTTGCAGTGGTGAAAACATTTCTATAGGCCTACTGATTAATCTATTGAGCATAGTAATAGTAAACGCTGTAGTATTCTTTTCTGAAGCCAAGATTTTCGCAAGAACTGAAGTGCGACACATGTAAAGATGAGGAAATGTCCCTCTTTCTTTTGGGAAAACTTGTGAAGCACTACTGGACAATATTTCCAAAGATATTTCCAGTAAATACGAAGTGATTAGGAAACTTAATCAGAAGCCCCTAAATAGAAAGGTGCTGAAAGTGCAATAAACTGGGCCATTTCTTAATTACATATAGAACACTGGAACTGACTATCTACAAGGACCCTCATGTTATAAATATTATGATTATTTCAGATTGTGATACAGTTATAAGCGTACATTCCTAAAACTTAAAAGTAACAATGAGGATGCCCTATCTTATAGGATAGTTTTAAACGTGTACATTTAACTTTTTTATGAATGATTTCCTGATCAAGATTTTCATTAACTATGTGCCAAACTTTTGAAGTGAAGAGTGCAGTAAGAAACTGTTGGACATCTGATCAGTATTTTAATCATGTGCTGGTTACAGTACATTAGATGTCTTCTTGAATATACCTGATGAGGTATGTATATGAAGTTTGTATCGTCAGTATTCAAGTAGCCTACTTATGTATGTAATTTTTATTATCTGTACAGAAAAATTTAGCTTATGTGATAGTATGAAGTAATATCTCACGAAATAACAAGGAAGAGAAAGGTGCTTAAATTTAAATATTGAAAACAGGATGATAAGAAGAAAATAATTTTTACTTCCTTTCAATTATTAATGAAACCTGGCCACTCACCATTCGCAGTTGATTTCTATGGTTACAGGTCTATTCTTCATATTCTGTAGCTTTCAAATAATTTCTAAAATAAATATTACGCCTACTTAGCTCTTGTAAAACGAAATTTTCACTTTCACTTTCAACGGAACACTCACTTATATTCAGTTCTTGTATCTTGCAGTAAATTATCCATTTGTGATCATCTTTCCAATATAACCTCCCATTGAAATGACCACTTAAAATCATGAGCTAGAATTTATTATTTTAAAAACATTTCCACGTACATATTGTTATAATTGTTATGAACCGCAATACAAAAGACAACACTGTGAAATTGGATTAATTTACCAATATCAACATCAATACCGGTAGTATAAAATCACATATAGGCCTAGGCTATATTATTTCATTACTTTATGGTATTAATTAGAAGAATTAATTTTGAAGAATTTACAAATATGCTGAAATAATTTATGACACCTCTTATAGAAATGTAAAAATATGTATGTACATTTTGAAACAATGGGTATAGCACCACTTGAAAATGTTGAGCACTTTAACAGTAACTTGTAAATTGTTCCATCACGTTGTCTATAGTGTTCATTTGATGTAGCACTTTTAGAATGAACGTGGTTCACATACATAAGAAGAAATGACGATGGAATGAGTCGAAGACATATAGTTTTCTTTAATTTTTAGCAAATGATGAAGTTGAATATATACTGTTACTTCATATCCTAACGTAAGTAGAGTTGCCACCATAGATGTAACACCTCCGTAACATCTGAAATGAATATAAAATAAATTAATGTATTGGTAATGATACAAGAATAAAAAGAAATTAGGCTAGACATAACCTCACAAAATTACAAACACATGCTAAAACAAAACAAAAAAAAAAAAAAACTTTACGTATCCGTATATAATAAAACTAGATATTCTAGATATAATTTGATTCACACGATAACCACCTCAGCCTATTTCGCAGGAACCATTATTAGTTACCAGTTTGAGGTGCATTACCTAATCTCATACTAACCTTGTTAAGTTCTCTAATCTAATTCACTGATAATTACGTAACAATACACAGGTCTAAAATACAGACAAATACACATTAATTACCTAATAAGTACAGCATGAAGATAATTCATTACTTTTGTCGGTATTTTCTAAAAGAGAAAGGGAAAACAGTAACAACATTATCTTCAATGTTTACATCACGTCGTTCACATTTTCATTAGGCCTATATCAGTAATGCTTGGTAAGTGAAACAATGCATGAAATTATTTTACATTTCGGGTCACATCATTCGAGAGTCGGAAAATGCAATTCGCCACTTTTAACATAGCATTGCTTGT
This sequence comes from Periplaneta americana, assembly GCA_025594305.2. Lineage (NCBI taxonomy): Eukaryota > Metazoa > Arthropoda > Insecta > Blattodea > Blattidae > Periplaneta > Periplaneta americana. The sequence continues at coordinate 17,543,907 of JAJSOF020000003.1, read as the reverse complement.
TATATGAGAGAACTTTGACATTTACCTTAACCTATAAAGATACGACCTGTTGGTACAGAGTTCTTCACATAGCAAAACACAGACAATTTTCGAATATAACTTAGCTGAACAAACTTCAAATAACACTGTAATATGCTTGGCATATTTGTAATATTCGTACTCAATGAGTAATGCACAATTAATCGAACTATTTTCATGATGCACAATGCTTTGTAATGGTACTCTTCATCATTTCATAGGGCAGGGAGGCGAACCTAGCGGCAGAAATTGTCATGACTCACAGAGACCTACTCTCGATCGTGCTATGCGCCATCTTGTGTAATCTCGTAAGCAACGGATTGAATATATGACAGAAAAACATATAATACGTAACTGTTACCAGTTATGAGTATATTTTATTTACGAGAGAACATCTAACAGCAAATAATCTCACTAAACTACGGCATTCCACTATTACTGAATACCACACTGTAAATCATTAATGATATGTTTATATACTTGTTAAATTAACAACTTTCATCACTTCATTGTATTGAAATTAAACTATAGACTTAAATATTATTCCAATAAAATAATGGGAAAAATATTACAAAAATGTATGGAAAGGAGAGGAACAAGACAACATAATATATACAATAGATGATGATGGAGTATAGACTTTATATCAATGGAAGAACTCTTACAAGATCTGAAAAAATTAAAACATAAAAAATCACCTGGTACGGACAATTCAATATGGAGTTAATAAAATATTCACCTGACACCTTTTTACAACGACTTTAGATTTTATTAATATATACTATATACCATTCGTATTAAAGAAAATCTCATTCCTAATCCATCTCCCAAGTTTTATAACTTTATCTAAAAAAACCTGTCAATAATAAAAATTAATAAAATTATAAATTTTTGTTCTGACGGTTGAAAATCGCTTGCTATGTGTGGCGGCGGCAGCGTTCGCGAGACTTCATAACGATTAGTAATCTCAAACGTCCGTCTCCCTGACCTTGATCGCGCAACGTTCTGTACAAGAGGAGTACTCCTCTTGATTCTGTACGACGGGAGAGCCTACGTGCTGAGCTCCTTTGTTCGATGAGTTATTTTTATTAAAAACTGACATGATATTTAAGTCAGCTTTCTGAAATTTTCACAGTGGAATCAATATACCCTAAAGAATTAAATACATGTTTTTTTCGTCTATAAAAATGAATTGCATTTTATGTTCTATATTTTTTTAAATTATTTTACGATGGGTAACTATTAAAAAAACTTATGTTTTTTTTTTTTTTTTTTTTTTTTCATTTGCTAATTTCTGGATACAATACATACTACACGTCTCACCAGGGCCAGGACAGGTGATAAATGATAATACTGCAAACTTTAACGTGACTACACATTTTAATTAATTCATTCTGAAATACAACTGATTTTATTCATTTTATTTATTTCAACTAATTATACAGGGCCCAAACTTTTAATTTTGTTATATTTCTACTACATTATGAGACTTACTTAGAATTATTCAAAGTCAGGAAAAATAATGGACATATTGCAGCCTGGCCTAAAGAGAAAAATGAATAATATAGTTTTTAAATCCTATTAATAATAAATCAACTTCCAAAGACAGTAAAGAATAAAGATACTGTATGTACAATACCTAATACATACCTACTACAGTAGTAACGTTTTTATTTCAATGCAATCGGATAGGAGGTGCCACACAGCATTAAGGATGATGTTGAAAAAAAAAATTAGTAAGGAATTTTAGAAATAATTTTTTCTACGATAGTACGTGAAGTGCAATTTCACACACTGTTAGCAATGCATGAAGTGAGCCTTTCTAACACCAGTGAGTGAAGCAAGAAAAGTGTGCGTGAAGTAATAATTTGAGGCTATCGAAGAAAAAACATTGTTTGCTACACATTCGTGAAGTTGTATTTTGACATTCGCGTATTTTAGAAACTCGGCAAGCATCGTTTTTCAAACCTACACTCCTGTCAAAATACTATCCAATTCAAGAACTTGTATCATAAATTACTATTATAGATATGGGAAAAAATTGTATTTTTCCAATTTATTTGATATTCCTGGACAAATATAACTCAATCCAGGACATGGGACACACCGTTAAAATCGAGAACAATCCTTGAAAATCCAGGACGTCTGGCAATCCTGCGTCTCAAACCAAATTTAATTTGAAATGTCCTTTGAAATACTTTAAAATGAACCTATTTTCCAGTATTTACAAAAAAGGAAACATCCTTTTCGATCGTGTACATTGTTAATCCCTAAACATTCGAGCCAACACTATCGAAATGCAGTGTAGCGAAACAAAAATCAACCAAGGTCACTGGAAGAGTCCAATTCTACTGCGAGGGGTTAGATCCTGTTTTACATTGTTGAAGGTAGGTGCATACAAAATTTCAAGACAAGCTTTAAGTAAATGACAGTTTTATAGGCAAAAGTTTGATGCCTCTAGCGAGGGAATCACACTGTACTATAGACATGACATCATGAGCAGATAACGAAACCTCAGGAAATGCATCCGGTTACGTAGGCTTGTCATTGCCTTGTGATATAAAACTAGGATGGTACTGAACAAGACTGTACTGAAGGTAAACGGTTTAAAATATGAGAGAATGCAATGAAAATTGAAGACCGATCTTTCCAAAGGGGCAAATCACAAAAAAAAAAAAAAAAAAAAAACTTTCTGAGGTATTAAGTACATTGCCAAACGCATGTTGAGGTACATATCTCCGACATAATCTTTTGGCGGACGAATGAGTCGCAGTTCAGGTACAACAGAGCCCATTTAGCATGATATTCTCATATGGATGTACCTCATTTAGTTTGAATGAAATGAAATTTGAAAAATGAGTACTCACCCCCTTTGGAAAGATTGGCATTCAATTACATATATAGGCCTACTTCACTTTTGTTATCTGCAATACTGCCTCTTGATTAGGGCTACTAGTTGACCAAATGCCTTTGAAATGATTAATAAAATACTTTCAATTCTCTCATTAACAAAGAATCCTTCAGGAAGAAACTCAGTCTCAAAGTTTATATAGTAACATCTCATAGTCCACACCTGTGGAGTAACGGTCAGCGAGTCTGGCCGCGAAACCAGGTGACCCGGGTTCGAATCCCGGTCGGGGCAAGTTACCTGGTTGAGGTTTTTTCCGGGGTTTTTCCTCAACCCAATACGAGCAAATGCTGGGTAACTTTCGGTGTTGGACCCCAGACTCATTTCGCTGGCATTATCACCTTCATTTCATCAGACGCTAAATAACCTAGATGTTGATACAGCGTCGTAAAATAACCCAATAAAAATTAAAAAAACATCTCATACACAAAAATAAATTATTATTATTATTATTATTATTATTATTATTATTATTATTATTGCAGTAGCAAATTTAAGATTATTCTTATTTAGACGGTTTACTCAACCGATATTTTAGACATTTTGTAATATATTGCCAGACAGCGTATTTTGGGCCCCGATACTGAACGTTAGGTGTACGTCAGTTGCAGGGAAGTGTGGCGAATGAGAAAGTCAGGCTACGGCGCGATTCAGAGTAACATGGTTATCATGATCTATAGTCCCGTCGCTCTAATTTCCGGCAGCCAATCGCGTTGCAGGTCGGCTACATTTAAACGTGTGCATCTTGTGATTAGTTGACAAAGACGTTATTCATTTCTTAAGGCTCGATAAATACTTAATATAATCGCCCGCCATTTTGGCTCTTTCGTTGGCGTCGGCAGAAAGCATATGAAGACGTTATTTGCCACTCAATTATTTGTTGAATTACAGTGCGTTTGATTTATTATCATAGGAGCTACGACATGATAAAGTTTAACGGTGTGGCAAATAGATTCCTCGTCTGGCAGCTCGGCAACGAGAGAACAAAAATGGCGGAAGATACTACCTACCTAGATTTATAGAGCCTTCACTTCCTAAGACGTAAGCAAAGAGGAGGAGTCACGCCGAGAATAACAGCGTCGCGACTATAGTCATGACCATCTTGACAATCACCTATTATAAATACATGTTCAAAGTTCTAAAACAAAAAAAAAAAAAAACAAACAAACAAACAAAGGAAGCTTCGGTTCTACAGAGACTCGGTAAACTTGAGCGGAACATAGGCCTCTTAGGGGCGTAGGCCTACTGGGTTTGAACCCCCTCTTGAACTTTATAAAAAATTACATATTTAGATTTGAATAGTTTTTTTTATCCATAATCGTTTTCCCTTCTCTAATTATACATTGTCAGAGTAACAAAATCCACATCGACACAAAGCATAGTCCTCCTACCTTTCCTTCAATATAATCCCTGTGCTTGGGGCTGCGGCATGTTTGAATTATAACAATGCTATCTTAATTATAGAGAGACCTACCGCCTAGTACCGATGTTGTAATAAAATGAAGCCGACACAATATGAAATTTAACTTGCGAAACATATTGAAAAGGTTGTTTAGACAGTTCTGCTGTGCAGACATTAAATATTATGCATTGTTGATTTTAAACTCATTTTAAGAGTCGATATTCACCCGTTCGTTAGTGTGAGTTCTGACTTTATTGTAAAACGTTCGTTTAACGTGTTGTGCATTTGAAAGTTCATATTTTTAATAACAGCAATAATACACAAAATTTAAAATATCGATAATGAACATTGTAAACAATTTTTAATAACAAAATTCTGCGTACGCCACTGCGGTTTCTGACCGGTTTTCAACAGACTCCTATTTTAGTTTACATGCTTCATTTCTACGTACTACTGGATGCCTAAGGAGTAGGGCGAAGTTTCTCAGTACAGTAGAACCTCTATTATCCGTGGTAATGAAGGGGATGGACTGAACGGTTGATCGAAAAAATCGGATAATCCGTACCATAAAAGGTTTCGTAATTTCCTCCATTGTCTTGTATTTAACTCTCTGTGTAGTGGATCAGAAGTTTACTAATTTAAGTCTGATTATAACAGACGGGTTTTTAAAGGACAAGGAAGCTCTTTGCAATGATTGTCTCAGGCAAGACAGGAATAAAGGAAATCTTATGTTGTAGATTTACATACTTTTTTACTCTTTATCCTTGTTTTTTTTATTAAATCGCGCAGTTGTAACTCCAATCTCGTATTCTGATGGGAGATGAGCCACACTTTTTCTTTCTCAAACCATTCAATTATCTCCATTTTTTTCGATACTTAGCACAACACATTTTTTTTAACATTCGTGGAAGACATTTTATATACAAGTTATATTATAGAACGGCAATTCGAACAGTGAACAATGCTGTGTAACGATAAAGGCTTGTAATAAAACACTATACCAAAAACATAATATGTAGAACCTACTAACATAGTCTAATATATATAGTCACGAAGTTCGAGTTGTGAGGGTACTAGGAACAATAGATTGTGTCGGTACTATTTCGTATTGTCTGTAATGAGGCGGTAGTAGCGATCCTAGTGGTTAGCAACTGTCTATGGATGCATATTCCCTACGTATTGAGCTTCGTGGCTGTATATACTAGACTGTGCTACTAATGTGACATACAAAACAGTACTTTATATAAGTTATTTATTTCTGAAGAAAAAAAAAGCCCGAGATATAGACAGCCGGATAATCCGCCAATCGGTTAATAGGGTGACAGATAATCGGGGTTCTACTGTATCTTGATATCCCCTCTCATTTCGAACATTTAGCATCTCCTAACAGTGAGATATAATTTTTTATATTAAAAATCTTGACAGTCCACTTTTGAACTGCAAGAAATTTGTAGTTCTGATATAATTTACAACAGTGGCGCATCTATTCCTCCTATTTCAACACTTATGGTTAGGCTAATAAATTGTGAACTTCAGTGAGGTATTCCGCGTAGGCACAAGTCAATTATGCACACCTTTCCATCTCGTTAAATAAACACGTGTTTTTTATTTTTTGTTTTGTTCTTAATGAGGGATCTTTCATCGTCAGAATTACGCTTTCGTAATTATTTAGACTATAATTAAAACATCGATTACTTTAGATTTACTGTTTATTACCTGGACCACACAACAGAAACCCAAAGACACGACAAAGACAAGGTTACAATCCATTAGTCACATGATACCAAACGTAAAACATTAAAATTGTCCCAATTCATCTTTTAGAAAGATTTAAACTTGAAGAGGGAAAAGCGGGAAAGTGATATCTTAAATCGGGAAGCGGAAAATAAATTCTCTAAACTTCGGGAAATTCCCACAAAAATCGGAAATCTAGCAAACCTATTGATAATTCTCGCTATGCATCATGGAAGTCCTGCTCTGTCTATTTAGATTTCATTTAATGAAACGAATAAAATTTAACCAAAATTCAAAGAGTTTCTTATTAATGTCTTTTAATGTTTCAATAATAAAATTAACCTGAAGAATGTATGAGCCTTACTCGTGACGACACAGCATGTTAGACACATCACGAGCTGATAACGAAATATCAGGAAATACCAGCACATCTGGAAACGGAGGCTTGGCAGTGTTTTCCCTCTTGTCATACAGAACTGAGGATGTAGTGAAGAAGAATGCAATGACGGTGAAAAGAGAACACAACGCAAGTACAAATGGTAAGTATCGGTCAAATTCAACTTAATACATGTTAAATATATAGAGAAATCTCTTTGGGTGGGAGGTCATATTATTTGTATAAAAATAGAGCATTTAAGCCTGTAATAAACTAGCTAAAGTATCAATAACTACAATGTGTGCACATTTATGCACATTTAAATTATAGGAACTGAATATCTCGTTAATTTCAACAATTTCATGTTAGTGTTATGCCTTTTTCTGAAAGAAAAAAAAAGAACAAAGACAACAATCCTATCTCATATACTACATTTTGTTAGAATATCTATACTTTCATTATCTTGAAATCTTGAATCTATTAAATTTTTCCACGACAACTTGAAAACTTCTGCATTGTTACACACGTCAATACTACGCATTCAAGAGAGAAGTTTATATGTCAAGAAATATATTTCATTTCAATTTTGTTAAATCATTTACACCAGGGGTCCTCAGTTCGAAACTCTATGGAGCGCGCAGTACCTGCTTCGCTGCTCCAACGCCGCGCGGTTTAGAGAGCGGAGAAGTGGCTTCAGCAATGCCGTGTCATAATTTGACACAAAATATGACGCTGCCAGTACAAACTGATTTTTGTATATCATCATCATCATCATCATCATCATCGCCGTCGTCACAAATGAAATGTTGGAGCACGTATTAAGATTTTTTTTTTCCGTTTCTGAAAATAGCATTCAATGAAATTATTCATACTAAAAGTAAACATTCCTTCACAAACTGTCCTTCACTTAAGGGCTACAAGGTTTTTTTCTATTCGCAGTGCAATCTTGTAACTGGCTCGAATAGCAGGTTCACTTAGATGTAAATATTTATGTGAAAATAAATTAATAACATTACAATGTCAATGAAACATCCAATAGAACGGATAGAAGGTATTGTGTACTTAATAAAATATTGTCCAGACTAATTAGGATTTATCATGAAATAATAACACAATATGTAGGCCCTCCATGTATGGTGGGTCCCTATCACCACGGCATGGCGCGTCCTCAGGTTGCGGATAGAGGAGACGGCCTCTAGATATGGAGGGTAGCTGCGAATATATTGAATAAGCAGTCGTGGACAGCCGATAAGGGGTGGTCCTCCAGCTTGGGGGTTGGGCGAAGGGCTAACAACCCATCACCGTAAAAAACAGCTTGTTACGAATCCTTACAATAAGCCTCGGAATAGGACTGATTCTCTGGCACGACCACAGCAAAGGAATAAGGTTTTGAGATTTGGCACTTGGAACGTAACTAGTCTCTATAGAACAGGAGGGGTAACATTAGTAGCAAAAGAACTAGCTAGATATAGAATAGACTTCGTGGGAGTACAAGAGGTTAGGTTAGATGGGAATGGCATATCACAAATAGGAGATTACTTGTTGTATTATGGGGAAGGAAACAATAATCACCAATTAGGAACAGGATTCTTTGTTCATAAAAGAGTAAAATCAGCAGTAAAAAAGGTAGAATTTATCAGTGACAGGTTATCATATTTAGTACTTAAGGGTAGATGGTGCGACATATTAGTTATAAATGCTCACGCCCCTACAGAAGAGAAAGACGACCATATAAAGGATAGCTCCTATGAGGAATTGGAACATACTTTTGATCAGTTCCCTAGATATCACATGAAAATTTTATTGGGGGGTTTAAACGCTAAAGTAGGACAGGAGGATATTTTTAGACCAACTATTGGAAAAGAGAGCCTACACGCAATTAGTACTGACAATGGAGTTAGATTAGTCAACTTTCCCACATCGAAAAATTTAATTGTCAATAGTACAAGATTCCCCCATAAGGATATACATAAATATACTTGGACTTCTCCAGATGGATTGACACACAACCAAATAGATCACATCTTGATAGATAAACGGAGACATACTAGTATAGTAGATATTCGAACTTTCAGGGGTGCAGACTGTAATTCTGACCATTATTTGGTGATTGGAGAATTAAGAGAAAGAATATCAGTAGCCAAGCGAGTAGAGCAACAAGTTAATATTACTAAATTCAATATTTTGAAATTAAAGGACGAGGAAGCTAAGCAAAATTATCAGGTCGAAATTTCGAATAGGTTTGCCACTTTAGAAAGTTACGACGAAGTTGAGAAAGAATTAGATGTTAATAGCGTGTGGGAAAATATCAGAGATAGTATCAAAATTGCAGCTGAGCAGAGCATAGATTATTATGAAACTAAGAAAAAGAAACCGTGGTTTGATGAAGATTGTTGCATGGTAGTAGAAAGAAGGAAACAGGCAAAATTGAAATTCTTACAGGATCCAGTTGAGGAGAAGAGAGATAATTATTTCAATGAAAGACGGGAAGCAAGTCGTACACTTAGGAATAAAAAGAGAGGTTACTTGAAGGAAAAACTGAGTGAGGTAGAAACAGATAGTAAGAATAAAAACATTCGAGATTTATATAAGGGTATAAAGGAATTTAAGAACGGATATCAGCCAAGGGTAAACGTGATCAAGGATGAGAATGGTGACTTGCTTGCAGACTCTCCATCAATCCTAAACAGATGGAAAAAATATTTTGCGCAACTATTAAATGAACATAGGCCAAATAGAAATGATCGGGACGAAATTGAAATACAAACTGCTGAGCCATTTATACCCGAACCAACACTTTCAGAAGTCGAAATTGCGATAGAAAATCTGAAAAAGTACAAGTCTCCAGGTATCGATCAAATTCCAGCAGAATTAATACAAGAGGGTGGAAGTGCATTATGTAGCGAAATTTATAAACTTGAACTTGCTATTTGGGAAAAGGAAATTGTGCCAGAACAATGGAAGGAGTCCATAATTGTACCTATTTTTAAAAAGGGGGACAAAACCAACTGTGGTAACTTTCGAGGAATATCACTTTTGTTGACGTCGTACAAAATTTTGTCCAATATTCTTTTGAGAAGATTAACTCCGCACGTAGATGAAATTATTGGGGATCATCAGTGCGGTTTTCGGCGTAATAGATCGACTATTGATCAGATTTTTTGTATTCGACAGATAATGGAGAAAAAATGTGAGTATAAGGGTACAGTACATCAGTTATTCATAGATTTCAAAAAGGCATATGACTCGGTTAAGAGGGAAGTATTACATGATATTCTTATTGATTTTGGTATTTCCAAGAAACTAGTTCGATTAATTAAAATGTGTCTCAGTGAAACATACAGCAGAGTCCGTATAGGTCAGTTTCTATCTTATGCTTTTCTAATTCACTGCGGGCTAAAGCAGCGAGATGCACTACCTATCACCTTTACTTTTTAACTTCGCTCTAGAATATGCCATTAGGAAAGTTTAAGATAACAGGCAGGGTTTGGAATTGAACGGGTTACATCAGCTTCTTGTCTATGCGGATGACGTGAATATGTTAGGAGAAAATACACAAACGATTAGGGAAAACACGGAAATTTTACTTGAAGCAAGTAAAGCGATCGGTTTGGAAGTAAATCCCGAAAAGACGAAGTATATGATTATGTGTCGTGACCAGAATATTGTACGAAATGGAAATATAAAAATTGGAGATTTATCCTTCGAAGAGGTGGAAAAATTCAAATATCTTGGAGCAACAGTAACAAATATAAATGATACTCGGGAGGAAATTAAACGCAGAATAAATATGGGAAATGCGTGTTATTATTCGGTTGAGAAGCTCTTATCATCCAGTCTGCTGTCCAAAAATCTGAAAGTTAGAATTTATAAAACAGTTATATTACCGGTTGTTCTGTATGGTTGTGAAACTTGGACTCTCATTCTGAGAGAGGAACATAGGTTAAGGGTGTTTGAGAATAAGGCGCTTAGGAAAATATTTGGGGCTAAGCGGGATGAAGTTACAGGAGAATGGAGAAAGTTACACAACACAGAACTGCACGCATTGTATTCTTCACCTAACATAATTAGGAACTTAAAATCCAGACGTTTGAGATGGGCAGGGCATGTAGCACGTATGGGCGAATCCAGAAATGCATATAGAGTGTTAGTTGGGAGACCGGAGCGGAAAAGACCTTTAGGGAGGCCGAGACGTAGATGGGAGGATAATATTAACATGGATTTGAGGGAGGTGGGGTGTGATGATAGAGACTGGATTAATCTTGCACAGGATAGGGACCAATGGCGGGCTTATGTGAGGGCGGCAATGAACCTTCGGGTTCCTTAAAAGCCATTTGTTAGTATTTTTTTATGTAGGCCCTACTTACGTTATCAAACTTATTATTTTTTTAAGCTCTTCAAGTATCGCTATCCCTTTCTGGCGAAATATTTTGTGTACTAGTTAGCATAAAATTTCGATTAATATCACTCCATGTTAATTAAATATTTTAAAGAGATTCAATATATTTTGCCTTAATATTATCTATACTAATAATAAATCTGTAGCCGAACTTTTTCTGGTAATTTTCGATTTTCTAAAAATAATTCGTCCTAACATATGTAATTAACCACTCTGAAACCGAAAATCGCTTTTTTGAAATTTTTGTTTGTATGTCTGTCTGTTTGGATGTTTGTTACCTTTTCACGCGATAATGGCTGAACCGATTTATATGAAAATTTGAATATAAATTAAGTTCGTTGTAACTTAGAATTTAGGCTATATGACATTCAAAATATTTTATTTAAAAGGGGGGTTATAAGGTGGCTTGAATTAAATAAATCAAAATATCTCCCTTATTATTAATTTTAATGAAAAAAATTACATAACAAAAGTTTCTTTAAAAATAATTTCCGATAAGTTTTATTCTATGCAAAATTTTGATAGGACTGACATTTAATGAGATAAATGAGTTTCAATATTACAATAACAACGCCATCTAAGGTGGTGTAATGAAATAAAAAACAAATGACTTCGTCTATAAGGGGCCTTGGATAACAGCAATCGAAAGGTAGGAAACATAACCTGTACATTCGTTTCCTGTATTTCCTAAAATATTTTTTATGACCAAATGAGTGGCCTCTGGATCAAAATGATCGCATTTTAATTTTTAAAATACAATTTAAATTACGTAACATAATAAAAGATTTATCCTTCTATCAAACACGAATGTTCCCTGGATCAAACGTCCTATTTTAATTATGTAATTACTTTATATTTATTTCTAACGGGTGCAGCGGAGCGCACGGGTACGGCTAGTATTCAATAATTGAATAGGCTTTTCCCCATGAATGTTTGAAGTCTATTGACATTTATGTCTATTCTTATTTGTGTCGTCCTCCATTGCAAACACTTTCTCGAGTAGGATGCACATGAAATGTTATTCCAATTGAAGTTCACTGCGCACGTCGCCACTTTCCCTTTCGCTGCTCTGAACGCTTCTTCCACTCTTCAAACTGTCGAGCAAGCTTGCTCCGAGCTTATGATCCCTTATTTACACTATACCGGTCTTACTAATAAAAACTCTATATACAGACGTTTAACTGTCTTATACTTATACAATGAGTAGCTCGTTTGTAAGTTGTGTGTAAATTCCTTACCAATAATCACTACATACGTCGTGTATAACAGTATAACTGTTACACAGCTACGTCATAGTTTCGTCATTACTTCGTTACGAAAGGTAATAGAATATCAGAGGTTCTCTACTGGATCCGGTAGAGCGCTCTAGTGTGGCGTGTTGAAATATCGATAGTACAACTAGCTCTAATCGATTACCACACTACATTTTGGTCAAAGAGTACAAGCTACAGCAATATTATTCTAATAATTCTATAATCTTTGGTTTGTTCTTCTGTGGTTACAAGGTAAACATCATCATAAAATGACAGTCGATACGAACAGCTGTTAAAGGGGCGGCCATTTTTTCACTATATACAACGCTTAAACAAGGGGTTTCATGTATATAACTACCGCAAAGCAATTCCCATTGTATAGTTACAGCCTGTTTATACGCCCATAGCTTATTCATGGTTTATTAGTAACGTTTTCTGTCTCAACTCTGCATAAGTCTCGTATAAAAACTATACACGGTTTATTAGTAAGACTGTACGTAAACAATTTCATGCAGGTATGCAAGGCCTAGGATTTAACAATGAAGTCATAATCCTTTTTATTTTCCAATGTTTCAGACTTCTAAATATAGTTCTTCAATGCTGTGTGCCATCATCCTAACTCTTGGAAATTAACAATCGCACAGATCATAATACGAAGGACGTAGTGCAGTGAAATGGAACTTTATCCGAAATGAAAATGGTAAATCATTTTATTTCATTTTTTATTTATTCATTTCTTTATTTATATATTCATTTATTCATGTATTCATTCAATCATTCATCCATTCATCATCCATCAATTTATTAATGTATTATTTATTTACGGTATTTATTCATTCATTCATTATTCATTTACTTATTTTCATTAATTATTATGTATTTATTTATTCATTTATTTAGTTAGTTTAACATTGAATGATGTTATTATTCGAGGTTCACTAGAGCGAAACGGATAGACATTCGCGTACCACTAACGCAACACCATCTTTGGATGCTAATACTTAACTTAATACCTATAGTGTGTTTAATTAAGAACATCTCATACAGAGCGGAAGTGATGTAACTGTGCAAATTGAAGTTGGCAATAGAATATATTAAAATAAATAAAGAACCTATTATCCGTTTTGACAAAGGCTAATTGGGATTTTCCGGTCTTTGATCGCGTCAAAAACCCTGATAGAACTGATATTTAACACTTGCGGTTAATTTCGGTGAAGTCCGGAGGACCTAATTAGTCAAATCCACTCTCCTCACCTCCAAGCTGGGCCTCCTTGGGATCTTTTAAGATGCGAAAGAGAGAGTGGTGTGCGGAAATCAACGGGAAGCTACCGCATTTACTTTTCCCAAGAAAAAAATAGGAAAGACTGGAAAATGCTGGGTTTGTAGTGAAAGACCCGCCCTTGAGCAGAACACTATGAATGAATGAATGAATATCCGTTTTGTAATTAAGTAGGCCTACATGGTTAATTAGAAAATTAGATTGTGTAGTTTGGCAACAGCGCATCGCCGGCTCACCTACGAATACACACAAGAACTCAGGTCTCAATACCAGCATTCCGTCCCTCAATCACAGCAGCAGGGTTGCCGGACTTCCTAATTAGGAAATAACTATACTTGTTAATATTTCTACCTAATTTGCAATAAAACCGTCCAAGGGGACAAATCATTCATTATCAGTTTCTCTAATGATAAGAGTAAAATTCAGAATTGTACGAGTGTATTTATCGAGTAAAAGAGTGTTACCATTTATGGGAAAATGGTTCTTTTTTTAGAAAATACCTTTTTATTTGGTATTAGAATGGTTTTTTTTGTACTCAATCCAAGGAATAAGCTATGAAACTCTGCACAGTTATATTATCCACCCTGTACAAAATGAAAAAAGTAAAAACTTATCTATTTTATATTGACGTTCATTTTATTCCCAAAAACATACTAACATTTTCCTTAATTTTCCATACTTTTAATCGCTTACTACGCCTAATCCGTAAAAGATGGATCTGGACACACATGCGAGTGAAATACGTTAATAAATGCAGCCTTTCCAAAAATGCATCCGTTTTGATCCATCTCTTACGGTGTAGGAGTTAGGATCATTCAAATTCGCCCACAAAATAATACATCAACACATTGAGTAGACCAAGTTTCAGATATCCTACTACAGCAAACATAGGCAATACGAGTTTGTAATCCAGTTCACGCGAAACGCAGCAGAAAGAATATACTACTAGGTTCAAAAAGTTCCCGGAATTTTACTACCATTTTTCGTATTAATATATAACAAGGGATATTATACATTTGTTTTGTTGGTAACATTCATGATGTCATTTCCTTAAAGTTTGCTGATAATGGCAATTATTGGTTTTGAGTTGTAGGCAATTGTTTATCATAGTGTTTTGTTTGTTCGTCGCATTTTGTAATTATGTCCACAGAGCAAAGTACAAACATCAAGTTCTGTGTTTTGCTGGGGACATGATCAGTATGGCTGATGAAGATGGTGATTTCTTAAACAAAATGAAACTGGTGCTACTTGTACGACCCAGTCCCTAAACGACAGTCATCTGAGTGGAAATCGAAAACATCTCCTCGGAAGCAAAAATTTCCTAGGGACACTTCCAAAGGCAAAGCTATTTTAAATGTTATGTTTTATTTAACGACGCTCGCAACTGCAGAGGTTATATCAGCATCGCCGGATGTGCCGGAATTTTGTCCCGCAGGAGTTCTTTCACATGCCAGTAAATCTACTGACATGAGCCTGTCGCATTTAAGCACACTTAAAGCAAAGTTATGTTGGAAGTTTTCTTCAACTCTCAGGGTCTCATGCACCATGAGTTCATTCCAGAAGGTCGTACTGTAACGAAAGAATTGTACGTAGAAACCCTCCGTCGCCTCTGGGACGCAGTGAGAAGGAAACGTCCAGAAAAGTGGGTAGAAAACAACTGGTTCCTTATGCATGACAATGCACCTGCTCATCGCGCAATTATTGTAAAGAATTTTCTTGCCAGGCACAACATAACTGCTTTGGATCACCCACCATACTCTCCTGATCTCTCACCACCTGATTACTTTCTGTTTCCCCGTCTGAAAAGTCATCTGAAAGGACGGAGATTCAATGCTGAAGAGGTTATCGCAAACGCGACGAGAGCACTAAGACGGGTTTCACAAAATGGCTTCCAGGCCTGCTTCCAGGAACTCTACACGCGTTGGCAAAAGTGTGTTGTTGCGGAAGGCAACTATTTTGAAGGGAATGCTGTAGAATAGTGTTTAAGGTACGTTGTTTCTATGATGCTAGCAAATTCCGGGAACTTTTTGAACCTAGTATGTATATCAGGTTCAATTTTTTCAATTACATTGTTATATCTTAAAATATCATCGAATTAGGTTCAAAATGTGTACCACTTCCCCATTGCTAGTGTTTACACTTTACAGAGTTACTAATTACTCGAGCCTGGAAGTTAGGCAAAATCCTTTTTCAACTGAGTAGGATAAATAAAAGACTTTAATAAACAAAAACATGCTTCCGTACATTTTGGGATGGTAGAGTCAGTTTTTATTTGCCTATTTTAGCTTCCGTTGCCTAATTTAAAGATTAATACCTTATTTTGACTTTTCTGCATTAGTTGAATATTTTCTGCTACGAGGCGCATCCAGAAAGTAAGTTTCCCGATTTTTTCCCCTTGAAAGTAAACGTAATTAGCCGTGTCAATTGCACATGTGTAACAGATATATGACGTATCCATCATATGCAAGCCGGACAGGTCTCGCCAGTAGCGTGACAGCAGTGGTCCGAAATGGAAGCTCTTATTCCTTCTCCCGCCGCCTGCGAGGTTCGGTCGGTGATAAAGTTCTTTAATGCACAAAGTATTGCGCCAATTGAAATTCATCGGCAGCTCTGTCAGGTCTATGGGCCGAACATCATGAGTAAGCAGATGGTGCGTCGCTGGTGTAGGCAGTTTTCCGAAGGTCGTCAAAGTGTCCATGATGAAGAGCGCAGTGGGGGACCGTCCCTCATCAATGATGATCGTGTTGAGCTGGTGCGGCAGTGCATCATGGAGAACCTCGCTTCACGATTACGGAGCTGAGCAGCCATTTTCCGCAGATATCGCGATCCTTGTTGCATGAGATTGTCACTAAGCACCTGCTGTTCAAAAAAAGTGTGTGCCAGGTGGGTGCCGAAAAACCTGACAACCGAACACAAAATGCAACATTTAGGAGCAGCACTGACATTTCTGTAACGGTATCACGATGACGGCGACGAGTTCCTCGACAGGATCGTCACGGGCGATGAGACTTGGATTTCGCACTTCACCCCGGAAACCAAGCAGCAGTCAATGCATTGGTGGCAAAGTGGATCTCCGGTCAGGACGAAATTCAAACAAACGCTGTCGGTACGGAAAGTGATGTGCACGGTGTTCTGGGACAGGAAGGGCATTCTGCTTATTGACTTCCTTCCAAAAGGTGAAACAGTGAACGCTGACCATTACTGTGAAACACTGCGAAAATTGCGACGTGCCATTAAAAACAAGAGGCGTGGAATGCTTACTGCAGGAGTTGTGCTCCTCCATGACAATGCTCG
Source organism: Periplaneta americana (assembly GCA_025594305.2). Taxonomy (NCBI): domain Eukaryota; kingdom Metazoa; phylum Arthropoda; class Insecta; order Blattodea; family Blattidae; genus Periplaneta; species Periplaneta americana. Next base: position 17,527,244 of record JAJSOF020000003.1, on the reverse strand, counting down.
TCCACACACGGCTCGGCGCACAGCAGCTGTTTTGACGGAATTTGGCTGGGAATTGTTTGATCACCCACCCTACAGTCCTGATCTTGCTCCCAACGATATTCACGTTTTCTTGCACCTCAAGAAATTCCTGTCCTCCGGTGAGCGTTCTGGCAACGACGAAGAGCTGAAGACGTCTGTCACACGCTGGTTCCATTCACAGGCGGCAGAGTTCTACGACAGAGGGATACAAAAGTTGATCCCACGATACAAGTGTCTCAATTCTGATGGTGGCTATGTTGAAAAATAGCTGAAACATTGCTGTACCTGTTGCCAATAAATGTTTTCCTGAAAGTGTGTGTTCTTTTTTTTTAATATGGAAACTTACTTTCTGGATGCTCCTCGTATTATGTACTTATATATTAAATAGGCAGTATAAGAAAAAAATTGTACGAATCCCGAATATTATTAAATACAGTATAGGCTAAATGAAAACTATTTTTTATCTTTAAATGAAGTTACAAAAATTGAACAATATTTTTGCATAACGGAAATCTCACTCTACATAAATACATTTTAAATTATTTGTGGATGATTGCCTACAAACCAGCCCTAAGCTGACCAGTCGAAAGATTGTGTTGGTGAGACTAGTTACTGCTATTGTATCTCACACCCCGAGTCTGTTTCTCTCGTCTGAGAGGCTCAGTTTCTACAGACTTAAAAAAAACAATACACAGAGGTGAAAATAATAAATTCTCTGGCAGATCGAATCGTACTAACAGCGTATGCAGATATGATACTAATATCAACAGAGTTGACTGCAATGAAGCTATGCAGAAGCTCAATGACTGATACCTATTGTTCTATATTTAATGTAGAGAGATGCAATGTTAATATTTGCAGACTTAACTGGTAACATGATGCTCCGTGTGATAGCACCGTGGGCATATGTGGAGGTTAGGGGAGAGTCGGGTAGTATTGGACATCGGGTAGTATTGGACAGTGCGTTTTTTTCATCTACCACCATATGGTAGTACCTGAATGACATGGTTACGTTTCTCTATGCGACATCACAGAAACGTAACCATGTCAATCAGGCACTATCATTGTGTGGTAGATGAAAGAAACTCACTGTCCGATACTACCCGACTCTCCCCTATGTTTTATTTAATGACGCTCGCAACTGCAGAGGTTATATCAGCGTCGCCGGATGTGCCGGAATTTTGTCCCGCAGGAGTTCTTTTACATAACAGTAAATCTACTGGCATGAGCCTGTCGCATTTAAGCACACTTAAATGCCATCGACCTGGCCCGGGATCGAACCCGCAACCTTGGGCATAGAAGGCCAGCGCTATACCAACTCGCCAACCAGGTCGAAACATATGCGGATACCTACGTTGTTTTTGGGACATCAGATTGCAGAAAACACATAAAAAGAAATGACAAACTTAATCTCGTATCGCGGTGTGTTAAGGACTTCAGAGTGTAGCTGAATTCTAAATCTGGTATTGGAAAGACAAATTTATCTCAAATCCATCCACAGATATACCTACAGATCGCAGATCTAATGAATATTTTGATACTCTATATCACTTAACAGAGTGAGGACTGCCACCACTCTCTGACATAAATAATGATACTTCACCGTAATATGTATGATCACTACATTCATCAGTAGACCTACCCCTTACAATACCAGACACGGCAAAATGATCGATAATAAATGACAGATTATAATGCAAATTGCGAATATGAAACTTAGCGATCCTTGCATTAACAAAGAATTGCGTACGTGGTAACTATAATGTAATGTAATATAATATAATATAATATAATATAATATAATATTAATAATAATAATAATAATAATAATAATAACAATAATAATAATAATAATAATAATAATAATAATAATAATAATATGTACTTCGGTACATCATAATAATTTGTATGTTTTACCCTACTGTACTCTACTTTGCTTATATTTTACTGTATCGCAAGAGAAGTTGTAATTTATAACAATCTTTTCATTTTATGCAGATGGTATTTGTTACAAATAAATATAAATAAAACAGTATGTAATATTTAAATATGTGAGCATTTATGAAGTGTTAGTAACAATCACGGAGCTAAAAGGCATTAAGTAAATTTTTCTAGACAATTTTTTTGTGTGTATGAAGCATTGAATTTGTCTTTCTATTGTGGCACACATAGGCCTACGTTAGGGAAGTATTCTACAGCTTAACATAAGCATTCAATAAATTTACTTGGTTTTCTTCACGATAAAATGTTTTTTCCTTCTCCTGAAAAGTTGCAAAAACTGACTTAATGCTTTTCAGCTCCGACCGATTCAATTATAGGTTCTCAAATCTGCCCTTAATTTTAGAAGGACTCAAATACCATCTCGCTATTACCAATTCCATTGACGCTACATAACATAGTAGTTGATACAGCGTCGCTAAATAACCGCCTAAATTATAAAACTATTTTCAGGCACTCCAACACCAACAACTAATATACAAGAAGAGAAAAGGATTTGCAGACGGAGCTGGACTTCAGTATGAGATCAAAATCACTGCCTTGTTATTTCTGAGAGCACTGAAACACACACAACACTTCCGGATCGCCACGAACTTGGAAGAGGCCGGTGCATTCGACGATATTGTCATAGCTTACAAGTCCGAGAAGTCCGAAACATGGAGAACGTCTTTCATACAACTTAAACACAAAATTAGCGAAAGGCTCATCACGATGCATAGTCTACTAGACTTAAAAAGTAAGGGAGATTTCAGACTCTCAAAATATTGCAACTCTTACAACGAAATCAAGGGACAGTTCCAGATTTCTAATAAGGAGCACCCGGTGTTCGGGGGGGACTTCAACGATTCAGAATATGTCATCTTCACGAACGCCAAGATGGACCCCAACCTGTCTAAGAGACTCGGACAGTCCCAGTGTGCAATACAGACGCTACTTAAACCTAGTACTGACACTGGATATGCATTTTCATTTAGTGAGACTTCTGACAAAGATATCTATCAATACTTGGAAGATTTATTAAAATTAAAGGAATTATTACATTCTATGGATCTCAAAACTATTCCAGAGAAAGAAGTAGAAAACAAAATCGATCAGTTGAAGACATCAGTGTCACAGAGACTATCACGCACATTGGAATTAGGAAAGAAGAGAAGAGAACTAGAATCCATTAAATCCGAATTACAGAATCTGGCAGACTGTGGTGAATTTCTTAGTAAGATATCATTCTTTGTTGAGCAACCTACCGAAGAAGAAATAGATGAAGTAATGGAAGAGGAGATATACAATTATTTCCGCACAAGTGAGGTCGACACAAAAAACATTTGGAAAGCTTTGTATGAAAAGATTTCACAATGGTGGAAAAAAGAAAACACCTACTTGACAGAGACGGAAATATTCTGGCAGGAGCTTATTGAAGAGAGATTGTTAACACTAAGCAAAGGGAAAAAAGATGAAATGAACAATTTAGGTATTCAGATGCAAAAAAACCTGTTGCCACTTCCAAATATTCCACAGATAAACATTACAACAAAATCAACAATGCTAACTTGCATGAAAGTATGTCAAACACTGGAGGAACCTCACATCGTGATAGGACTGAAGTCACTGTTGCATTCGACTGAAGAAGTGATGTCTGTGTGGCCCAGTAAATGGTGTACTATTCTGATAGTGGACTGTGAACTCGAAATGAATGTAGATTTCCAACATATTGTACATTCAAATGGTAGACTTATTGTTGTATCTAGGGTGTCCATCAATAATGGTTCTTGTCTCAATGATAAAATAGATTTTAGCCACTTTTATCTAACTAAGCCAAAGATGATAAACTTCCAAGGTTTCGAAGTTGATCTTGAATGTATGCTTACTGAGAACAGAAAGACTACGATGAATGATGATGTTTTAGTACAAATTCTTACTTCCAAGGAGGATATCAAAATAGGGCAGAGCCTTCTGATAGAAATGGACAAGTTTATTCCCAGAACCTTGAAAACCCATATCCTTATTCAAAGAGATATTCTAACTGGGGATAAATGTAATGAAGTTTTAGCAATTAGTGGTATGACTAAAGAGGATGTGGAGGAAACAGGCCTGTCTCTGAGGTGGGGTGTCGGTACCATCGAACATCCGTACTACGAAAATTACTGCAAGATTGTTGCTTTTGACACCGGTAACTATGACAGACTGAGAACAGTTCTGAACGAAAATAAGAACACTTTAAAAGCAACGATAGAAATTGATCCAAATGTCTGTAAATTTGTAATAATACGCGATCACAAGGAATTCAAATTACTTTGTGATATGTGTCACAATGTTCTTTGGGTTGAAATGAGAGAAGACAAAGGGCTCGAGTTAAGAGGTACAAAGGGTGATATTACAATGATACAGAAGTACGTAGACTATTCTGAAGACGTTCGTTATAGCCAAAGTCAAATGGCTACAATCCCTTCCAAAGTCATTCTAATCACCGCAGAGTCGGGAATGGGTAAATCAACGCTCGTGTCACAACTGTGTTATATATTGAAGGAAAAACATCCGACGATGTGGGTGATACCAGTCATATTGAATGACCACACACATCTTCTATATACATGTTTGGACGGGGAAATATCCAGAGACACCATCAAAGAACTCTTAGTTTCTAGTGCGAACGCGCGAGAGTCAACTCTGGGAGAACACTTATTTGACACTGCCATGGACGATATGAGCAATATCGTAGTCCTTTTAGACGGAGTGGATGAAATAAGTCCGACGTATACGAGATTGGTATGCTCTTTAATAAACAGGATGGTAAAAATGGGAACTTCTCAGATTTGGATAACCTCACGTCCTGAAATGAAGAAACTTTTAGAAAAAGAACTTGCTGCCGTATCATACACACTATTACCATTCTCTTTCGAAGATCAATTACTGTTCTTACAGAATTACTGGACACATAAAGATCCACTTATTGGTGAAGAAGTTGCGAAGAAATTTGCCAAGATATTAATCGAGTTAACCAATAGAAATCTTTTAGACGAAGACTCGCAGTTCTTAGGAATTCCCCTTCACGCCATAATGATGGCCGAAAACTTTCTCAAAGACCTTAGAACTTTCGATGTCAGTGGTTTAGCAAATATTTCACAAGAGATTAATTTAATAAAGCTATTCAGGCAATTTGTGGAATTCAAATATAATACATATTTTAAGGAAAAGATGAAAATGGATCCGACTAACGCTACAAATATTTTGAAGTGTAAAGAATATGTTGACAAATTTGACATAATACACATAACATATTCGTTGGCAATTTTGATTCCAGAATCACAAAAGAGTATGCTGATGCCTAAACGTATTTGGACAAATGTTACATCTCCAATGGATAAAATAAAAATTGAAAATATAGGAATTATCGATGTAATTGCAAACAACGAACCGCATTTCATTCATAGATCATTTGCTGAATACTTCTGTGCTCTGTGGCTAATGAGAAATTACAAGCAGAACAAAGAATTCCTAAGAAAATGTTTTTGTCAACCGGAGTTACACGTTATGTTGAGAATGCTGAACTACATGATTTCGGAAAGCAGAGAATTGCATATCGCTGTTCTCAATAACGACATGCATAAAGTAAGTAAACTCTTAGACGAACGAATTTATGTTGACCTGCAAGACAAATATGGTAGATCTGCTCTGCATCTTGCATCATTTTACGATCATAGAGATATTGCTGAAGAATTGTTGAAAAATGGCGCAAATATGTGTATGAGGGATATTCTAAAATTTGACGCGCTTGACTATTGTGATAGAAATAAATCTTGGGCTACTGCAGATTTGCTCTTGAGACACAGGCAAGAAACTGGACTAAGGAAACGAGTGGAATTAGTTCTTTTGAAACAAAATATTACCGATTCAGAGTACGGAGTTAGTGCTTCGTTAGAAAGCGCTGAGAAAGGATACACGGAACTGGCAAGGTATATTCAAAACAACGGCTTAGATCTGAAGAACACTGTATTGAATTCAAGTATGCAAACAGCTCTCCACATTGCAATCTTAAATGAAAATTATGGGATAATAGATATTATCTTAGATAGAACTATGAAATTGAACAATGTAAAAGCTATGTGGAGATTCTTGACTCGTCAGACCGAAGACTGTATTCTTGAGGGAGTCAATAAGAAGGATGCTCGTGAGTACACTCCCTTCATGTACGCGTGTGAGAAAGGCCAAGTATCAGTGGCTGAGCAATTGCTGTATCATGGGGCAGACATTAATTCCTCTGGTACGTTGAGTCACTCTTTATTTTACAACAGCAGCATATCAAGGAAACTACCCTCTTGTTTGTAATTTAGCAGAGAGGCATGAAAATCTTAATGCAGTTACAATGAATGGACTCAATGTCCTTCACATAGCTTCAGGAAGAGGTGATATGAACATTGTTCAATATTTGTTAGATCTCGGAATGGACGTAAATGTTACTGATTCTGCTGGCTACTCTCCTTTGCATATAGCGACGTATCAAGGAAACTTGCCTCTTGTTCGATGTTTAGTTGAGAGGAACGCTAATATTCACGCAGCTACCTCCCGCGGTTCCAATGCTATTCACATTGCTTCACGGAGTGGTCACTTGAACATTGTTGAATACTTAGTAGACATCGGAGTGGATATTAATATTACTGATAGCTATGGTTATTCTCCTTTGCATATAGCAGTGGATGAAGGAAACTTGCCTCTTGTCTGCAGTCTAGTGAAGAAACGTGCAAATTTTCACGCAGTTACACCCGACGGTTCCAGTGTTCTCCATATAGCTTCACGGAGAGGTCATCTGAACATCGTTAACTTTCTAATACTTCTAGGATTAGACTCACATTCTACTGATATTTATGGTGATAATCCTTTGCAGATTGCAGAGTCTGAAGGACATTTGCCTGTTGTTCAATGCTTAGCAAATACACAAGCGAATCTTGACTCACTAAGGAATCTTCCCATGCCAAATCACATAAAATGAAAGAAATTTTGACTTTCATGTGTCTGATTGCGTTTATATTTTTTATTAACTCTATGTATCTAGTAAACTAATACATGTGTTTTTATTTCTACAAAAGTCCATTGGCCAGTTTGTCCAAGTAATGTTTAATTTTGCTTAACGAATGTTAAATTAACAGTCTGTTTATTTTTAAAGTTTTGTTAATATATTTTCCATTTGTTCAACATAATTTTGTTTAAGATAACCAAAACTTAACTATAACGTCTGTTAGCACTATTTTAACTACTCAACAGCAGTTGGTAATGATTCTACACATGTAAGACAATTTTTGATTGGCTAAAATTAATCTTTAAATTGGTTCTATATTATAGAGTGGGTTATGAAACTTGCATAAAATGGCAACCTGTTATAGTAGGCCACGCTCCATAAACAAACAATTGACAAATGAAAGTTGTAGGTGACGTGCTGAATAATAATTACAAAGTAAGGTTATATTTCCTCATTGCTATTATGGATACGAAATACGAAAGAAATAAAATAACACTGATGTATTTAAACAGTCCAAAGTATTTGTTAAATATTATATTACCAGTCATATGCTAAACATTCCCTAAAGAGAGACACAAAATATTAATTTCGCAACTTCTGTTCGAACAGCTGTGGAGACATCGGCCATATTTAACTAACTGTTAAACGAGTTGACTGCCCGAAATCCTACATTTAAAATTAACAAACTGTTAACAATCTGTTAAACCAAACTGATGTTGAAAACATACAATTTTATTAATTAACAAACTGTTTAGAGTTTAACAGTCGTTATATTTTCTAACAATACTTGGAAAAACCGGCCACATACGTTTAAAAAATATTGCAAGTTAAAATTCGTTCGCGTTGTGCTTCATGTAGCATTTCCGAAAGTTACTTTCTCTATTGAAACTATTTTAATGATTATTCAGAAACAAACATGTGTAACAAGTAATGTCAATTACATTGTATTGGTAACTTAAGATGATTATACGGACATGGAGATATTAATATGGCTGAATACAATGGATGAACGCATCTCAATACATCAGGATTTAAGGGGACATGACTACTGTTCAATCTTTAGTGGACAACTTAGAAGTACAGTTTATGTAAGTCGAAATTTAAGCTCACGTACAATAGGACTCCAATTATTCGCACTAATTTGGGGTTGGCATGATCCGGATATGCAGAAATCCGGATGCTTGGGTCAGACATCAAAATCACTCTAGCAACATGTTGCTGTGAAAGTGTAGTACGCATGTATTAAAAAAAAGTTACAAATATTTAAACACAAATAGTAATTTATAATATCAGAAAGTAAAAATTAGATTTTATCCTTGAGTGGAAAGTTTAGCGTCCGAGGCGAAGTGGAGGGTTATAATTTCCACCAGTGCATAAAAACTGTTGACTCTCGTGTGTTACACAGTATTTCATCCATTACTGATATCTAAATTTAATTTTAAATTGTACGTCTGTTCTCTGTAATGTCTTGTTTGTGAAATAGTACATTATGCAACGAACCTATAATGGTAGTAATTAAGACGTGAGTATGTTTATGAAACGAGCGCAAGCGAGTTTCATAATTATCATACGAGCGTCTTAATTACCATTGTAGTCAAGTTTCATACGACTTTTTATGCTCGACCATATTGATTTTTTCCGGCAATTGGTGAAATGAATGTGCGGGAATGTGCTTTGTGAAAGGCTGGAAGATGACGGTGAATTGATGTTAATTTGTGTGTTGTTTTTTTCGACTGAGTTTAATATTCTCTAATCTCGCGCTAGTTGTCTTTCGATTCCATATCCGAGGATAATCGATACTTGCGCTTTCATATTGCTACAATGGTATTTTCTGATTGGTGGAACACCTGAACTTTAATGAAAAGGTGTACTTTAATGAGGTCCATTAAAGGGCTGCTACCAGGTGTATAATTACTACATTTCGGCATGGTCGAGCATAAAAGTTATAAATGAATGAATGTATGAATTTTATTGCTGCTAATGTGGTGGTTGTCATGGAGAAAGTGATTTAAAAATTAGTTCACTGCTGTGAGTTAAAAACTTTTAATTCAGTGCTGTGAATAAAGTCATTATTTAAGTTGCTATGGAAGGTGAAATAAACACCAGTTTAGATACCAGTCGTGAATAAAAATAATGTTTAAAATAATTAAAGTTATAAATAGTATTTTTAAAATCCCGTACATTCAGTATAGGCCTAAAGAAACATTAAAAGGAACACTTCATATTGCTGGAGTGAATGTACGTTCTGCAACTAATTGCGCAGCCTTTTGTAGTAAAGAAAACTGTTTTCAGTCATTGAATAAGTAACTTCCGAATTTCCTGAATATCGGATATAATATGATGTTTGGATAAATTGGAGTTTTACTGTAATTTGAAATTACATTAACCTCATGGTATGAAGAAAGTATCTGTATATTCACGGAATACTGAACGTACAAGGAAAAAATTGCTAAATAAACAATAATAATAATTACCATTATTATTTTATTATCATTATTATTATTATTATTAGTATTTTTATTATTAATAATAATTACTTTAGTTTAATTTAAGGTCAAAGCTGAGATAATTTCACATGATTTCGCCCTCAGGCTGTTGGAAAAAAAATCATTCACATATAAATACAGTATTTATTATTTTATACTTTTTTAGCTTATTTTTCTTTATTAGTTGGTATATTTATGTTTATAACTCTTAAGGCTCATTCACAATGAAAATTAAACATAAGGTAAACATTAACATAAGCACATAAACATATGCCACAAACTTAAGTAGCCAAGGCCCATTTACAATGAAAATTAAACATAACGTAAACATAACACGTGTGTGGAAACAAACATACCGAATCAACAAAACTACAGAATCTATTACATAAAAATGGAGAATTGCACAATGACTGACGATGTAGCTATTCAATTTATGTTTTTAATAACTACAGTGGCATCAGTATATGGCTTTCAATACTTGAAATCAAAGAAACGGAGATGTAAAATAATCAACTTTTCGTCATATGATTCCATGTCGCGCGCCTAGCTATCATCACGGCCAATAGATCAAAATATTGCCTGTAGGCAAAGCCCATGAGATGTTAAACAAAAAGTGAAAACACGCTTTCCGCTTGTGTACTGTTTCCAAATCGCATAAACATGAGCATGAAAGTTTGGAGTTTGCAAACTTTCATGTTAACGTCTTATGATTAAGATTATGTTTATGCATGTAATTCATTGTGAATGCTTTCATTACATAACATGGACACAAGGTTTTATGCTTACGTTATGTTTATGTTTAATTTTCATTGTGAATGGGCCTTTAGATGGATTATATATTCCTTTATATTTTGTAGATAACTTTTATGTTAATACGAGTAGGCCTATTTCTGCAAATGAAAACAAATCATTACTACCAAGGAAACTGTTCAAGATCCATGTAAAAATCTTTCTTCCAAACTACGCACTGGCAGATCTTCACACCAGTTGAAAACCTATCCGACCATGAAGCTTAAATAAAATGTTATCGAAAAAATAGAGCTTCAATAGATAGTGCTCACGCAGCTAGCGAAGTAGAGTCCTCTCTCAAATCACATGCCAGCATGTGCATTCTCAGGGTATGGCAACTGATCTACTCCCTCACAATACGCATTATACATATTTCAAGAGTCCACACCTGTGGAGTAACGGTCAGCGCGTCTGGCCGCGAAACCAGGTGGCCCGGGTTCGAATCCCGGTCGGGGCAAGTTACCTGGTTGAGGTTTTTTCCGGGGTTTTCCCTCAACCCAATACGAGCAAATGCTGGGTAACTTTCGGTGCTGGACCCCAGACTCATTTCACCGGCATTATCACCTTCATATCATTCAGACGCTAAATAACCCAATAAAATAAAATATTTAAAGTAACTTCTCAAGTAGCCTAACTACAATACTTATTAACGGAAGCTGGAGATCTCTGTGCGTAGATTGAGGGAGTTTCGACATGAGCTCATTAACGGATCGGTTGTAAATAAAGATTAATGATTAATTTATCACTCGGGTAGTTTCAAGTGATGTGAATTCAGAATGTAATAAAAACCAACTGTACCGGTACCTATATTAATAACATGTTGTACATACAAATAAAGATCACCAAATTTATTCATTCACAGTTTTCTGCCCAAGGACAATTCTGACAGCTGAAGTTTGCACATATTGACGTCAAAGATATTAGTTTTAAAGAGGTCAGAGTTAAGATACCAAGTGATAAACTCAGAACAAAAAGAACAATATTGTGTATACTGCAGAGTGCAGAGCATATAAGAGAAGATTAATAATTAAGAACAATTAGGCCTACATAATTATTTATTTTAATATAAGTGAAGGTCAAGACTAGGGTAATATCAAGTGATGTGACCCTCAGAATGCAATGAAAAGAAATTCTACAGAGTGGAAGGTATTCAATGACAGTCCTCTTAAGGAACGAATCCTGAGCACATTATGAATCTACCATTCTGTTCCTTTGCGCTTAGATTCCAAAATATAATTTAGTTTTCAAGCATATTTACTAATACACATTATATGTAAATATGATCATATTACCCCATCCCTGGAAGCAATAGGTTGGCTTAAACTAGATAAGAAAAGAAATTTACATTCACTTCTCTTTCTCTTCGAAATCTTGAACTCTTCTATTCCTTCGTACCTGCGGTCTCGCTTCACTTACCTTTCTTCCCACCATAATCTGAACACACGCTCTCGCCATGAAACAATACTAACAATACCATCCCATCGCACCTCCTCATACTCATCTTCTTTCACAATAGCCCTGCCAAGACTCTAGAATTCGCTACCTACTAGCATCAGGGACTGTCGAAATAAAATTGAATTCAAACGCAAAGTTACTAGGCACTTGGTCAGTAATTGATTTCTTGTATATAGTTTCTTTAATCTATCACAAAATATTTCAATATCCAGTAATTTAATTGCTATACAATTTTGTTATTCTAGGTTTAATTTGTAATTCAGTAAATATAAAATATTCTTTGTTTCTCTATGATAAATTATCTAGCTTTAATTAGTCCGGTAATCTTTTCGTACTTTGATTTTTATTGTAATTGTAATTGTAAATTTAATACTAATTGTAATTTTATTTGTAATTGTAATTGTAAATTTAATACTAATTGTAATTTTATTGTTCATATTATAGTTGGAATCTCCTGGTAGAGGGGCAGAGAAGGCCTGACGGCCTTATCTATACCAATTTAAATAAATACATACTACTACATAAAAGTCTTTACATTAGAGTTCTTGATTCCGGCAAATAATTCTGCATACTGTCTCTGTCACTATTTTAATTCTTTAATTATCAATAATTCACTTCAAGTATTGGATGATTGGCAACACTGTTACCAGACGCATGTTTCAATCTAAGGCCTGACTACCTCTGGAAGTAAAGATAACTACCTAATTTTCCATTTGTTTTATTTTACTGGCCAGAGGCCATCTTCCTGAAGTTACTTTGATTTACAGTTTTTCTTTTTTGTTTTCTTCTTCTATAAACTAATATAAACAGAAAACCCACGCCCGAAACGGGACTCGAACCCACAACACTTCGCACCAAACAGTAGAGACATTCTTGCACCATCCAGGTCAGCCTCCTCTTTTTTCTACGTTTCCTTCATTTTCTTACACTTATACAAAATACACATACCAGAGGTGGGACTCGAACCCACAACCGTTCTGCCGGCTAGCGAGGAAGGTCTGATTTTGACATTGACTACATAACCATCCTTACTGCTGCGGAGAAGGGATATTTGCATGCGTTGGCAAAATAAATGTCACTGTATTTACTGCGATGTTGCAATTGAGGGGGTCAGCGCAACAATCGTCTAAGCCACTTTTTAATGTAGTAAAATCTAGTTAAAGTTGTATATAGATATAAGTGATATTTTTAGGGGGAAAATTGCATGCTTCCTAATAAGCTATATAATGGTGGATTGGTCTACTCCACTTCGTAGGAACATAGTTCACGTCAAAATTAATAGAAGGCTCAATATTTAATTTTTTGCACTGAGGAGGGTTAGACCACTGTTGCACTGACTCCCTCAATTATTTCTATAAAGACAGTCTTTTTCCCACTAATTAATAAAAATAAATAACGCAAAATGGAAAAGGATAATTATGTTTCTTTGGTCTCATGGATTTAATTAGTGAAGTAATTGTCACTGAACATTTTCTATCCTGTGTACTAATAGAATGCAGAACGTAAGACGAAGATTACTAATTAATAACAATGATAACAACAAGAATAATAACAATAATAACAACAATAACAATAATAACAACTACAACAGACTAGCATCTTACCGACTTCCAGTGAGTCAAAATAGCATCCTAGAACGAAAAATAAAAATCGAACCTAAAATATTACTTGTTTTTTCTATCACATTATGTTAATGCATGCCCATAATTTAGAAATTTACGTCCTACAAGTATTGTAAAACTGTCAGCCTTTCGCCCCTCTTTACTTTAAAGATCTGAATATCCTCTCTGGCATATCACCAGTCGGTTGGATTTTTTAAATTGGATTATTTTACGACGCTTCATCAACTGCTTGGTTATCTAGCGTCTGAGTGATATTTATTTATTTATTTATTTATTATTTTGCTAATAATTATTACATAACATATATACAGAAAAAAACTTTAGCTCGCCCCTGAAAGAGGAGAACTCGTGCTCAGGGGCGGATTCCTGAATTTAAATTAATAAGTATACAATACAATTTGTCTTATGTCTACTATGCAATTATAGTAAGATAAATTTAAATTTACAATTTTTCAATTTTTATAAAATCCATACATAACTTTTTAAATTTAATACTACAACTGTTAGAATTGACAAGATTAGGGTATTTAAATATAAATTTATTTATAAAGATGATAATGCCAGCGAAATGAGTCCAGGGCCCAGCGCCGAAAGTTACCCAGCATTTTCTCTTAAAAAGGTTGAAGGGAAAACCCCAGAAAAAACCTCAACCATGTAACTTATCCCAACTAGGATTTGATCCCGGACTCGCTCGTTTCACGCTCAGACACGCTAACCGTTACTTCACAGCGGTCGACTGGCAGCCGTGTTTTGACAGTGAAAAGAAAATAGTGATGTGTTAGTGAACTTTATGTGCATTGGATTATTAAAGAGCATGGAGAATAAACTTTCATGTTTGCTCTTTTATATGAACATAATTTTATTTCACAGTCAGAATTATAATTTCATAGAATTAGCCTCAAAGTCCAACGACGTGCTGAGCCACCAGAGGATCAGCTTGGTTGCGCCACCGGTGGCCAGAGGCCAATCGAAACACAGGGCCTCTACAAAAGACTTTTCCGGTTTCGAGCACATGTAATTTACGTTCTATGAATCTGAGGTGCATGAAAATAGTGCCAATCGAAAGAGAAACTCAAAAAGTTTAGTTCCTTACCTTAAAGATGTTCTATGTGTCCCACCCCCCCTGGTAACACGGCGCACATCAAGCCTATAGTCAAGTTCCACGTAGGTACGCGGATTTTCCGACCACCAGATTCTGAGGTTATGTCCGTTGACCTTACCAGAAATATTAAAAGTGGCTTCACCAGAAAACACCACGGGACGAATAAATTCATAATCGTTTTCAATACTTGTGCAGAAATTTCTTCGTAGCACTGTGTCCTCTGGTTTTAAGGCTTGTAGCAACTGTACTCTGTACGGATGAAATTGCAACCGCTTGCAAAGAATCTTGCCTTAAAATCAGTGTACCATTTAAGGATTGTAAGCCCACTGGGTTGATGTGCACCAAACTTTGTTCGGTAATGCCGTTGCACATTAATAACCGACTGGTTCATATGAAAATCAAGCTTTTCTGTCCTCTATAGCAGCCATTTCGCCTCAACAATGAACAAATTTGTTTATATGCGCTATTATGAGGCAGCGTTATCAACTAGGAAATCAATGTTGCCACAACTAAACCTTTTGAGTTTCTCTTTCCATTGGTGCTATTTTCATGCACCTCAGGTTCACAGAACGTAAATTGCATGTGTTCGAAACCGGAAAGGTCTTTTGTAGAAGCCTTCAGTTATAAATATGTTTAAATTAATTTAACTGTAATAGTGAGAAAATATTCTCTTTTCTAAAATGTAAATTATAAACATATGTCTCTATATTTTGCTATAATGCAGCTATATTATTTCAGTTTAAGGTTCTCTTTTCACAGTTTGAGCAAATTTTCCCCTTTCTTCATACAGCCAATTTATTTACAACTGTGCATGAAGGACTACGCCTCACAATGAGACAAAAGAGACTTTTAAGTTGGAAAAAATCGGAAACAAAAGTCGCTGTTTCAGTGAGAAACCAACGTAGAACTGTAAAAGCTAGCTCTAAGACTATGTTACAAACATTGTTAAAATCCATTTTTAGTAAATGTGTGAATAGAACGAAGTCACTGGTGGAATATAGTAAAGAGAAGTAAGTCATCTATACTAATAATAAATCTGTAGCCGAAATTTTTCTGGTAATTTTCGATTTTCCAAAAATAATTGGTCCTAACATATATAATTAACCACCCTGAAACCGAAAATCGTATTTTTGAAATTTTTGTTTGTATGTCTGTCTGTATGTGTGTTACCTTTTCACGCGATAATGGCTGAACCGATTTATATGAAAATTCGAATATAAATTAAGTTTGTTGTAACTTAGATTTTAGACTATACTCGTATGGCATTCAAAATACTTTATTTAAAAGGGGGGTTATAAGGGGGCCTGAATTAAATAAATCGAAATATGTCGCTTATTATTGATTTTTGTGAAAAAGTTACATCACAAAAGTTTCTTTAAAAATGATTTCCGATAAGTTTTATTCTTTACAAAATTTTGATAGCACTGATATTTAATGAGATAAATGAGTTTTAAATTTAAAATAACGCCATCTAAGACGGTGCAATGAATTAAGAACAAATGACTTCGTCTATAAGGGGCCTTTGACAACAACAATCGAAACAGGGGCCTTGGACATCAACAATCGAAAGCTATTAAACATAGCCTACAGAGAACGTTTCTGTGTTTGTATGAAGTAATATCAGAAGCTAAATTAACCGATTTGTATAATTAATTATTAATTCACCATTCGAAAGTGTAGTTTCTCTAGATGGACATAATGATGTAATGTTATTACAGTAACTTTTGAGTAAATCGAGGACAGGTAAGATTAAAATAGCTTTTATGCACAGAAAATTTGATAGGATATTTTGTACATTCGTTTTCTGTATTTCTTAAAATAATATTTACGTACACTCATTTTAATCTCAGAGAATTAACGAACAACGAGAGTGTATTGATTTAGTATGCAGTAATAGTACGTTAGCTTAGCAATCCATTATTTTATAATTCAAATTTTAACTATGCTCAATTGAATCGTGTTAAAATACATAAAATATATATGCAATAAATGCAATGCAAAAAAAAATTGGGTAATGAGCGAAGCAGATTATCTTGCACTGTTGTAAAAGTTGTTCCCTGGATCAAACGTCCTATTTTAATTATGTAATTACTTTATATTTATTTCTAACGGGTGCAGCGGAGCGCAAGGGTACGGCTAGTACCAAACTAAATAGCACGTTCGTGCGCACTTCTTTTTTATTAAAATCCATTCCGTAATTTTCATTACCAGTTCAAATTATATATATATATATATATATATATATATATATATATATATATACTCTTCCTCGCAGAAAGGACAGGAAAGAGAAGAGACTCAAGAGAGAATTCATTTCATAATTTTCTGTGCTCTGACTCAAGCCCTTTGTGCACAGAACGGTAAAATTAGTGCTTTGGTTAATCTATACTAATAATAAATCTGTGGCCGAAATTTTTCTGGTAATTTTCGATTTTCCAAAAATAATTGGTCCTAACATATATAATTAACCGCCCTGAAACCGAAAATCGCTTTTTTGAAATTTTTGTTTGTCTGTCTGTATGTTTGTTACCTTTTTACGCGATAATGGCTGAACGGATTTCGATGAAAATTGGAATATAAATTAAGTTCGTTGTAACTTAGATTTTAGGCTATATGGCATTCAAAATACATTATTTAAAAGGGGGGTTATAAGAGGGGTTGAATTAAATAAATCGAAATATCTCGCTTATTATTGATTTTTGTGAAAAATTTTACATGACAAAAGTTTCTTTAAAAATAATTTTCGATAAGTTTTATTCTATGCACAATTTTGATAGAACTGATATTTAATGAGATAAATGAGTTTTAAAATTAAAATAACTGCCATCTAACGCCGTATAATGAAATAAAAAACAAATGACTTCGTCTATAAGGGGCCTTGGACAGCAACAATCGAAAGCTATGAAAGATAGCCTACAGAGAATGTTTCTGTGTTTGTATGAAGTAATATCGGAAGCTAAATTAACCGATTTGTATAATTAATTATTATTTCACCATTGGAAAGTGTAGTTTCTCTAGATGGACATAATGCTATAATGTTATTACAGTAACTTCTGATATAATATAATATAATATAATATAATATAATATAATATAATATAATATAATATAATATAATATAATATAATATAATATAATATATGTAATGTAATATTATATAATATAATTTAAGTTGTTTGAAGGGTTCAGAACCACAGTGGGCCAAACGCCATTTACTGAATACGTAGAAAACAAGGGTTAAAATTAAGTTATTACCATAATTCAATGGAAACCTACAACAAGTAAAATAAAATATATACATTAAATCTAAATTATGTCAATCTTCATTAAACTATAGTTGCATGTAATAAAAATTAAGAAACATGTTAAAGGAATTGTCATTGCACCAAATGAGTGTCTCTGGACCAAAATGATCGCATTTTAATTATTTGGATGCAATTTAAATTAAGTAACATATTAAACGATTTATCCTTCTATCAAACACGAATTTCCCTGGATCAAATGTCCTATTTTAATTAAGTAATTACTTTATATTTATTTCTAACGGGTGCAGCGGAGCGCACGGGTACGGCTAGTACAAAATAAATGATTAGTATAATGACATTCCAACAATGTTTTTCATTACATTGCAAAAAGACTATTTTTAATGTCAAATTTACATTATTTTTCTTATATTTCTACCGCATAAAAGTTCTTCAACTTCTAGAAATAAAAAACATTTGGAGAAACATAAACTGAATAATTAAAATTAATAAACCTAAAAAAAACAAAACAAACACTTCTAGATTTAAATATTTGAAATTCAATTTATTGAAATTATTATTTTGAACATTAGGACTTTTTGCACCCACCCACTTCTTCAATTTTATTTCACATTCAAGATTCATTTATGCAACAAACAAAAAAAATCAGGCATGTGCCTCTCTCTTTACACGCAATATCTGAACTGCGTGCATATGCTGAGAATTTCACACGTTATTTTCATCCTCTAACCAGGATCTTAGAGATGTTGGTAGAAGTCAAATTTGCAGCTGCAATGCTGCTAGTGAATACAGTTAAAAGTTCCCACGCACAACCATCGCCAGAAAGACCCCACTTTGACCTTCATGATACACGTAATTGCGTCTACTTGCTGACCCTTACTAATACAAGAACTGTAGGATAGACACCTGACTTTAACAACAAACAGATAATAATGAACAAGTTAATATTATCATACCCTGCCGCGACTGTGGCTAAAGCGCTAGTGCCTTGTCTTCCAACAGAAGTCCAAGTTTGATTCTCGGACAGGTATCGATGGAATTTATGATTGACAAAGCAAACATGTATGTATTTACTTACACTACAAGTGGGCAAGCATCCTGTGGCAGTGGTATACACAATATAAACAATACACAATAAAATTACAATACACAACACAATACACAATGCAATTATATACAGAATACAATAAGACTACACAATACAATTATACACAATAATTACAACTAATAATAATAATACAGTCCCGCGCCGTGGCGTCGTGGTCTAAGGCATCCTACCTAGGACTCGCGTTACGGAATGCGCGCTGGTTCGAGTCCTCATGGGGGAAGAAATTTTCTCATGAAATTTCGGCCAGTGTATGGGACCGGTGCCCACCCAGCATCGTTTTTTTAGTAGGTTATTTTACGACGCTTTACCAACAGCTCAGGTTATTTAGCGTCTGAATGAAATGCAGGTGATAATGCCAGTGAAATGAGTCCCGGGTCCAGCACCGAAAGTTACCCAGCATTTGCTCATATTGGGTTGAGGGAAAACCCAGGAAAAACCTCAATCAGATAACTTGCCCCAACCGGGAATCGAACCCGGGCCACCTGGTTTCGCGGCCAGACGCGCTAGCCGTTACTCCACAAGTGTGGACCCCAGCATCGTGATGCACTTGAGGAGCTACGATAGGTAGCGAAATCCGGTTGCGAAAGCCAGCTGTAACGGCTGGGGGGATCTTCGTGCTAACCACACGATACCTCCATTCTGGTTGGATGATCGTCCACCTCTGCTTCGGCATGTGGGCGTAAGACCAGCAGCCGGCTGGTCGGTCTAGGCCCTTCACGGGCTGTAGCGCCACGGATTATTATTATTATTATTATTATTATTATTATTATTATCATTATTATTATTATTATACATAAAATAACCTAATTAATAAGTGAACGTAATTTTATATTACAACCTACATATGTAGGGCCTATAGGCCCTACTACGTTTCACACCGGTACTGATAATAATCAAACATTGCATCTATTATTCCACCAAAATTCTTCACTTCCCCCTTATTTCATCAATCACTAGCAATAGGTTGGGATGAAGTCTTGGCGGTAGTAGGAGTTACTGATGCTGATCTAGGAAGGGCTAGGACTTCCGGGCCCTGGGGTTTATCTGGTACTCTGGCCCTGTCTGTGCTGTCAGCCATCCAGGCCACTTGTCGGACTTGGACAACCATCGCTTATCAGCGTGCACAAGAGCCAAAAGAAGCCTAAGTGTACGGATCCTTTCCAGATCCAGCCCTCGAAAAGCAAAGCCAAAACTGCGGTCTATTCTTAAAAATGATATGGGGAACACCACTGACTATTACTAAAAGTCTTTATCAGGACTATCACAAATCTACCCGCATAATTACCAATATTTTGAAAAAGTTTATAAAATAGATTATTACTCTTAATAATAATAATAATAATAATAATAATAATAATAATAATAATAATAATAATAATAATAATAACAGAGAGGGTTTGGAATTGAACGGGTTACATCAGCTTCTTGTCTATGCGGATGATGTGAATATGTTAGGAGAAAATACACAAACGATTAGGGAAAACACGGGAATTTTACTGGAAGCAAGTAAAGAGATAGGTTTGGAAGTAAATCCCGAAAAGACAAAGTACATGATTATTTCTCGTGACCAGAATATTGTACGAAATAGAAATTTAAAAATTGGAGATTAATCCTTCGAAGAGATGAACAAATTCAAATATCTTGGAGCAACAGTAACAAATATAAATGACACTCGAGAGGAAATTAAACGCAGAATAAATACGGGAAATGCCTGTTATTATTCGGTTGAGAAGCTTTTGTCATCTAATCTATCAAAAAATCTGAAAGTTAGAATTTATAAAACAGCTATATTACCGGTTGTTCTGCATGGTTGTGAAACTAGGACTCTCAATTTGAGAGAGGAACAGAGGTTAAAGGTGTTTGAGAATAAGGTTCTTAGGGAAATATTTGGGGCTAAGAAGGATGAAGTAACAGGAGAATGGAAAAAGTTACACAACGCAGAATTGCACGCACTGTATTCTTCACCTGACATAGTTAGAAACATTAAAACCAGACGTTTGAGATGGGCAGGGCATGTAGCACGTATGGGCGAATCCAAAAATGCATATTGAGTGTTAGTTGGGATACCGGAGGGAAAAAGACCTTTGGGGAGGCGGAGACATAGATGGGAGGATAATATTAAAATGGATTTGAGGGAGGTGGGATATGACAGTGACTGAATTAACCTTGCATATGATAGAGACCGATGGTGGGCTTATGTGAGAGCGGAAATGAACCCCCGGGTTCCTTAAAAGCCATTTGTAAGTAAATATCTGCACATCCACTGAAAATTGGACACATGCTGATACGAACTTTTTCACTCGAATAGTCGACATTACCAATCCCCAAAATATTTACTATTCCTCCTGAACCACCCTGTATATTCCGTTATGACTAGGACATGGTATGAATGATACTAACGTAAAACATCACCACTTAGACAGCCGTGTGATAGACGGGCAGTGGTCTATTAAGCTTATTATTATTATTTTATCATACTATTATTATTATTATTATTATTATTATTATTATTATTATTATTATTATTATTATTCAAGATGTGCATTTGAGAAATGAGTCGGTGTCCATTTGAATGACGCAAATCAAACCATGCTCACACATTGTTAACTCAAATTAGGCCTATTACACTTGGAGTTATTTCAGCTGAATCTGACTGCATTGTTTTACTCTACAGGTATGTCGGTCTTCCTCGTCCTGAGGCTCCTCTGTTGCTTTCTTCCTTACGTTTCTTCATCAGTGATAGCGGAAGATAATGAAGCAACTGCGAAGATACTTCGTCATGAAGAAACAATTTACACTGATATTCCTTACTGGACTTCAAACATTACAGAACAGAGTGAACTGGACGTGAAGAAAATGTTGCACGACATTGTGGAAGTCATAGCCTTACAGGAAAAAACTCTAAACTCCCTATTATCTACCGTAACAAATGGAAATCAAAGTGAAGAACAAATTGTGATGAATCGGAAAGAAGTTTTCCCTGAACTTCTTTTTGATTTGAAATTGTTGCATGAAGAAGAAAGTCTAATCACTCATCCAAATCGAAGCCACTCTGCTGAAGTTGGGAACAATGTTACTGAAGAGTATGAGAAATATCTGCGGATAATACGGGATAAAACACAACACATGGACCATATGGTAAATATACTGGAGATTCATCTGCAGCTCTTTGAACCAGACGTTGGCCTCGCTAAAGAAACAAAACAAAACAAAACAAAACAATAACACTTTCGAGGTCAATTCTGTGAGGTGCGTCATTGATAAATATAAATCATGTGTTAAGTTACTAAATTCTACAGGGACATCATTTTATTTTTACTTCAATATTTATTGTACCTGAGTTTTCGAATGTACTTCACTCCCACCGTCTCTACTAGTAAACTTCCAATCGTCCTCCACACAGAACCAAGGCAGCTTTTGCAGTCAAAGTGCCTTACAGTGATACTAAACAGTACTGAG